>CM077150.1:26932734-27474937 GCA_039583875.1 Platanthera guangdongensis | reverse complement strand
GATTGCCTGAGGCTGTAGGAGTGAGGACTCACTCTGAGTTTAGGAGCCTTGTTTGGGTTCTGATCTGTAAGATCTGAGGAGAAGTGAAAGAAGTTAGGCTGATCTAGCACAGTAAACTGCTAGATAGGCGAGGGGGAAAAGTGGATGCACCCAGACCTTGGGAAACCACTATAAATCAGCGTGCAATCTGTGACTGTGTGTGGTATTATTATTGATGTACTGTGATAGCTGTAGAACTATCTATTTTTGTTAATTAACTGCATTAAAGTTCTGCTTTAGAAGAAAAAGGAATTACACCTATTCACCCCCCCTCTAGGTGTTTAGGAAGCAATTCTTTCAAGTGGTATCAGAGGCAGGTTACTCAAAGAAAGATTTAACAGTCTGAGTAAGATATGTAAGGCAGAATTAAGTTAAAGAAGATGGGTTCATGAGAAAACCATAAAGAGCTTGGTTCTATGAAGTTGTCTATCTGCAGGAAGGAACTCTTTGGAATTTGAAAGGAAAGGGTCAGACTATTTATGGAGGCATCTGATCCTAGAATTTATTTAACAGTTCAGGAAGGACCATATGTTCCTATGAAGGTTTCTGTTCTTGATGCTAATCAAAGGGACTCCT
Organism: Platanthera guangdongensis; assembly: GCA_039583875.1. Lineage (NCBI taxonomy): Eukaryota > Viridiplantae > Streptophyta > Magnoliopsida > Asparagales > Orchidaceae > Platanthera > Platanthera guangdongensis. The sequence goes on along the minus strand of CM077150.1, from coordinate 27,474,322 downwards.
ACGGATTTTTCAGAGATGACTAAGGATGAGATCTCTTGGCTACAATGATAAAAGAGCACAAAATATTATAGTGAGTGCCATAACTGACTCAACTTTCCAGAATCTGATTCACTGCAAAACCTCCAAGGATATGTGGGACACATTGGTTGTCTACATGGAGGGTTCTGAAGAGGTTAGGCAAGATAGAAAGTCTATGCTTAATCAAGAGTATGAGAGTTTCAGACAAGCCAAGTCTGATAGTATAACTGAATGTTATAAGAAGTTTACAGAATTGTAAATGAACTAATGTCCTATGGAAGAATCTTCAGTACTTATGAGCTGAGTGACAAATTCCTTAGGTCATTGACTAAGGATTGGGATACAAAGATCTGTGCCATAAGGGAAGTGGCCAGACTGGCAAAAATTTCACCTCCAACACTGTTTGGCAAATTGTTGTCTTATGAGATGCAGCTGATGGCCAGAAAGGAGGAAGAGAAGAATACAAAGGTTGATTTTAGAGAAAATTCAATGGCCTTCAAGGTAGAAGTCACAAGGAAGAATAGGAGGATGTCTCATCTCCTAAGAAATATGTAGAAGTGATCTCAGAAGATTCTGATAATCACAGTTCAGATAGAGTAGTTCAGATGAAGACTTTGCTGCTTTCACGAGGCAGTTTCAGAGATTCTTAAAGAAGAAGCAGTGACAATCTAAAGCCATCCTCATCTCAGTCCAAGGATGACTATTATCAGAAGAGGAAATCATCCAAGAAGGACAGGAGTGGGACAAAGCATAGCAAGTCCAGTACATCAAAGACTATTTGTTATTGTTGCAACAGACCTAGACATGTTGTGGCTGACTGTCCAGATAAAAGGAAGGAGTCTGCTGATAAAAAGAAGTCTCAGCACAAGAGCAAGAAGGAGAAATCCTTGGTAGCTAAGAAGGAGAAAAGTTGGACAGACCAATCAACTTCAGAGTCTGAATCTGAGGCTGAGGACTATATTGGTTTGTTTGCAACAGAATAAGAGGATGAGTACCTGCAATTACTGGACTCTATCTATGAGCAAGAAGACCATCAGTGCAAAGGACTGATGGCTGTGTCTGAATAAGACCAGTGTCAGGATCAACCTTGCCCCAGTAAGGTAAAAAGTTCATCTGTAGATTCTGATTACTTCACTGGGTCAGAATCAGATGCATCTGCATCAAGAGATGTGGATGGGTCTGAATCTGAAGGAGATATTCATCAGCCTTTAGATGAATATGGGGATTTGTTGCAGGCACTTAAGAGAGGCAAAAACCTGGCCAAAAATCAAGCTAAGGAAATTAAAGCTCTTAAGTTGGCTGCCTCTGATTCAGAGAAGCTGCTGGATTAGAAGATGAATGAGATTGTCAGACTAAAAAACATAACTGTTATTCAGATGGTACAATCACATTCAAAAATGATCAGATCAAAAGTCTGGAAGACAGACTTCAGAAAGAGAAGAAGATAGTGGCTAGTTCTCTAAGCCAAAATCTGTCCTACCCCTAATTGATGACTTTGTGTCTCAAAAGGGTAAGACATGATTAGGCTTTAAGGGAACTGCATGGGCTGCACAGTCCAATAATAGAGGCAAAGCCCCAGCACAAAACAAGAGATTTGTTGCTAACAATACAGCTAAGATTGTACCTAAAAAGAGGTATAATAAGTATGAGTGCTGGTGCTATGGCAAGATAGACCATTATGCCTTAGACTGTTGGCACAATACCAGTGTCAGGGAGAATAGCAATCTACTTGTTAGAAGAGCTGCAGGCAGATTTGTCAAGTTTCAGGCTAACTTGAACCAAGGACCCAAAAGTTATTTGGGTTCTAAGGTTAAGTAATCTTTGTTGTAGGTGAGTCCAAGTTGCCATGCCCCTATATGGTACTTGGATAGTGGATGTTCCAGGCATATGACTGGAACAAGAGGATTGCTAAAGGACTACTCACCAATATTGAATGGGCCTAAAGTAATCTTTTGTGGTTCTAAAAAAGGAGTCATCAATGGGTTTGGTAACATTTCTAACAACTTAATCACTATTACTCAAGTGGCTTATGTGAAGGATTTGAAACACAACCTAATAAGCATAAGCCAGCTGAGTGATCTTGGATATGACATTTCATTTGTCAAGAATGAGTGTCATATCAGGAGGACAATTAATCAGAAAGTCATATTGATTGGCTATAGAAATAGAAATGTGTATTGCATAAATTTTGTGTGTGAAAATAAAAATTCTCCTATCTATCTTGTGGCTGATGAGAAAGCCTCTCATTGTGTCAAATGTCACAAGAGGCTAGCTCATCTTAACTACAAGACTATTGGCCAACTCTTTAGTAAAGAGTTAGTGAGGAATGGTCCTCAAGTTAAGTGCCTTAAGGAAGGGATATGCTCAGCTTGTCAAAAAGTCAAGCAGACCAGATCCTCCTTTCATAGCCTAGAAACCAAAGACTCTGTGAGGTGCTTATACCTCTTGCATATGGATTATTTGGTCCTATGTTAGTTCATAGTCTAGGTAGGAAGGTCTACACTTTTGTGGTTGTAGATGACTATTCTGGATTTCATGGGTATTCTTTCTGAGGCAGAAATCTGAAACCCCAAATGTCTTCTGCAATTTGTCAAACAAATTCAGAATGAATTAGATAGTTCAGTGGTCAAAATCATAAGTGACCATAGAACTGAATTCCAATCTGAAAGTATGACAAGGTTGTGTGAAGAATTTGGGATTCATCAGGAATTCTCCTCACCTAGAACACCTCAGCAAAATGACATTGCTGAAAGAAAGAATAGGACATTGATTGAGGCTGGAAGAACACTATTGAGTGACACTACTCTCCCAGAATATTTCTGGGCTGAAGCAGTAAACACTGCATGCCATGTGCTCAATAGGGCTTCCATCACCAAAAGCCACAAAAAGACACCCTATGAGGTTATGAAAGACAAAAAACCAAACTTATCCTATTTTAGGATCTTTGGTTGCAAATGCTATGTGCTTAACAATGACAAATCTCACCTAACTAAGTTTGCTGCCAAATCCTAAGATGAGATATTTGTTTGGTACAACAACAATAGTAAGGCTTATAAGGTCTACAATTTGGCTACTCAAATTGTAGAAGAGTCAGTTCATGTCATATTTGATGAATCTAGACTTATTAACAGTGAGTTGCCAAGTAGTTATTGTAGCTCCACAGGTATATAGCAGAAGATGGACCAGCTTACTATCAGAGAAGATCCAACTGCAAAGCAGGATGAGGAAAATGGTAGTTGCTGTCGAGGGGGAGTACAAGACATTCAAGAGGAAGATGAAGACCATGAGGTGCAGCATAATGAAGAGATTGAAGAAGGTCAAATTGTTGGTAGATTACCTCCAGCAGTTAGACATTTAAAGGATCATCCTGCACACCAGATCATTGGTGATCCAAGACATGGAGTACAAATAAGGAGCGGGAACTTAAATACAGTTCTTTGCTCAAGCTTCTTATCTCAACTAGAACCCAAGAGATTTAAAGAAGCTATTCAAGACCCACACTGGATTGATGCTATGCAGGAGGAGTTAAATCAATTCAGAAGGTGCAAGGTCTGGGAGTTGGTTCAAAAACCAAAGGGCCACAATGTCATAGGGACAAAGTGGATCTTTAGAAACAAGCTTGATGAGAGTGAGATCAGAGTGAATAACAAGGCAAGACTAGTTGCCAAAGGTTACAGACAAGAAGAGGGCATAGACTTTGATTAGACCTTTGTTCCAGTGGCAAGGTTGGAAGCAATCAAGCTATTCCTAGCCTATGCAGCATATCAAGGCTTCAAAGTGTTCCAAATGGATGTTAAGTCAGCATTTTAAATGGAGACTTAAAAGAGGAGGTCTATGTAGAACAGCCCTCAGGTTTTGTTGATCTTCTCAAACCTAATTATGTTTATAGACTTAGGAAAGCTTTGTATGGGTTAAAACAAGCTCCAAGGGCTTGGTATGAAACCCTGTCTAATTTCCTCATTGAGAACGAATTCTCAAGGGGGAAAAATAGATAAGACTCTATTCCTTAGAGAATCCAAAGGAAAGATTATCCTAGTCCAAATATATGTTGATGACATAATATTTGGTTCTACTGAAAACAACCTTTGTAGGAAGTTTGCAAAACTTATGCAAGAGAAGTTTGAGATGAGCAGTATGAGAGAACTTAAGTTCTTCTTGGGTCTCCAAGTAAGACAGACTGATGATGACCTGTCCATATCCCAGTCTAAGTTCACCCAGGAGTTAATTAAGAAGTATGGTATGCAGTCATCCACTACCATGAGAACTCCAATGGGGACAAGTATGTCTCTAAGCAAAGATGATGCAAGGAAACCTGTAGATGAGTCTTTGTATAGAGGGATAGTTGGCTCACTCCTTTATCTGACTGCTAGTAGACCAGATATCATGTATGCTATATGTGTCTGTGCTAGGTACCAATCCCGCCCTAAAGAATCCCATTATACTGCTGTCAAAGGATTTTGAGATATCTTAAGGGCACACCTAATCTATGCCTTTGGTATCCTAGGAATAGAGATTTTCTACTAATGGGCTATTCAGATGCAGACTTTGCAGGTTGCAAAGTAGATAGGAAAAGCACAACAGACAGCTGTCAATTTCTAGGAGGAAGACTGGTGTCATTGAGCTGTAAGAAGCAGACTAGTGTGGCAATTTCCACAGTTGAGTCTGAGTATGTTGTTGTAGGAAGTTGTTGTGCACAACTGTTGTGGATACAGCATCAGTTGGAAGATTATGGTATTCAGGTAAGTAGAACTCCATTATTATGTGATTCTACTAGTGTTATTTCTATTGCTCATAATTCTGTTTCTCATAGTAGAACAAAGCATATAGAAATAAGATACCATTTTCTTAGAGATCATATAGAGAAAGAAGATATTTCTGTAGAATTTGTTAACACTGATTTACAAATTGCTGACATGTTTACAAAGCCTTTAGATGAAACTAAATTCAATAATTTCAAATTGAATTAGGAATGTTGAACATAAATTAGTTTAACAAATTTGGTTAAGTAAAATGGTGTCGACACAAAAAGTTATCTGTGTCGACACATAATAGTTGGTGTCGACACTCTAGGATAGTGGTGTCGACACATCAAGAAAAGAAAGTGTTGACTCTTCAGAGAAGTTGTGTCGACACATCCAGAAGTTGTGTCGACACTTAGAATCAACACACAGATTTCGTCGAGCGCAGAATCGACACATATCGTCGAGCGCAGATTCGTCGACCTCAGATCGTCGACTTCACGGGCTCTTCGTCGAACACGACCTAGACGAGTAGAATTGGTGTCGACATATAGAAGTCAACACTTCTGTCGAGACATTAGAAGTCTGTGTCGACACATTTCAACTGTGTCGACACATTAAGAGAATTTTGACGCGACTTTTGACCTTCATTCTTTAGAAGGGTATAAATAGGTAAACAACATATTCTGTCGACACACTCATCGAGACCAAAACCTTGTGTCGACAAATTCTCTCTTCTCAATCCAAGATTTCTCTCAACCCCAATGGCGCCAAAGCTTGAAGATAACGTCAACGAAGGCTATGAGCTGGTTCGCAACACCTTTGATCATGCGGAACCCGAGATTAAAACTGTAGTAACCCTAGTTGCAGAAAATGGTTTGGAATTTCTGGTATCTGAACCTACAAAGATATGGAAGAAAGAAATACTGGAATTCTATGGCGCGGCTACTTTAGATTCGACTAGACTTAAGATCAAATCTACAGTACAGGGAGCAAAAGTTAAACTTACCTTGAAGAGCTTGAGGAAAACTCTTCAACTCCCCAGAACTCAAGAAGAAGTAGAAGTTACCTCTACCAAGACTAGGGAAGCACTTCAGTGGTGTGGATTGGATCCCACCATGAAGATTGGATCTGCAATGAACATGAAATGAATGAATCTGCAAGGCAAATTCCTTTCTGAAGTGGTTGTCAAGGTCATTCTCTGCAAGCCAGGTGGACATTGTTAACCCAGAAATCGGCGATCCTTCCCAAGGTAGCCAGCTGGCTAGTCGCGACCCTCAGATTCTCCCTAGTGTTTGCGACAAGTCCAAGTGTAGGCGGACAGTTTTCCCTGTCCGCCTAGGTCCCCTAGAAACCACGTGTCCTGCGGGGAGGCAGGCTGTTCCCATAGCTCACCCTCGCAGGCCATGCGGTTAGGCATACTAACTGTGCAGCATTCTTCCTTGCAGGAGGCAACCTACAGTCAGGATCCCACCGGCAAGGGGCGGGCTACCACTAATGTCCACCGAGTCCGCGCAAGGCGGATTGCCAGGAGCAAACCCGCCTAGGGGCAGCCTCCGCTCTGCTAGCAAGCCAGGCGGACTCCCACCTGGAGTCCGCCTGTCCGCCCGCCTAGGGCGGTCTCCGCTTCGCCGCCAGCAGGGGCGGACTCCCCGTGGAGTCTGCCTAGGTCGCCCGCCTAGGGGCGGTCTCCGCTCAGCCAGCAATCCAGGCGGACTCCCCCCTGGAGTCCGCCCGTACGCCCGCTGAGAGGCGGTCTCCGCTCTGCCAGCAGCAGGGGCGGACTCCCCCTGGAGTCCGCCTGCTTCGCTCCGCCAGCAACAGGGGCGGACTCCCCCTGGAGTCCGCCTGCTCCGCTTCGCCACCAGTAGGGGCGGACTCCCCGTGGAGTCCGCCCAGGTCACCCGCCTAGGGGCGGTCTCCGCTCCGCCTCTGCTCCGCCAGCAAGCCAGGCGGACTCCCCCTGGAGTCCGCCCCTCCGCCCGCCTAGGGGCGGTCTCCGCTTCACCACCAGCAGGGGCGGACTCCCCGTGGAGTCCGCCCAGGTCGACCACCTAGGAGCGGTCTCTGCTCTGCCTGCTCCGCTCCGCCAGCAGCAGGGGGAAACTACCCGTGGTTCTAGCCCGTCCGCCTGCCGAGAGGCAGCCTCCGCTCTGCCAGCAGTAGGGGCGGACTCCCTCTGGAGTCCGCCCGCTCCGCTCCGCCAGCAGCAGGGGCGGACTCCCCCTGGAGTCCGCCCTTCCGCCCGCCGAGGGGCGCTGCTCCGCCCGCAAGCAGGGGCGGACTCCCCCTGGAGACCGCCCGGTCCGCCCGCCAGACAGGCGGCCTCCGTCCCAGCAGGGGCGGACTCCCCCTGGTGTCTGCCCCATCCGCCCGCCAACGGGCGGCCTCCATCCACTAAAGGCCTCCTGCCGTTTGCTTCGCCCGCCAGCCTGGCGGACTCATTTTTCCAGTCCGCCGAGTCCGCGCAGGTCGTCAAGATATTGTCACTGGGCCCCGCTTCTAGTTAGTCTTCCACTGGCCTATAAATAGCCCCCAATGCCTCTCATTTGGGGAGGGATGAAGGAGGAGATAAGGCCCAGGAGGAAAACTGCAGCTTGCCAGCAAGCTCCGCGGACTCAGTTTTCCAGTCCGCCCAGTCCTCCACAATTGATCAAGCAAGATCTGTGGACTCTGTTTTCCAGTCCGCCCAGTCCTCCACAGTTGATCAAGCAAGCTCTGCGGACTCAGTTTCTCAGTCCTCCCAGTCCTCCACAACTACTGGCAGCCTCTTTTCCTTAGTCTCTGGCAACTCCTTCCCAAGCCGCCAGCTTCCCCCTTTGTACCCGTTAATGCTTTTTCTTGTAAAGGTGCACTAACAAGCTGTAATCTTGTTTCTTGATTAGAGGAAAAGCTCGTCGCAAGAGTGGCATTTAAGCCGCGGCGGGCGAAGTCTGTTGTTGCCGCTGCTAGCGGCCCCCTCCTTCTCTCTGCCTAGCAAGCCTTGCTCTCTGCTCAGCAAGTCTCCTTTCTGCTCAGCAAGCTTGCTCTCTGCTCAGCAAGTTTGTTCTCTGCTCAGCAAGCCTTCTCTCTGCTAAGCAAGTTCCTCACTGCTCATTAAGCTTCTCTGCTGGTCGATCGTCATAGTAACTGTCTGCTCGACAGCTCCTGATCATCCTCCTCTTCTCCTCAGCCTTCGCGGCTGCTCTCAACAACCCTCTCCTCTATCCCTGCAACCCCTTTGATAAGCGCTTGCTCCACTCTCGAGCACTTAGAAGCTTCCTTCCTTCCCCTTCCTCTCCTATCTTGTGAGACCAAACACGCTCCCTCCGTGTTAGCTGCCCGGTGCCATTTTCGTGCATCAATAGTTAACACGCAGCCTTCAGATCCGAGCAGACAGTGAAAACTGACAGTTAGCCATGACAGACCACCAACCAGCTGAGAATATTGCACCAAGTCCAAGTGAAGATCCTCTCTGGGAGGCCTTCGAGCAATCGCGCCGTGAGAATGCTCAGCAGTTCCAAGCAATCAACAAAATTCTTGCTGCAATCACACAACGATTAGACACTCATCCAGCAATAGCTCCAGCTTCTTCAGCTGCTCCAATCAACCCAACACCAACATTGGAGTATCAACAAGCTTATTCTCAAGCTTGCCCACCGTTCTATCCTCCTCACACTCCAACCTTTCCGCAAGGGCCTGCAGCCCCTTTGCGACCTCAAGATGAAGAGTTTGCAGCTCGTCAAAACTTCTTTCGGGGAGCAGCCTGGGGAAGTCCTGCAAGATTTCTTATCTTTCAGGGAAGTCATCCATACCCTTCAGCCCCTACCTCTGCTCCTGCAGCAACTTTCTCTTTTTGTCCTCCTGCTTCTTTCGCAGCTGCAGCTTATGCTCCTTATTACCCTTATGCTGTAGGAGAGTAGGAGGAGCCATCACCCTTTACTGAGACCGTTCGCCACGAACCTACTCCAGCAAACTTCAGAGAGCCTCGACTTCCAATCTACGCTGGAGAGACTGATCCATTAAAATACCTTCAAGCCTTTGAGTCAGCCGTTGCTCTCAAAACCCTTACAGATGCAACTAAGTGCAAGCTCCTTGTCACTACCTTTGATGGGCAAGTGAGGGACTGGTTCTATGGCCTTCGTCCTCACTCCATCACTTCCTTCGTTGATCTGCGAAGGGAGTTCTTGCTCAGGTTCTCTACCTCAACCAAGAGAAAGGGCGGTCCTGAAGCCCTCTTTGAGATCAAGCAGCGCGGGAATGAAACTTGGTCTCAATTCATTGATCGATTCCAGAGAGAGATTTTGGACATCGAGGTTGTTGATCAAGAAATGTACCGAGTGGCTCTTATCCACGGTCTCCGTGAAGGGCCTCTCAAGTTCGAAGCCAATGTCCGAGCGCCGAGAACATACCAAGAGTTAATTGCTTTGGCCAACTCGTACATTCGGGGAGAAAAGAGCAACCCAGGCTTCGTCTCCAAGCTCTTATCTGCGGAAGATCTCTCTCACAAGCATCCTCCGAGGTATCCTCATAATCATTTTCCAACTCACTCAATAAAGGAGAAAAGGTTTCAACGCCCTCGATACTCCTTCCCGAGTAGTGATCGTGCTCAAGACCCATTGCTGCCACTAGCTCCGTCTTCACAAGCAGCAGCAGTTTATCACCAACAAGACAATGACTTGCATGAGTCTGATCTTGACGAGGCCATGTAAGAAGTGAGCCAAATTATGAAAGATAGGGAAAACTACAAGAAGCCCTATCAGTCAGCCGATCAAATATCTAGAGACTCTGAACCATACTGTGAATTTCACAAAGAGTCAGGCCACCTAACAGAAGACTGTTAAGCACTCCGCCAGCTTGTGCAAAGGATGCTCCGGCAGGGTAAGATGCGTGACCTGTTTCCCAAAGAAGATCGCCCTGATCCAGTAACCTCAAAGGGCAAAGAAGTTACAGATGTTCCTTGCTCCTCAAAAGGAGTGAACCTAGTCGAAGAACCCCCTCTCCTCGTTGTTAATAAAAACCGTCGAATGCTTCGATGCCGATGACGTGGGTGTGCTTGGAAGACTGCTCTGAACCAACAAAAGACTTCATAGTTCTCCAAATTTTTCACAGCCGTGATCGGTTACTCTTACTCTTACTTTTCATACATTTTCATTTTACCAAACACTTCTCAGTGTTCATTACTTGCTTTTCAACAAAGCTTTTATCTGGGATCTTATACTGACACGGTTCCCTTCTTGTGATGCTTCCTCCTTTTTTCTCTTTACCGAAGAGATCACTACACCAATGAGATATTGCCAAGTCTTGTTATAGGCCCCCTCGAGATTGGATTCCGGCGTAAGACCACAACGACTACATATTACGGGGAGTGTTCGCGTATGTGTAGTGGGAGCTATCCAACTCTCATGCGAAGGAATACGAGGCTTTGGATCCTAGCCGGCATCTGACACAGAGTGTGCGATAGGTGAGCCCCATGTGTTAGCTCTATCGTGCTTCGCAAAGGATACATTATAGTTATGGTGATCTTTGCTTGACAAGAAATGGCGATCAAGCGTAGCCTTGTCTCTTTGATCATCTCACAACTGTGATGGCCGAACACTCTCTGGTACTCTCGATTCGTGCCTCTGCGGGTTCCCACAATTCCACTGATCAATCGACAGACAAGCAATAGGCCACTTGGCGCAACTAGTCTCATTGATCAGTGATGATTGTACCCGAGGCAAGAGAGCAGTGCTTCTAGCAATCCTTCTCAGGATTCTCCTTGCTTTTCTCTTTTGTGCCCTCCTAGAGGATGCGCGGCCAGCCCGCTTCGAGTAGGACTATACTCGGGATGACCTTTCTCAGTCAAGAGATGCATAAGGCCCACGGGGAACACCTGTGGAAGCATCCAGCCTTCTTTAGTCACTTCCGAGTATAGACCTCTTTTTGTCAACTGCCTTCTTTCACAGGTGAACAGGTTGATCCGACCTCTCAAAAGGATTAGCAAGCATCCGCTTTGCTCGTGCTCATTTCATATACATTGCTTGCTCAAGCTCTATCAGATGATGATTCACAGAGCTATTCTTTACTTTTGTCAAAATCTAATGACATCAAACATTGATCAAAGAATCTTACACTCCTTGATAATCAAGCCGTGCTATTGCAATTTAGTTAAGATGGGCAGAATTCGTCAAACTTTTTCTCTGCCAATATGACCATATCTTTCTACAGTCAGCGCTTTACTCATTGCTCTAGAGATGACATCTTTGATATAACAAGAAGATTGTTATTCTTGTTTGTTCTTCATTTAATTATCAGTGGAGATCGTCAAGCATTTCCCCTGCTATTTGGTCATGTCCACCTTATCCCATCAATGGTTAACACCTGCAAGCCTCATCCAGGTACTTGCAGTTTAGTTCATTATGACATGTATACCGCTCACTCTTCTCATTTTGCAGTGAACAACAGACACCTGCAAGTTCCTTTACAGGTACTTGTAAGCTACTTTTGTGTCCCATTTTGGCTTCTAACATCACTTTTGCAGGGGATAGCAGAATCTGCAAGTCTCATTCAGGTACTTACAGCTTATTCTTTGTATACAATACCTGCTTCTAACTCTCTTCTTGTAAAGATCAACAGACTTTTGCAAGCGTCTTCACAGGTACTTGCAAGTTACTTTCATATACTGTGCCTACTTTTGACTCCTCTTTTGCAAAAACTAGCAAAGACTTGCAAGTCCCTTCCAGGTACTTGCAGCTCATTTTTTCCTTCTTATGTACCTTTCATCCTTCCTTTTTTGCAGAGGATAACAGGTGTTTGCAAGCCTCCATTAGGTACTTGCGAGTCAATATGCTTCTGTGTTTTTCCTCACTTTCATTTTGTAGAACTCAGTAGAAGACACATCTTCTTCGTTTTGCAAAGGCAAACTCAGGTACGCGTGAAGTGTACCTTCCATTTATGTCTTCATTAACTTTTTCTGCGCAGGAAAAAGATAGGTAATGGAAACTCAGTTGGGAGAAGCATCAGGTTATATCTCCCCTTATCTCTTCTTCCTTTGGGGTGGATCATGATTTTCGTGGGTCTCCAACTTTTTCGAAGTTCCCTTCGGAACTTAAAAAAGTGCGGGGATTATGTTAACCCAGAAATCAGCGATCCTTCCCAAGGTAGCCAGCTGGCTAGTCGTGACCCTCAGATTCTCCCTAGTGTTCGCGACAAGTCCAAGTGTAGGCGGACAGTTTTCCCTGTCCGCCTAGGTCCCCTAGCAACTGCGTGTCCTGCGGGGCGGCAGGTTGTTCCCATAGCTCATCCTCGCAGGCCATGCAGTTAGGCCTGCTAACCGTGCATCGTTCTTCCTTGTAGGAGGTAACCTACTGTCAGGATCCCACTGGCAAGGGGCCGGCTACCACTGATGTCCACCGAGTCCGCGCAAGGCAGGCTGCCAGGAGCAAACCCGCCTAGGGGCGGCCTCCTCTCCGCCAGCAAGCCAGGCTGACTCCCACCTGCAGTCCGCCCGTCCGCCCGCCTAGGGGCGGTCTCCGCTTCGCCTCCAGCAGGGGCGGACTCACCGTGGAGTCCGTCCAGGTCGCCCGCCTAGGGGCGGTCTCCGCTCCGCCTCCGCTCCGCCAGCAAGCCAGGCGGACTCCCCCGTAGAGTCCGCCCGTCCACCCGCCGAGAGGCGGTCTCCGCTCCGCCAGCAGCAGGGGCGGACTCCCCCTGGAGTTCGCCCGCTCTGCTCCGCTTCGCTCTGCTTCGCTCCGCTTCGCTCTGCCAGCAACAGGGGTGGACTCCCCCTGGAGTCCGCCCGCTCCGCTTCGCCACCAGCAGGGGCGGACTCCCTGTGGAGTCCGCCCAGGTCGCCCGCCTAGGGGCGGTCTCCGCTCCGCCTCCGCTCCGCCAGCAAGCCAGGCAGACTCCCCCTGGAGTCCGCCCGTCCGCCTGCCGAGAGGCGGCCTCCGCTCCGCCAGCAAGCCAGGCGGACTCCCCCCTGGAGTCCGCCCGTCCGCCCTCCTAGGGGCGGTCTCCGCTTCGCCACCAGCAGGGGTGGACTCCCCGTGGAGTCCGCCCAGGTCGCCCGCTTAGGGGCGGTCTCCGCTCCGCCCGCTCCGCTCTGCCAGCAGCAGGGGAGGACTCCCCGTGGAGTCCGCCCGTCCGCCCACCGAGAGGCGGCCTCCACTCCGCCAGCAGCAGGGGCGGACTCCCCCTGGAGTCTGCCCTTTCGCCCGCCGAGGGGAGGCCGCTCCACCCGCAAGCAGGGGCGGACTCCCCCTAGAGTCCGCCCGGTCCGCCCGCCAGACGGGAGGCCTCCGTCCCAGCAGGGGAGGACTCCCCCTGGAGTTCGCCCTGTCCGCCCACCAACGGGCGGGCTCCGTCTACTACCGGCCTCCTGCCGCTTGCTTCGCCCGCCAGCCTGGCGGACTCATTTTTCCAGTCCGCCGAGTCCGCGCAGGTCGTCAAGATAACGTCACTGGGCCCCGCTTCTAGTTGGTCTTCCCCGGGCCTATAAATAGCCCCCAATGCCTCTCATTTGGGGAGGGACGAAGGAGGAGACAAGGCCCAGGAGGGAAACTGCAGCTTGCCAGCAAGCTCTACGGACTCAGTTTTCCAGTCCGCCAAGTCCTCCACAGTTGATCAAGCAAGCTCTGCGGACTCAGTTTTCCAGTCCGCCCAGTCCTCCACAGTTGATCAAGCAAGCTCTGCGGACTCAGTTTCTCAGTCCTCACAGTCCTCCACAGCTGTTGTCAGCCTCTTTTCCTTAGTCTCTGGCAACTCCTTCCCAAACCGCCAGCTTCCCCCTTTGTACCCTTTAATGCTTTTTCTTGTAAAGGTGCACTAGCAAGCTGTAATCTTGTTTATTGATTAGAGGAAAAGCCCGTCGCAAGAGTGACATTTATGCCGCGGCGGGCGAAGTCTGTTGTTTACATGACCTAGTCTCTTATTCCATAAATCATTAGTTGAACTAATTTGATTAAATAAGCAAATTTCTGAATTAACTGGTTTGAAATTTACTACTTATATGTTTCCTTGTCTAATTCCAGTCAAAACAGTTTTGTTTTTATCAGAAGTATAATACAGGATGACTGGTTGAATGATACCTGATAACCTTCATCACATAATTGGCTTAAGGATATTAGGTTATGCTTGAGACCACTAACATATGATATCTTCCTGAAGGTAACTGCTTCAACTTTGACATTTTCATATCCTTCTATTTGTCCACGATTGGAGTCTCCAAATTTCACCTTTGGTTCAAGCTTGGCTTTGAAATCAGTCAGGTTGTCTTTACTTCCTATCATGTGTTTAGAAAACTCACTATCCAGATATCATTGTTGCTATGTGGCAGGATAGTTCTTTACCTGTAGAAAACAAGATTAGTTGTTCTTGACCCAGGTAACCTTGGGTTCTTGATTTCTTTGAAATTTATAACTAGAAATGTAAGAAAATTCAGGTTGGTCCTTGTAACCAAGTAAATGGTATCTCCTATGGGGAATAATCCATTTGGTAAAAGGATTAATAAGGGTTTTAATTTTATTAAAGTTTTAAAAATAATTCAAGTTTCTGTTATGAGAAACTAGGTTCGACGAATTATAATATGTTCGTCGATCAGCGTTCGACGAATGGGGATGAGTTCGCCGGGCTCCGTTCACAGAATGAAAGTGTTCATTCTCTGTGTCCCACGTTCGTCGATCGCGGTTCGACGAATCATATTGAGTTCGTCGAGCGCAGTTAGGAGAATAGTTATTCCTAAAATCTGCATTCATAGTTCATCAATACGAGTTCGACGAACCATATTCATTTCGTCGAACTTGGTTCGACGAAATATGTTGAACATATATTTTGTTAAAATTTTTCCTTTTCTTAGGTGAATTTATAATTTTCTTGTATTGATTTTTTTGTGATAGTTTAGCAGCTGTATCTATAAGATCTACTTTTTCTTTTCCTTTGGAGGAAATAAATTTTATAGGAGTAGATAAAGTGTTTTTCTGCAGTAGAGGTGACTAATTAGATGAAGCTCCCAAGCCTAGTTTGTCATTAAGCCTGATATTCACTGTGCTTGTTATATCCATCAATTTGATACTTCTCCCATTTAGGGATTCTTCAAATTGTTTAGCATCAGATAATTTAGTTTCTAAGGAAAATATTTGATTATTAATAGTTTTTAAATCTTCTTTAAGTTTTAAGTTTTTAGAAGAAATATTTTTAAATTCAATTAATTTCCCTCTGGGAAGTTTGATTTCCTTCTCAGACTTAATCAAATCTTTACATAATAATTTGAAATCAATTTTAAATTGATCATAAGTAAAATCAAAAGAGGAGATTACCTGATCTTCTACTGATATAGATTCATCTTCTAAGTGGTTCGATTCTGAATCAGTAACATCAGAGTTGCTGCAAGATGCATTGATTGCCATCAAGCAGATTTCTCTAGCCTTAGCCTTTTCTTCATCCTCACTGGAGCTGGATGAAGATTCTGACTCAGATTCACTCCAAGTCTCAGCAACAAATCCTTTCTCCTTTTTCTTGTATTTGCTGGAGGATGGCTTGCTGGAATTCTTCCTGAAGTCCTCTCTCATCTTATCTTTCTTTTGCTTCTCAGGACATTGTGGTAGTATATGTCCAGGTTTTCTGCATCCATAACAAACTATATATTTAATAGTGGTTTTATCATACCTTGGCTTATCTTCTTTTCTGGAAGATCTTCTCCTAAAATTATTCCTTGCCTCTTATAGAATTTCTTAGACAAGAGACTCAATAAATTTTCATTATCTAGAGTGGCTTTTGCTTCTTCACATGCTTCGAAAGCAATGCTTTGCTCTTTCCTTGCTGAAGATGAGGAAGTCTTTTGCTCAGCTTCTCTAGTCTTGATGAGCTGCTCATAGGACTTAAGCTTGCCCAATAAGGTTTCAGTAGATATCTCATTTAGACATCTGGCTTCTTTGATTGGCCAGATCCTAGATTCCTATGTGCTAGGGAAGCACATAAGAATCTTGTCATTTATTTCTGTTAAAGAGATGTCCTTATCTAGAGTTTTTAGCTCATTAATTATGAGGCTAAGCCTGTTGTATATGTCTGCAACTGATTCTGACTCTTTCTTCTTGAAATTCTCATATTGAGAGATCAAGTGTGATATCCTATCCTTCCTTTTATCAGCAGATCCTGCCAACATGACATTTAGAGAGTCCTAAATGGCCTTTGCTGAAGTGCATTCTGCAACCTTCTGGAATATATCATCAGACATAGTTTGGGCCAAAATATTCATTGCTTTAGCATCAGTAATCTTGGCCTTCTTTTGTGCTTCAGTCCACTCAGGTGGTGGAACAACACTTGTGCTTGTAGTTTCCACTGATAGTGGGGGGCCTGTCAAAATAGAATTATATATGTATTCATAAATGGAATTCATATAAAGCCTAGTTCTTGCCTTACAAAGTACAAATTTATGAAGATTGCACACTACAGATCTGCTGCTTGAATACTCCTTATTTTGTGTCATGATATGAAAGATAGCTAGAGTAGATAAGATCAATCAAAGATCTTTGGTTCAGGTGTTAGCCTGTACAACCAAGTAACATTTCCCTCTGATACCAATTGAAAGTAAGGATTGATCTAACTAACTAACTCTAGGGGTGCATAAAGTATATTAAAAACTTTAAGATTGTTTTTACAGCGGATTAAAATAGGTGATATATATATATATATATATATAAAGAAATATCACAGCACGAAAAATAAAAAGGGAAAGCACAACTAGATGACACAAGGAGTTTATAGTGGTTCTCCAATAACCCTGGGTACATTCACTCTTCCACCACCCTAGTAGAAATCCACTACAGGTTTTTGATCAGGTGCCCTGCCACCACAGGTTTTTGATCAGGTGCACTGTCACCACAAGATCTATTTTCTAAGAGAGATCTAGCAGCCCTTTGAGCTTTTCATCAGGTGCCTAAAAATCAAACCAAGTTTTTTGATCAGATGACATGAGAACCAAAGAGTAACTTTTGAAGTGAGTTATAACCCTGTACACAGTGAAAGAAAATAAAAAGATGTTGTCTTCTCTGTCTCAAATCTCTGAGAAGACTAATGGATTTGTTGATGTTATCAAAGCTCCCCCTGAGTTATAGAAATCTGATCAGGAGAGGAAACTTTGCTTCAGGTGTAGGCCTTCAAAGAGAACTTCTTCTTCCAGTGAATGATTCTAAGAGATTAAATTTTTGTGTCTCAGATTGAATGTGTGTTGCTGGAAGGAAAGCTTGAAGAAGATGATGAACAAGATGTTTCTTTTTCTCTGTCTCTTGTTCTCTATTTTTCAGATCTTCTCTTTCTTCTCATTCCCTAACTTGTTTTTCTTAATTGCTTGTTTTGTATGTAATCTTCTGAAAATTTTCTTTATATATATTGATTGTTGATACTAAAAACATTTCAATTTTGAATTCCTTGAAATCTTCTGCATAATTTCTTCGAGTTGGAATGACTGATTTTTGTCTTCAATGCATTTCCCCAACAGTCCAAGTAAAAATGGTAGAGTAATAACTCTGTGAAATTCACAATTAATGCAGCCAAGAAACAGTTATATTCTTGAGAATACGGAGCATTAATTATCAGAGTATTACTGTCTTACTATTTGAAGTCAAACTGCTTTAGTCATTCTGATAAACTGTTGGCTCTATTGAATCCAATATCCCAAATTTGTAAGAAGTCAAACGGGTCAATGACATACATACATAATGTATTTGATGTGTGCTTTAGTTCATGCATGCAGGTAGTCCATGATTGGACACGTGAAGAAAAATGAGTTGGGCAGTAAACTCAAATTTCGTCGAACTCAGCTCAGAGTTCCTCTAACTCAGCTCAGAGTTCGTCGAACTCAGCTTGCTGATCATCTAGATCAACCCATCATAAGCTTAAGAACTCATGATACAAAATTCATCAAACTTTGCTCGAAGTTCGTCGAGCTCTAGTTAGAGTTCCTCGAGCTCAGCCCAACACTTATCAAGCTAAAACAAGAGAAAAATTGACGAAGGTAAACAACGCTCAGACCGCTGAGAAGATCAAAGTTCGTCGAGCTCAATTTGTGGTCCATCAAGCTCAGCTCAAAGCTTGCCAAGCTAAAGCCAGAAAATCTGTCTAAGGCAAAAACGTTGAGATAGCTGAGAAGAAGGCATTAAGACCGCTGAGATAACTGAAGACAATTGAGAAGATAACGTTAAGACTGCTGAGACAGCAGAGTCAAAATTAGCTGGAAATTTTATAAGTTTAGAAGCGTTGAGTGAAGCAGGTTCACTCAATGCTTTTAAATAAAGCAGGAAGCGCTGAGACAGTTAAGAGGTAAACAGCTGAGAACAAATCTAGCTGGATTTTTTCTATGTCCAGAAGCGTTGAGTGAAGCAGGTTCACTCAACGCTTCTAATGAAGAAGGAAGCGCTGAGACAGTCAAACACAAAAACTGCTGAGACCGCTGAGACAAAGGCTTGTCTCAGCTGATAATGTAAAACCGCTGAGACCGTTGAGACAATTAAAGTGTAATAACCCCTGAGACAATATATAAGAAGAAAGCGCTGAGACAAAGGCTTGTCTCAGCTAATAATGAAAAACTGCTGAGACAAATCAGCTGAGACAAAGCCAGGGAATGCTCTAAGTCCAGAAGTGCTGAGAGCCATGGCTGATGGCTTTGAGTGTCTTAACACCACTCAACGCTTGATGAGATTCTTGAATATTTCTAAGTCCAGATGTTGATGACCACTGTTGACGTCGTCAAATTCAAAATTATAGGAAGCCGTTGTGGGAAAGTTGTTATAGCATCGAAAGATGTTTTGTCCCTTTCTGATGGAGTTGGCACTCACCAATCCTTGGTGGACCCACATACTATGGTGTCGTTGATTCAAATCAATGCATATAAATGGGGAAACATGAATGGATTAGGGTTAACGAATCAAACAAACAGAAAGAGAAATTGATATAGGCGGCTGGACATTTTTACTTCTGATCAAGCTTGACAGCTAAAGTCCAGCCAAGATAGCCCAAAGGCAAAGAAGAATAGTTGAAGCACTTCAAGCTCAGCAAGGTTGTTCTCAATAGAATAGTTTAGCTAATTCATCTCATCAGCAAGGTGTAACCTGCTCATCTGTGTAACAGGAAAAAGTGATAGCTGTAGAAGAAGGCTGATTCCTTCTACAACATGCGAGCTGGACTGAAATATGCTCAGTCCAGCAAAGTTGACTCAAAGTTATTTGTCTGAGTCAGTTATTTTATTTTCCTCAACTTACAGTTTTATTTCCTGTAGTATTCATGTTACCTGAATCCGAGTGTAGGGCCCTTTGTGCCTGAGCTATAGGTGACAAATTTGTCACTAAGGTAGGTGACCTATTGGGGAACTGAGGTAGGATCCAAGTAAGGATCTGAGCTGTACGACCTTTGTGCCTAAGGTAGGTGACAAGCTTATCACTGAGTTGTAGGTGCCTGGAGTGGCACTGAGGTAGGTACTTGGAGGGGCACTGAGTTGTAGGAGTGTTGCAGCACTCTGAGAGTAGGGCCTTGTGCTTGAAGTTGTAGGGATGAAAATCCTGAGCTGTAGGCCTTAGAGATAAGACTGAGGTAGGTGACTTACGGGTCACTGAGTGTAGGAGCACTGTAGAGCTCTGAGGTAGGATCCTTTGGGATCTAAGATTGGGCTATTCTTCCAGCCTGTGTGTAGGGCTTAACAGCCTGAGGTAGATGGTCTGCCAAGTATGGAGAACTTCTTGAGACTTTCAAGAAATGCAAGCTATTTGCAAAGAGGCAGACAAAAGAGCTTCTTAGTCTTAAAAGCAAGTGCGAAGAACAAGAAAAAGCCCTCACTGACATGGTTGCACATGCAGGCCAGCTCAAGTAAATCATTGACAACGAGTCTACGGTAAGAGTCTCAAATGAGAAACTTATCTAGAAACTTGAAAATGATCTCTTAAATGAGAAATTACTTGTGACAAAATTTTTTAAGCCAAACATTGTGCTACCCTTAATTGATACCCACCTTATTCAAGATGGCAAGAAAGGGTTGGGATTTAAGGGACCTGCTAGACCTTCCAATCCAAGAGGAAAGGGAAAAGGAAAGACACCAATTGTGCATCTAGCCTCACTGCCTCAAATTCCTTTTCAGAGAGTGTTGTTGGCTTCTAACAGGATTGACCATGAAAGTTGTTATGGTCACTGGGAGAATGGCAGATCCACTAGTATGGACCAATGTGGCCCCAGCCACGGTGGAAGGTATAACGATGTGAAAGCCTTTAAGGCTGCCCATGAGGAAATCCAAATGCCACATCCTGGACCATTTATTTTTGGTGCCCCAGCCCCAAAACTCAAAGATATTGCTGCTGCTAAAAATTAAAATCATCCAGCAAAAGTTGTGACTCAAGGTGAGTCTTCTGGCAGGGCTGGAAAGACAATCTCAGATGCTATCAAATGCATGTCAGCTGAAAAGAGACATGCAACTGGTGGTTCTCAGAGAAGACCAACATAGCCAGCTGAAAGACTGTCCTTCAGTCAAATTACTGCTGAAAGAAGGCAGAAGTATAGTGCAGCACATCTCCCTATTATTCAGGAATCAGTACAACCAAATGTTGGTTCCAAACAGAAAAGGAGATATAATATCTATGAGTGTTGGTGTTATGGATAAGTGGGTCACTATGTTGTAGATTGCTGGCACAATCCCTCAGTGTCCAGTGGTTGCCAACCTGTTAGTAAAACTACAGGAAGGCATGGTTATTTCAAGGCTAATGTGAAACTAGGATCCAACAGAAATTGGTGTCCTAAGGTAAGGTGACTTGCATTCTTTTCAGGTTAGTTCAAGTACCAAATCACCTAAATGGTACTTGGACAGTGGATGTTCCAGACATATGAATGGAACAAAAGTGCTATTGAAGGAGTACACTCCAGTAAAGAATGGACCCAAGGTCATTTTTGGAGGCTCAGACAGGGAGATAACCAGAGGCTATGGTACTATCTCAAATGGCATAATCACCATCACAAAGGTGGCTTATGTGGAGGGGTTGCAACACAACCTCATAAGCATAAGCCAACTATGTGATCTTAGTTATGATATTTCCTTCCACAAGGATAAGTGACACATCAAGAGGTTAAGTGACCAAAGTGTCATCTTAACTGGCACTAGGAGTGAGAATGTTTATTGTTTGAATTTTTCTTGCTTAGAAAATAGTTTCTCTATATGCCTAGTTGCAGATGAGAAAGTCTCATATTGTGTCCAGGGGCATAAGAGACTGGCTCATTTGAATTATAAGACCATTGGTCAGGTCTTCAGTGATGCGTTTGTTAGGAATGGTCTCAAAATGAAATGCTCCAAGGAGGGTATCTGCGCTGTTTGCCAAAAGGGTAAGCAGACTAAGACCTCTTTCAAGAGTATTGTGGCCAAGGACTCTGTGAGATGTTTGTATCTCCTGCATATGGACTTGTTTGGTCCTATGAATATTCATAGTCTAGGTAGGAAGGTCTACACTCTTGTGGTGGGTGATGACTATTACAGGTTTACTTGGGTGTTCTTCCTTAGAAGAAAGGATAAAATCCTTGAGGTCTTCACAAATTTTGTCAGGCAAATTCAGAATAAGCTTGCATGCTTTGTGGTCAGAATAAGAAGTGACCATGGAACTGAGTTTTAGTCTGCTGCTATGACTACATTCTGTGAAGAGTAAGGGATTTTTCAAGAGTTCTCCTCTCCAAGAACACCCCAGCAAAATGGGTTAGCTGAGAGGAAAAACAGGACTCTCATAAAAGCTGGGAGAACACTATTGAGTGACACTTTTCTCCCTGAATATTTCTGGGCTGAGGTAGTTAGCACTGCATGTCATGTGCTCAATAGGGCTTCTATCACCAAAAGCCACAAGAAGACTCTCTATGAGATCTTGAAGAGCAGGAAACCAAATATATCCTACTTCAGAATCTTTGATTGTAAGTGTTTCATCCTGAACAATGGTAAGTCAAAAATGACTAAGTTTGTTGCCAAATCCCATGATGGGATATTTGTTGGGTACAACAATAATAGTAGGGCATATAGATTCTATAACTTGACAAATCAAGTTGTAGAAGAGTTTGTCCATGTAGTATTTGATGAGTAATGCATGATTGACAGTGAGCTGTCAAGCTGCTTGCCTAGCTCTGCAGGAACAGAAGTCATGATGGAAAAGCTCTCCATCAAAGATAAAACCCAGCTTTGCAAGAAGATTGTGGAGAGGGATGCTATCCAGAGGAAGCACAGGGCAGTCAAGCTGGAAATGAAGACCAACTTATTGAAGAAAATGATAATTAACAGGAAGCAGTCAGACTGCCCTTACAGTCAAATATCTTAGAGATCATCCTCTAGAGGAGATAATAGGTGAGGCTAGCCAAGGTGTACATACCAGAAGTAGGAGTCTCAACACAACACTCTATTCCAGCTTCCTATCACAATAAGAGCCCAAGAAATTTTAAGAAGCAAATCAAGACTCATTCTGGATTGGTGCAATGTAGGAAGAACTGAACCAGTTCAAAAGGTGCAAGGTTTGGAAGCTGGATCCTAGACCAGATGGACTCAATGTCATTGGATTCAAGTAGATTTTCAGAAATAAACTTGATGAAAATGGCATTGTAATCAAGAATAAAGCCAGACTAGTGGCCAAAGGGTATAAACAGGAAGAAGGGATTGATTATGATCAAACCTTTAAATCAGTTGCAAGGTTGGAAGAAATCAAACTGTTCCTTGTATTTGTAGCCTTCCAGGGATTCAAGGTATTCCAGATGGATATTAAGTGAGCCTTCTTGAATCGAGACTTGAAGGAAGTGGTTTATGTAGAGAAGCCTCCGGGTTTTATTGATTCTAACTCTCCTACTACTGTATATAGACTTAGGAAAGCTCTTTATGGGCTTAAGCAAGCCCCAAGAGCATGGTATAAGACATTGTCTACCTTCCTCATTGAGAACAAATTATCAAGGGGGAATATAGACAAGACCCTATTCCTAAGAGAATCTAAGGGCAAGATCATCCTAGTTCAGATTTATGTTGATGATATAATATTTAGCTCTACTGATGACAACCTCTACAGGAAGTTTGCAAAACTTATGCAGAGGAAGTTTGAGATGAGTAGTATGGGTGAATTGAAGTTTTTCTTGGGACTCCAAGTAAAATAGACTGATGATGGTCTATCCATATCTCAGTCAAAATTCACCAGGGAGATAATCAAGAAATATGGTATGGAGAATGCTTCCACCATAAGAACTCCCATGAGCTCAAGTATGTCTATAGGTAAAGATGATCTAGGGAAGCCTGTTGATCAAGCTATGTATAGAGATATAGTTGGCTCCCTTCTCTACCTCACAGCAAGTAGGCCTGACATTATATATACAACATGTGTCTGTGCTAGGTATCAGGCCTGCCCTAAAGAGACTCACTATACTGCTGTGAAAAGAATCTTGAGATATCTTAAGGGCACCCCAGATCTTGGCCTTTGGTACCCCAGGAATGGAGAATTTGAACTAACTAGCTATTCAAATGCAGATTTTATAGGCTGCAAAGAGGACAAAAAAATCACTTCAGGCTCCTGTCAATTTCTAGGTGGAAGGCTTGTCTCTTGGAGCAGCAAGAAACAGACAAGTGTTGCAATCTCAACTGTAGAGTCATAGTATATTTTAGCTGGAAGTTATCGTGCTCAGTTGTTATGGATTCATCATCAACTTCAAGACTACAATGTTCAGATAAGTAGAACTCCACTCTTTTGTGATTCTACTAGTGCAATTTCTATAGCTAGAAATCCTGTCTCCCATAGCAGGACTAAACATATAGAAATTAGGTATCATTTCATTAGAGAACATGTGGAAAGGGAAGACATCTCCCTTGAGTTTGTCTCCACAAACAAGCAAGTCCCTAAAATCTTCACTAAGCCACTAGATAAAGCTAAGTTCAACACCTTCAAATTTGAATTGGGCATGTTGAATCTTGTGTCTCTTGGAGCAGCAAGAAACAGACAAGTGTTACAATCTCAACTGCAGAGTCATAGTATATTTCAGCTGGAAGCTGCTGTGCTCAGTTGTTATGGATTCAGCATCAACTTCAAGACTATAATGTTCAGATAAGTAGAACTCCACTCTTTTGTGATTCTACTAGTGCAATTTCTATAGCTAGGAATCCTGTCTCCCATAGCAGGACTAAACATATAGAAATTAGGTATCATTTCATTATAAAACATGTGGAAAGGGAAGAAATCTCCCTTGAGTTTATCTCCACAAACAAGCAAGTCCCTAATATCTTCACTAAGCCACTAGATAAACCTAAGTTCAACACCTTCAATTTTGAATTGGGCATGTTGAATCTTGTGTAGCTTCAAATCTCTCTTCTACCATATGTTGCATTGCTTATTTTGCAGGTAGAACAAGCTCTTCCTCCAGATACTGAAGATGGTGTGCAACTTTTGAGGGGGAGCTAGCGCAAAATCTGAGATAGATAGGGGGACAACTAGGGCTGAGCATAAAAATCGAAACTCGATAATCGCTCATTAATCGCTCGAATTTTCATTCGAATCTAAATCGGAATTAAATGATTCGAATCATTTTGGCTCGAATCAAAATGGCTCGAATTTTTTTTCGAGTCGATTTCGAGCCCATAAGTATTCGCTCGATTAATGATTCGAGCCGGCTCGAAATTTAAATTTTAAAAAGTTATAGGCTACGCCGCTACGGGCCTGCGGCTGCGGTGCTTGGCCTTGGGAGTTGGGATTTGAGATTTAATATTCTTACAGGTACAGCTGGATTGCGGGAATCGGGAAGACGGGTCACGTCGAATCATAATTACAGCATGTACTGCTCTGCGCCTCTACTGACTATTGTAGTGTTGTAAGGTCCAAAACTCCAAATCATAATTACAATCT
Organism: Platanthera guangdongensis; assembly: GCA_039583875.1. Lineage (NCBI taxonomy): Eukaryota > Viridiplantae > Streptophyta > Magnoliopsida > Asparagales > Orchidaceae > Platanthera > Platanthera guangdongensis. Next base: position 27,449,730 of record CM077150.1, on the reverse strand, counting down.
ACAGAGCATTTACGCAGTTGGGAATCAGGATTTCTCATTTCTCTGCTTCAGTACTTCCCTCTCTTCCCCTCTTCCACAGCCACTTCGTCATTCCCGACCCCCATTGACCAGGCCACCTTACGCAGAATGGCAGAAGTCAAGCAGAACAGCGGAAAGCACGGTTCGGCGGCCCGACACGACACAAGGCAGTGAAGGCACAAGCTTTCTTCCTTAGGCAGAAGCAGAACGACAGAAGTTACGCCCTCCGCAGCGGCACAACCTCGTCAGCCGACTCCTCCACAGTGCCGCAGTGGCGCAGGCCGACTCCTCCGCAGTGGCGCAGCGGTGCTGCCTCGTCAGCCTCTTCGGGAGTTTGGGACCTTGGGAATCTGATTTCAGGTAAGAATGGAGAACCGCCCCATCTTTATCTTCCCCATTTCGAGTTTTTCTCTAGTCTCTACAAGCTTCATAAGATTTCTGATTTCTGGTTATTGGTTTCTGATTTCTTCCATTTCCTCTCTACAGCTACGATTTAGATTTGTCGGCGTTCATCTCTTTCCTTTGTCACTAGTCGGAGGCTCGGAGTCATAGGGTTTCTTTGCTCTCAAGTCTCAAAAGCTCATCTTTTTTTCTTAGACCACAGGTGCGCCTGTATTAAGATAATATGATTCTTCTCAGTTTGTTGCTCCTGCATAAAGATTATTTTATGGGTAGAGTTGTTGATCTCTTCAATGAGTTTATGTTTAACTAATTGTAGATGTAGTAGTGTTGATGCAGTGCATTATTAGTTCATTAATGTACATTTGCCTTTTATTTTTATTTATAAAAAATCTACATAAAAGGAAGCTCCATTTTAGTCTCTACTTAAAAAATTTTACTGGTCGGGTATGGGTTATTTGATTCTTAATTCTTTACTGCAAAAAATGGCGTTGACACCATTATCTGTTAAATGAATGCTTATTGAACATGAGAAGTAAAAATATTCTTATGAGTTATGACCGAGTTTAAGATATATAAAGCAGAATTCTTTTCAAAAGAGTACTTTTGTTGAATAATAAGACCTGCAAATGATATTTGAGAAGGTCAAATTTTAGTGGACTTCAATTTGAGATCGATATTCTTCCATCAAAAATGGTTAATTAAATAAAAGTTCAATGTGCATAGGTATATGTATGTATTGATATCTATTATGAATATATATATATATATATATATATATATATATATATATATATATATATATATATATATATATATATATATATATATATATATATATATATATATATATATATATATGCATGTGTATATGTGTGTGTGTGTCTAGAGAGAGTAACTATGTATGAGTGTATGACACATTAGTTTAATTCAGTGGCATTTTCAACATATTATAATAACAAAGTAATTCTCCTTGAATCAGTTGGTGTCCTCCTTGTCTTTCTTTCAAATCGCATTGGAAAGATATGTTATCCATCCACATTATTTTCGCTTTAACTTATCATATCTCCTGTGGATCTAGAGTTTAACCATCATCAAAGTTAAATGTATTGCATTTTTATTTTAATCATTCTCAATTTTATTTAATGTGAATGCTGATTGTAGCATTCTAAATAATTATTTCTGTTTCAGTTTTTTTTTATAATTTTTAACTAACTTTTTTTCCAGATATGAATATTATTAATTCAGTAGAGAATTGTAGTGACTCGTCATCCTCACCGGTGGAGGATGATGAATTCATAAATCCCGATGCAAATGCAATTATTAATGATCTTAATGTTCAAGATATAGAACTAGTACCCATCTCCATTGGCCCCACTCCTACTGAACCTTCATTAGGTCAACAATCTGCTGAAGTAGAGAAAGACAACAAAGGCAAAAGAAAAAGAAGTGAAGTGTGGGAGCACTTTAAAGTTGAAAAATTGAAGGATCGAAGTGGCAATATTGTCTCTAAATGGCAATGCAAACATTGTTCCAAAACATATAAATATCAATTATCTGGATCCACCTCAAACTGTGCTAGGCATATCAAAACTTGTTATAAGCTTATACAAGTTAGGAAAAATCAAACCATGTTCAATCAGGAGAGAGTAAATATGGTAGAAGATGATATTCATATGCCACCCATTTGTGTATCTGGTTCTTATGATTCAGTTAGCATAAGACAACTTCTAGCAAAATTTATTATTACAGCTGAACTACCATTCTCAATTGTTGAGCAGCCTTATTTCAATATATATTCTAAAGCTCACAATCCCAATTATGTAAAAATTTCAAGGCATACAATGAAGAATGAATGCATGAAATTGTATGAAGTTGAGAGGGAGAAGCTTTTGAAGATCCTTAAAAAGGTGGATAAAGTTGCACTTACTAGTGATTGTTGGACATCTAATCAATCTATCGGTTATTTGTGCATCACCGTTCATTATATAGATTCCGATTGCAAGCTTCAACACTCAATTATAAATTTTTTAGATCTTGACCCACCACATAGCGGTCAAGTCATATATGACGCAATCCGTGAGTCAATTTTACATTGGGGAATTCAAAAAAAAAGTAATGAGCATCACTCTTGACAATGCATCTGCGAATGATCTAGCTGCCAAGCATTTACAACAAAGTTTAGCAAATTCCAATCATCTATACTTAGGTGACAAGTTATTTCATATTAGGTGTTGTGCACACATACTCAATATTCTTGTGCAAGAAGGTTTGAAGGAGATATCTCTATTGATTAATATTGTCAGGGAAGCTGTGGGTTATATAAAGAAGTCACCAGCACGACTCAAATTATTTGCCGAATCAGCTAAGTTATTGGGAATTTCTACTTCACGCGGTCTTTCTTCAGATGTGAAAACTAGGTGGAACAGCACTTACTACATGCTCGATAGCGCATTTCATTACAGATATGTTATTCACCATTTCTTTAGAATGGATAAGGGTTTGGTATGGGATTTTCCAGAAGAAATTTGGCAACGATTTGTTAAAATTAAGAATATTTTAGAAGTCTTCGAATCAGCAACAAAACTTTTTTCAGGAACTTCTTATCCAACAAGCAATTTATTTTTGTCTGCATTGATTGCTATTAAAGAAGTGTTGGATAAAGCTTCAGCATCTGATGATGAGTTTGTACGTGGCATGACGAAACCAATGAAAAACAAATTTGACAAATATTGGAGTGATTGCAGCTTAATCATGTCTCTTGCCATTGTAGTTGATCCTCGTCGTAAATTATTGTTTATTACTTATGCTTTCAATAAATTTTACAATAACCGCGAGACAGTTCTTAAAGTGAAAGTGGTAAAAGAAAGCATATTCGAGATTTTTTCTCATTATTGTGCTAACAGTGGGATGGAGTCTAATACTTCATTAATCAGTTCAGAAAGCTCATCATCAACTAGAGTTGGGGTAATGAGACATTCAAGTGCAACAACACAACCACAGTGCATCACAAACTCAGTTATTATGGGCTTTGATGATTTCTTGTGTTCTACTTCTTCTGTACAACCTCTAAAAAATGAACTTGAAGTATATTTAGAGGAAGCACTTGTACAACCTCCATTTGAGAGTAGAAATACGTTTAATGTTTTAGAATGGTGGAAAATTTATTCATTGAAATATGTGAAGTTATCTAAGATGGCAAAAGATATCCTCACAATACCCATCACAACTGTGGCTTCTGAATCGGCTTTTAGTGTTGGAGGAAGAGTACTTGATGATTATAGAAGTGCTCTAAATCCAAAAACTGTGAATGCTCTTGTGTGTTCATCTAATTGGATTCGTTCACAATATAAACATCGTGTCAATGTAAGTACTTTAATTACTCATGAATTGTTTTATTAACCCTCAATTATATCATTGTATTTTGATATGTTTTTTTGCAATCACAGGTTGATATGGATGATTTAACAAGTGCTTTACCAAATGAGATCGTCGGGACCTCTACTAAAGATTAAATTCCAACAAGTAAGATTAGTTGCAAACTTGCAATTTCTATGAGTACCGTATTTTTCAATTACATTTTGGAACCTCTCTACTTGAAGATTTTCACTTTATTCCTTGTACATCAATACATTTTGATGGACTATACATTGTGTTAGTTTATAATTTATCTCAATTCCCAACTGTTAACTGTCATTTGGCATTTTGTAGCTTATGAGTTCTTAAAACTGGAGCATTTGCCATTAAAATATGTTGCAACTATTTAACATTTTGCCAACCACTGGAACATGAAAATTGAAATATGAGTATTTCAGCTTTGATTCTCTCGTAACTGCTACTTTTGTCAGTTTGTGTATGAAACTTGAAGATATGCTAGTGAAGGCCCTATAATGAAGTACATCAAGATAGCAGCCCTTTATGAAACTTGAAGATATGCAGCTTTGATTCTCTCGCAAGGGATGTCGCTTTGAGGATTCGTTGGTTAGTTGTGAGATCTTATTAATTTCTCTCGCAAGTAATTTTATTAATTTCTCTCACAGTAAATGTCAGTTATGTTGCTTATGTCAATCTGGCTTTGCAGTATTAATAAATTTCTGCTCAAAAAATTCAGTACATGGTTGTTTTTAGCACGCATTTTATCGTAAAATAACATGACAACCAATATTAAACTGCGAACTATTCCCTTCAGTCATAGGAATTAAAAGTTCTATATAACCTGGTTGATTATTAATTCAACCTCATCAACGACAAAATTCAGTATTGCATGCAGTTCCATGGTGCGAAATCAAAGCCACTCACTCCACTGGTCAACTAAAATAAACCTAATTATATTAGAAAGAACAAAAAAAGTCATATAAATCCAATGATCACGAGTTCGTTTGTCCTACGTAAACATCAACATAGTTTCACTATTACTTTCACCATTACTCAATAAAAAGACAGAATAGGTAATTGGAGAATTAACAGCAAGGAATATAACAGAAGCATGTGCTACAGCTAGACTGCTAGGAAGATGGAAATTTTTGCAACTGTAATATTACATCAAAATAAGTGAATGATGATCCCCAAAACATAAATGTAAAAGAAAAGGGCTGAAAAAGCTAAAAGAATCTTATAACCACTGCAAGATTACTACAAGCGGCACTTAGGTTTGTATTTCACTTTAGACAATTTAGAATGCTGTCTTTAATACCATTATACATAGTAAATTTCTATAACTGTATAGTTTACTATGAGAAAAAATGAACCATAGTTTTGTGGGAGCAAGAATACTTGGTGTCAAAGTGGCTTTTCATATTTGCTGTAACTTCATTAAAGATAATAAATCGAACTCATTTTGAACAACTTTTCAATAAAATACTAGTAGAATGAATTGCACATTTTACCATCCAACCACTACTTTTGCATTATATTATACTCAGACAATGGTGATGAGGGCTGGCATAAGAGCCTATTATCAAGGGTGTCTTGGATGCCCAATATTGTCTAAATAGTGTAGGTCGTAGGGGACCAGTAATTTTCTTTGTCGTGTACCATGCATTTCTTCCTAAAATAGTTCATACTTAACTTTAAATGTTGTACTAGTAAATGATTTTGCTCCATTTAGTAGATTGCACAAATTTCTTCCTAAAATAGTTAATACTTAACTTGAAATTTGATTGTATAAATGCTTCTGACTTGACTTTTATTGTCTATGCATGAATTCGTATAGGTTGCAAGTTTTAATTCAGAAGGAACAGAAGCGGAGCGCCGAAGAGCATTTTGCGTCAATTATCTTTTGAAGTGATTTTCTAATTTTGACATGGATTGTTATAGTGTTGTACTTTTATGGACTTTTATTATACTTTTTATGTCTTATAATTTGTTTATTTTGTAGTTTTGTTATATTTTTAGTTAAAATGCTAAATGACTCAATTGTTTCAAATTTGGAAGTATTTCAATTTTCAAAATTTTTATGAACTTTTTGAAATTGGATTTATGAACTTTTTAGTAATTGGAAAATTTTCAAATGCCATCAAACTTATATAGTAATTGAGAGAAAAAATGGATGACTCGACTCCAGTCTCCATAATTATCGCTAGCGAACGTATGAATTTTTAAAGATAATTTTTGAATAAGAAAAAAAAATTTTAATAAAAAAAAATTTCGAGCCGGCTCGAAATTGATTCGAGCTGGCTCGGAATCGAGTTGATTTCGATTCGAGCCGGCTCGAGTCGAAGCCGATTTCGATTTCGAGTCGATTTCGAGTCGACTCCGAGTCGAAAATTTCGATTTCGAGTCGAGCCCAAATCGCTCGAACTCGACTCGATATCAGCCCTAGGGAGAACAACCTATCAGTATGCTCCCTATTGTAGAAGTCAACAAGGGGGAGGAGAGAAGTTAAGGGCTGAGAAGTACATCCAAGTGAAACAGTAAAGATGGCAGCATGCAAGGGGGAGTAAGTAATTCTCCACGGGCTGGAGAAATGGTAACACTTCCCCACTCTCTATTGTTAAATTTTGTTATGATGAAATGTTGTGGTGTCAATGACCTATATTGTTTTGACTTCTTCAAATATGGGGAGATTGTTGGGTCTATTGAACAAAATATCCCAGATTTGTAAGAAGTCAAACGGATCAATGACATACACACACAATGTATTTGATATGTTCTTTAGTTCATGCATGCAGGTACTCCATGATTGGATGCGTGAAGAAAAATGAGTTGGGCAGTAAACTCAAATTTTGTCGAACTCAGCTCAGAGTTCGTCGAACTCAGCTCGCTGATCGTCGAGCTCAACTCAGCATAAGCTTAAGGACTCAGGATACAAAATTCATTGAACTTAGCTCAAAGTTCGTCGAGCTTAAGTTACAGTCCGTCAAGATCAGCCCAACGCTTGTCAAGCTAAAGCAAGAGAAAAATTGACTAAGACAAACAACGCTGAGACCGCTGAGAAGATCAAAGTTCATTGAGCTCAGTTTGCGGTTCGTCGAGTTCAGCTCAAAGCTGAGACTGCTGAGAAGAAGGCGTTGAGACCGCTAAGACAGCTGAAGACAACTGAGAAGATAGCGTTAAGACCGCTGAGACAGCTGAGACAGCTGAGACAGCTAAGAAGATGACGTTGAGACAGCTGACACAACAGATTCAAAATTAGCTGGAAATTTTTTAAGTCTAGAAGTGTTGAGTGAAGCAGGTTCACTCAATGCTTCTAAATAAAGCAGGAAGTGCTGAGACAGTTAAGAGGTAAACAACTGAGAACAAATCTAGCTGGATTTTTTCTAAGTCCAGAAGCATTGAGTGAAGTTCACTCAACAATTCTAATGAAGAAGGAAGCACTGAGACAGTCAAAAGCAAAAAACCGCTGAGACAACTGAGACAACGACGTATCTCAACTGATAATGAAAAACCGCTGAGATAGTTAAAGTGCAAAAACCGCTGAGATAGCAGATAAGAAGAAAGTCTTGAGACAAAGGCTTGTCTCAGCTAATAATGAAAAACTGCTGAGACCGCTGAGATAAATCCGCTGAGACAAGCCAGGAAATGTTATAAGTCCAGAAGCGCTGAGAGCCAAGGCTGATGGCATTGAGTGTCTTAACACCACTGAACGCTTGATGAAATTCTTGAATATTTTTTAAGTTCAGATATTGATGACCACTGTTGATGTCATCAAATTCAAAATTGCAGGAAGTCATTACGGGAAAGCTGCTACAGCGCCGAAAGATGTTTTGTCCCTTTTGATGCAGTTGGCGCTCACCAATCCTTGGTGGGCCCACATACTATGGTGCCGTTGATTCAAATCAACGCATATAAATGGTGAAACAGGAATGGGATTAGGGTTAACGAATCAAACAAACAAAAAAAGAAATTGATAGAGGAGACTGGACATTTTACTTCCGATCAAGCTTGACAGTTGAAGTCCAGCCAAGATAGCCTGAAGGCAAAGAAGAATAGCTAAAGCTCTTCAAGCTCAACAAGGTTGTTTTCAACAGAACAGTTTAGCTGATTCATCTCATCAACAAGGTGGACCCTGCTCATCTGTGCAATAGGAAAAAGTGATAGTTGTAGAAGAAGGTTGATTCCTTCTACAGCAAGTGAGCTGGACTGAAATCTGCTCAGTCCAACAAAGTTGACTCAGAGTTATTTGTCTGAGTCAGTTATTTTTTTCTTCAACTTACATTTTTATTTCTTGTAGTATTCAGGTTACCTGAATCTGAGTGTAGGGCACTTTGTGCCTGAGCTATAGGTGACAAATTTGTCACTGAGATAGGTACCCTGTTGGGGCACTGAGGTAGGATCCAAGTGAGGATCTGAGTTATACGGCCTTTGTGCCTGAGGTAGGTGACAAGCTTATCGCTGAGATGTAGGTGCTTGGAGGGGCACTAAGGTAGGTGCTTGGAGGGGCACTAAGGTAGGTACTTGGTGGGGTACTGAGTTGTAGTCCTGCAAAACTCTGAGAGTAGGGCCTTGTGCTTGAAGTTGTAGGGCTGAGCATGAGCTGTAGGCCTTAGAGATAAGGCTGAGGTAGGTGACTTACGGGTCACTGAGTGTAGGAGCACTGCAGAGCTCTGACGTAGGATCCTTTGGGATCTGAGGTAGGGTTGTCTCCCAGCTTGAGTGCAGGGCTTAACAACCTGAGGTAGGTGGTCTGCTGACCACTGAGTGTAGGCCCTTGTGGCTGAGAAATGAGTCTTGGAGGAGACTTGAAGATCCTGCAGGATCTGAGGTGTAAGCTATTAGGAGCAGTTTGAATGAGTTTGTGCCGAGTCCAATAAATAAGCTTGGATATGTGGAGAGGGAAAGTGGATGTACCCAATTGGGGAACCACTATAAATTCTGGTGTTTGTTGTGTGTGCTTGTTTTTCTCTGTGATTGTAGGACTTAAGGACAAGCTCTAGATAGAACAAGTTGAAAATAACAAAAGATTTATTAAAAGCTCAAATACCTATTCACCCCCCCTCTAGGTGATTAACTAACCTAAAGTTAAATAACTTTCATAAACTGTAGAGAAGATTTAGTCGAACAGAACCTGAAAAGAGTTAGTCGAAACCAACAAAGATTTCGTCGACTTGAGCTCCAAGTTCGTCGAACTGATAATTCTCTTTCGTCGAGCTGAGCTCCAAGATCGTTGAACAAAAAATATACTTGTCAATCTGAGCTCCAAGTTCGTCAAACTGAGAAGGCACTTCGTCGAGCTAAGATTCTGATATAAGCTCACAGTTCATCGATCTCAGCTGGACTTTCGTCGAGCTCAACTCAGAGAAGGAACATTAAGTTCGTTGATCTGAGATCGACGATCATCGAGCTAAGTTCTACTATCGTCGAACTCCTTTTCTGTAATCTTTAAAATTGCCTTGTCTTTATAGTCTTCTATCTCTGAAGCCTTCTGAAGGTAACTTTTCAACAATCTAACCTAATGTGACTGACCTTAACCCTTGAACTAACTTATGACCCTAGACTATACATGTTTGGTCATCAATCCTAATAGTGAACCTAGCCCAAATCACAAGTAGGGTTCCAACAGACTATAACGCTGAATGGGAATGGCCATGGCCGGAGGAGAGGGAGAGGAAGATGAAAGGAGAGAGAGAAGCAATAAAAGAGAGAACTGATTTAATTAATAAAGGGTATTTATATTGGCAACCCAGCTTTGGATATTGGCAGCCCAACAAAATAATAAAAAACATACATAATATGACCGCTAATAGCAGCCCAAAATGCGGAACACGCGTCTTTTGAAAATAAGTCTACTATATGACATTTTTAGAAAAAGTATTCAACATGAAAGTTGTAGATCTCGACGAGATCTACAACTTTTATGTTGAACACTATTTCTAAAAATGCAATATAGTAGGCCTATTTTCAAAAGGCGCGAAACCCGGGCGGAACTGTGCGAGTTCCGCTTGAGTTCCGCTTGAGTTCCGCGCCTTTTGAAATTAAGCCTACTATATTACATTTTTAGAAAATGTGTTCAACATGAAAGATGTAGATCTCGTCGAGATCTACAACTTTTATGTTGAACATTTTTTCTAAAAATGTCTATTTAAAAATTTAATTTTTGGGCTGCCAGTATCCGTCGGGCTGCCAATAGCCATAGTTTAGGTTGTCATTATCTTTGGGCTGCCAATATCTATATAGGAGCTGCCAATATAAACACTCTTAATAAACTATGCAACCGTAACATTCAACCTATTATTACATAAATATATAGCCTATACAAACTAGTCGTTATTCATATCCCTTATCCCGCAATACTTGCATCCTTTAGCCATCTTTGTAGCGGGACCTTTCTAGAAAGTGCTACAGCGCTACACTCCTACCCTTCCCACATAAATTACCCTGCCCGATAGCTTTGGCCCAGCCTCTTTTTCATCAACTCCAAACCCTAACTTTTGTTCTTGAGGGATGTCCGCCGTCATCGTGGTACTCGCGAAAGTCTAGGGATGCTTCAAAGTAAAGTCAAAGCAGCGCGCAGAGATCTTCGTTGAGGAGGAGAAGATACGTGCACTGTTGTGGGCTTCGATTTGTTTCTCCCAGAGCTCTACGAACCCTGTAAGCTCGAATCCTCTTTTTTTCCTGTAAAGTAGAAGGATTAGAACTATTATTGGTAGTATTTGGTAGGATGACTTGGAACAAATTTCTGAAATAGTCTTGTTAATAATCTAAAGTATAAGAATGACCATTCTTTCATAACCCTTCCCACTTTAGCCTCTTTTCAATGATTGGGATGACAATAATGATTGGTTGTCAGTGATTAGATTATTAAAATATTTGTTTTTTAATTTATGAGGATTTAATGAGATAATTAGAGCATAATTAATGAGCATTCTCATAAATTTTTGATTGCTCGAATTCTCATGCTAGTCCTCTCACCCATTTCAGCACTACCTTCAGTTATTTGATTGCCCGATAAGGGAAAAAGTCGATTACTAGCATTTATACCAACGGCTATCAACAAAGTACCCCGGAAACGACCCAATAAAAATGTTCCATCGAGGCTAAGAACAGGTCGACAACTAGCCCATCCATAAATTGAGGCGCCGGAAGCCCAAAATAATCGTTGAAATTTATTATTTGTAGAAGTATAAACATCATACACTGTACCAGGGTTATACATAGAAATTGTATCTAAATATCGAAGCAGAATTTTATAAGATTCAGACCAACCCCCAAAACAATATTTTATAGCTTTCCCTCTGGTGTCCCATGCTTTTTTGTAGCTCATCATGATATTGAATTTTTCATTTATCTGACATCTTATCTCGCTCGGTTTAATGTCTATTTGTGTCTGAAGTACAGAAGTAATAAATCTTACAATAAATCGTGCAGTGCATTGTCTGTGATCATTTTGTATGCTCGCATTCGTACATACATGCGAGCCCTTAGTCTTTGAAATCAACCAAGCACCTCCGTGTTTTTTTGGAAACAATAGCTCTTAGTTTTCATGGACATGGTCGTTTAGAATGCATGTTCTCTAAGTATACTAGGACTAATCTGCATTGATTAGACTGAAAGGTTTTAAATTGCACGTGATTCTGAATAGACCAAGCAGTAATAGTGCAGAGCATCTCCCATTTTGTTCTAAAAATAGTTCCAACTTGTAAATCGTGAGGTATATGAAAGTCCATTATTTGGTTATGTTGTGAATGTTCTCCATTAAAATCTTCTTCAACCGTCCAGTCTTTAATTGTTCTAGCAAACTGAATGAATGAATTATCAACAATTACACGATCAACCTAACTACAGTCAAGCAAAATTGATCGTTCAAAGATTTCTTTAACTCTATTTTGAGTTTCAGAAATATTTTCATCATCCTCATTATCAAGCGAGTCGTCACTGCTGTTATCATCCAGTTCATTTTGATCAATATCTAATCATTGTTGCTGATACATTTCATACTCATCAATTTCAAATTCAACGCCATCAGCCATAATTCTAAGACCCTAAAATCACTGAACAAACAACAGGAAAGCAGGGAAACAAAAAATAAGTAAAGAAAAAACAGGGAAACAAAAAATAATTAAAGAAAAAATAGGGAAGCAAAAAATAATTAAAGAAAAAAACAGGGAAACAAAAAATAAGTAAAGCAAAAACATGGAAACAAAAAATAATTAAAGAGAAAACATGGAAATGAAAAATAATTAAAGAAAAAACAGGGAAACAAAAAATAATTAAAGAAAAAACAGGGCAACAAAAAATAAATAAAGAAAAAACAGGGCAACAAAAAATAATTAAAGATTGAAATTATTAAATTAATAACCTGCGGGTTGTAGATAGCAAATCTTTCCACAAAGATTAAGCAACCTTACTTTGTGTGGTTAGCTATGAGTCAATATGCTTTCTTTTATAGGCTCTCAACCATGTAAAAAAAACCTCCAAGCGGTGTGGGACTAAAAGAAATAAAAGTTGAGGTGCACTGTGCAATAAAATTTTATAAACAAACAAACCAATCATATTATTTATATGCTTTATTATTTATATCCTTAATCCTTCAAAAATAAATATTTTAATAACCTAATCACCGACGACCAATCATTGTTGTCAGCCCAATCATTGAAAAGAGGCTAAAGTGGGAAGGGTTATGAAAGAAGGGTCATTCTTATACTTTAGATTATTAACAAGGCTATTTCAGAAATTTGTCTGATGACTTGTGTAGTTTGTGAATCAAGATCGTCCATGTTACTTATTTTGTTTGAGATCTGAACTTGATCTAGCCTTTCGTTCATATAAATCACTTGATTTGTCATGTTGCTTCTATTTGGATGCTCCTGTGTTGGGATGACACTGCTATTAGAGGAAGGACTAGTTGAATAATTAGGGATGACATGAAAATGAAGAGGTAAAGAAGTTTCCCTGTTCGGAGAAGTTTCCCTATTCAGATTTTCGATGGTAGAGTGCTTTGAAGATACTTCCTCCTTCTGAAACTCCGGTGCCCCTGGAAGAGGTGTATTAGCTGAACTAGTTTTAGATGGGAAAGGGATGACATAGTTTCCAGGACATATAGAATTATCCTTGTTGGTATTTTTTGTTGTTGATTTGTTTGCAATATTTTCCTTGCTTCGACCTTCATTTTCCCCTGCAAAATTCAAGTTAGATTGACCTGTATTTTCCTTTACAGGGATGAAAGTAGGTGATAAAAGAATTAAATCATCCCTATCTCCGATGCTGGAGGACTGCAGATCTACTTCCTGGTCTGGATGATCAGTAGAGGAGACGTCGTTGTTTCGTGTGCAGGTACAACTTTGGTCCCAAAAAAGTTGTGAATCACGGTCTCCCTCTTCCATTGTTTCCCAGTCCGCTTCCTCAGGTAGGGATCCTTGTCATCGCAGGAGACCCTGTTTGATTTGTCTCCCATTTTCCTCTATATAACGAGTTTTTAGAATCTCTATGGGTGCTGGGCGTCGAAGGTTAGCATTATCCGATGGCGGAAGATCATGAATATTACAAATGGAATTAGGAGTATAAGGCTCTAGTAGGGACACATGAAAAACATGATGGATTTTGCTAGTCGGAGGTAATTCTAATTTGTATGCAACTTTTCCTATTTGTTGGAGTACTGAAAAAGGGCCATAATAATGCAAATTGAATCATTTACATCTTTATTGATGAAGAGATGACTACTTATAAGGGTGAAGACGAAACAGAACTAAATCTCCTGGCTTGAAGCTAATTTCTACCCTTTTTTATCTGCTAAGGCTTTCATTTTAGAGAGAGCATGCTGTAAATGGTGTTGTAATCATAGTAATAAACGATCTCGAGATGTGGTAGTCATAGGTATGTTATCTGCGGCCGACCCTCCTGTGGACACGAGAATGAAACAGGGTGGGGGTCTTCCGAACATGGCCTCGAATGGGGACATGCCGACTACAGAATGGTATGAAATATTATAGTGATACTCAGCCCAGCTCAAAAGAGAGGTCCAGTATTTAGGATGTTGAAGTACAAAGATGCGTTAATACTGGTTGATACAGCGATTGACTCGTTCAGTCTGGCCATCCGTCTGAGGATGGTAGGCCGAGCTAAAACGGAGTTTCGTGCCGTTTTCCTTAAAAAAGTCAACCAAAAGAACTTAAAAATGGAGTCCCTGTTCGAAATGATTGACTTCGGCAGGCCGTGTAATTTGCCGCAGTAATCCCAAAATACCCATGCCACTAATGGGACTGTATAGTGTGGTGGTAGGGGAGCAAAATGCGCCCCTTTTGATGGGCGATACCATAACCAGAATAGTGGTAAATGATTTAGACCGAGGTAGATGTGTAATGGAATCTATTGTTATGACCACCCAGATTTTGGTTGGAATGGATAGGGGTGGTGTGTTGAATGACCATCAACCCGAAAAGGTAAGTGTACCTATCGAATTGTAGTACCAAGGTCGTATTAAAACTCGGGGTTGTCAACTACTTTTACTCATGCTTGCACTATTATCCTACCGTACGATTGTTGTTTGTTTGAGAATTTTAAATTAAACTAAAGATAATATTAAAACTAAACTTGCGGAAAAAAAGCGATAGCATTCGATCAATGAATCACCATGAAAATGGATGAGAGGGATAAAAATTAAATTTAAAAATTGCAAATCAAACTCGACCGTGACGGATCCGAAAATAAGAAATAATCTCGCTAGAGCATTAAATCTCCTAACTTATAGACGTTTTGACCGAAATCTCTTTGCACATCAAAAAGGCCTAAAGTTGCATTATCGAAGTGATCCACACTATTGGATTTGACTCCAATCCGGAGGATTTACGTCGTCCTATCTCTAGGATTACGTGCAACTCCTTCCTTCTTTGAGTGATCTTTCAAATCAACGAGTCTCTCGACTACTATGAAATGAGATCAAATTGCCTACTACCGTATACCGAAAATACGGAGTTGACGCGAGAAAAATCAAAGAAGGATCGAGAATAATTTTGACAAAAAAACTAAGAAGTAAAAGAAAAAATCATCTCATTTCATGGATCCTCATGATCGAATGCTAACGAAAAATTAGCTACGCATAGTTAAGAAAGAAAACAAAAAATAAGAGAAAGAAAATAATTTTTCATTGATAATAGAAAGAGGAGTACAAAAATATAAAGGGGACAAAATTATGCTACCAAAAAAAGATTACACTAACAAGAAAATGGTTACACTAATAGAAAAGAACTTAACAACAATAAGTAAGAAACATAAAAGAACTCTCTCTTGAACTAGCTATCTCACTTGCTCTCCAAAATCCAACTCTTCCAAAGCTTGAGGCAAGGGCTCCTTTTATAGATGAGGGGAAGGTTCTAGAGAGAAGTGGATATGAAGGGGGAGAAGGATGTGGCCGGCCATGCATGTATGAAGAGGTGCACGAATGTCATTAATGGGGGAGGTAGGTTCATGCATGCATGTTCATTTTGGAAAATGAAAAAGAAACAAAATAAACATAAGAGGGGGGATGGATGAGTTTAAATGAGAATGAGAGAAAGGGAAAGAGGGGTGAATGAGAAATAAATAAGAGAGAAGGAGTGAGTGGGGAGATGCATGAGGAATAAAGAAGAGAGAGGGGAGTGGCCAACCATGCATGAATGGAGTGGGATGCATGGTTGAAGAGGGTCGGGTTGTATGCATCTTGAAGTGGGTTGCTTCATTGAAGTGTTCTGCTTCACTTGGAGTAGGGAGGAGGTCGGGCTACATCAAATAAGGGGGCTGCATGGAGTGGGCTGGCCGGCTGCACTTGGAGGAGGCTTGGGCTGCACCATGTTGCATAAATGAAGTGGCTCGGGCTCACCAATGAAGGCCGGCCACATGAGAGGGCTGCACCCTGTGGGCTCCAACCTACAAAAATAAAATAAAATAGAACATTAAGCTATGTTATATAACAAAACAAACATATAAAATAAAACAAACAATAAGATGCAAACAAAACATAATAGAAAACTTTATAATTAAACTTAATAGGATGCATAATATGATGCATACAAAACACAAAATGAGGAATTAAAACATAACATCAAAAATAGAAATTAGAACCTAACAAACTTAAAATACATAAAAAAATAATTAATCATAGGAATATCTATGCTAAACTAACCTAAAAACCGATGACTAAAACTAGTCATCAAGGGGTTGGAGGTGTCCATACAGAGCAACATTGCGATCTTTAGCCTTCTGACAAAGGTCACATCTTTGAATATATGTTAACATATCCTGTTGGATTCCCGGCCAATTAAAGTACCGTGTTAAACGTTTAGAGGTAACCTTTACTCCACTGTGACCACTCATTTGTGTATCATGAGCTTCACTTATCAAAATGGTGCGTAAATATTTGGGGACATACAACTTTTTTTATAAAATAAACGGTCACCAACCAAAATCCAATCTGGGGCCTTTGCGGGCGATTCTTTTAGTAGAGGAAATATTTTTGTGCTTGTGGATTCGTGTGATATAAAGTGTGAAGGTTTTCAAATAATGTAGAAAATGAGAATGAAATACTTTGAAAACTATTTATTTCGCTAGCGTCCGGAGGTTCTTCTATTCGAGATAGCGCATCGGCTACTCCGTTAGATTTTCCAAGTTTATACGTAATAATGTAATTAAAACCTAACATTTTGGATAAAAACTTTTGTTGTTAGGGCAATGTAATTACCAGGGAGTTTAAATTAGCCAGAGTTTTATGATTGGTAAAAATTGTGAAAGTCGAGCCCACTAAATAATGTCGCCATTTACTGACCGCGGACATAATTGCGAGCATTTCTTAGATATACGTAGATTGTGTTTGTTCTCGCGGTGTTAAATTTTTACTAAAGAATGCTATGAGATGGCCTTGCTGTTGGAGTACAACGCCTATTCCTATGGCAGAAGCATCACATTCAATTGAAAAAGGAAGAGAAAAATTAGGTAAAACCAAAATTGATGTAGTCGTTAAAAGTGTTTTTTTGTGATGAAAGCCTTATCTGATTGGTCAGTCCATTGGAATTTATGTTTGACCAAATCTATAAGGGGAGCGGTAACCTGCGCATTATGATGAATAAAACGGCGGTAATAGCTTGCTAATCCTAAAAAAGATCTAAGTTTGATATTTTTAGGAGTTGGCCATTGTTGAACAGCTTCAATCTTCGTGGCGTTAGGTTGAATTCCTGTGGGGGATACTAGATGCCCTAAAAAATCTAGGGTGAGTTTGGAAAAAGAGCATTTAGATGCTTTAGCAAATAATTCATGCACAGTCAATATAGAGAAAACTGCTTGGAGGTGCTTTAGGTGATCTTCTTCAAATAAGCTATAAACTAAAATATCGTCAAAAAATGACAACAAATCGTCATAGGTAGGGCTGAAATATTGAATTCATTAGAGCCTTAAAGGTGGATGGAGCATTAGGCTTTGTTTGGCGCGGCGTTTTCAGAGCAACCTGCCGCTGTTTTTAGAAACGTCGTGCCAAACAAATTTTTCCCTGCTCCGGCAGGAGAAGCCACTATTCCATAATCGCGGAAAAAGAGCCATTTTGAGTAGTGTTTTTTTTTTCACGACTCATGAATCGTGATCCATGCGATTGGAGATTTTTCGTCGTCCTAACACGCGAATGGACTCCTCCTTCTCCTCGGTGGTCGACGGTAACAACCACCTCCCTTCGCAATCACCATCTCCAAGCTCTCCGACCTTTCTTCCCTTCCGACGTGGATCCATATTTTCCTCGTCGAGCTTGCTTCTATACCAAGCTTCTGGAGCCTTATCCCTCACACAAGTTCCTCTTTTCCTCGCTGGATGAAGATGAACGCGACTCTCCTCGCTGGATGAACACGAATCTCCTTTTCTCCTCTCTGGGTTCTGTTTATGCATCCTCGTCCAGTCGCTCTTCCCCTCTCTAACAGGTAATAACCACCAGATCCAGATGATTTTGTTCAATTCCAGGTAAATTGATTTCATTTTCCGGTGGTTGTTCGATTTCATTTTCTGGTGGTTGTTGCATTCCACATGCTACTATCATTCACACCCACTCTATTCCAAATGTATGAATTCTGGTTTTCGCTGGCTTCATGAATGTTCCAGTGGTTGGATTGAATTTCTTGTTTGTTGCATTTTATTCACTCCTAGCACTGTTAGGGTATTTCTTCTTCTTCCCCCTCTTCCATTTCCGTTTTCCTCTGTTTTTCTGGATGTGTTTTTTCCTTTGCAAAATTTCCTGTTATTTTGTTTCATGTTCAAGTCGGAGCACTTTTTTGGCATTTAATAGTTTCTCCGTTTGAAACAGCACTGTAAAAGCTGTCCTTCCAAACAGATTCACAGATTCTGTCACAACTCTGCAAAACAGCTGATTATTCCATCACTGTTTCCCACCACTGCTTCTCCAGTCGTTGCAACCGCGCCAAACGGAGCCTTAATGAGGCCAAATGAAATCACTACAAACTCGTACAACCCCTAATGGGTATGAAAAGTGGTTTTATGTATGTCTGAAGCATTCATTCGTACTTGATGGTAACCCGAATGTAGGTCTAATTTTGAGAAAGTTGTTGCCCCATGTAACCCGTCTATGAGTTCATCTATGGTGGGCATTGGAAAACTATCCTTAATAGTTAGTGCATTCAAGGCACGATAGTTGACGCAAAAGCGCCATGTTTCATTTCTTTTTTTAATCAGCAGGACTGGTGAACTAAAGGACGAATTACTAGGTCGTATTAAACCGTTGTTTAACATTTCAGAAATGAGATTTTTGATTCATTTTTTGCAAATAAGGGTATCTGTAGGGTTTTACCTTTGCAATTTTCATTTCGTCTACGTGGGTAATTTTATGATTAATAGCTCTTTGGGGAGGAAGTCCTGTAGGGGCTTGAAACAAATTAGAATATGTGGAGAGTAGATTTTGTATAGCCTGGGAATAAGAGTCTTGGGCCTCAAAATTTTGAAGAGTAGGTTATCTAAAGTGGTATTTGACCAGTCCGATTGAAAGCATAGCATCATGGATTCTACAGAATCCTGAGCGATTAATTTATGAAATTGGGAAGCGGAAACTGTCCCAGTCTGGACTTGGGATGGATATAGAACCTTGATGAAGCATGATTTATTTTTGATAAGGAAATGACATTGCTAGGGTTTTATAATTCGTGGTTATCGGTCCTAGCATTTTAAACCAATGAAAACCTAGAATAATATCAACTCCATGAAGGTCCGTAATAAAGAGATATAAAGTAAAACAAATGGTTTGAATTGTTAATGCTACTTGCGGGCATTTTTCTTTACAGAGCATTGCTTGACCATTTGCTACATGTATTTTAAAAGGAGTTATTGGCATGATAGGCAGTTTAAGGAAAGATGCAGTGCGTTTTGTGATGAAATTATGTGTGCTACCGTTATCTATGAAAATATGTACCTCCGTATTTCCTATGTTCCCCGGTACGCGAAGCGATTTGACATTAAAAGTGCCCATTAAAGCATGAAAATTAATCATAGGATTGTCTATTAATTCTTCGCTAGGATCGTCATTGGCCGTAATAGTGTGATCTTGGTGGTCATCCTCTAACTCTTCCCCTAAATCGCCTTCCAGTAGGTAAAGTTTTGCACGGTTTTTAAATTTATGTCCAGGAGTGTATTTTTCGTTGCATGTAAAACATTGTCCTTTTTCTCGTCGGCTTTGCATTTTGGCTAGGGATAAACGTTTAAGAGAGTGTTTTTCCTGAAATGAGGAAAATGTTTGGTGTGGTGTAAACTGTTTTTGTGGTCGTGGGTGTGGTTCACCTGGTAGTTGGTCTTCAAATAGTCGAGCCAGTTTAAAAGTCTGGTGAAGTGATTCTGGTTGTTGTGCAATGAATGCTCGCTTAATGTGAGCTTTAAGACCGGCAATAAAGTTACGTTTTATTGTGTCTTGAGTGAAACCCGTCGCATGAGACGAAATATCCTCAAACGATTCTTGGTAAGCAGAAAGAGTAGACGTTTGAAATATTTCATAAACTTACCTAATGGGTCTTCATAATCTGTTGGGCCAAATCGGTCTTGGATGGCTCTCCTGATGGTGTGCCAATCTGGGCACAAATTGTTGCGTAGTAACCCTTGGAACCATTTGGAGGCTGCTCCTTCTAAATGCATAGACGCAAAAGAAATGTAATCAAATGGATTAATGTTATTATACCTGAAAAATATTTCTGCTTTGTAAATCCATTTTGTGGGATCTCCAGTTGAAAAGTGCGAGCAATGCATTTTTGTCGGCTTTGTGTGGTAATTTTCTTAATTACTGATTTGTCCTGATGATTGTGGCAGCATGCTGTTTTTCTGTTTCAGCTGATCGGAATATGATGAAAAAGGTGGGAAAGATGTAGCAGATAACGAATTGTTAAAAGGTGGGATCGGTGTTGAATCTGTGTTTATGTTTGAATGCAGAAACGAGCCAAGAATGCTGGGTTGTGATGATTCAGAGCTGGCGGTATTGATTATCTGAGCCCGGAACCGGGTTGGTCCTTCTGGTTGGAACCAAAAACTAGCCCCAATGAGACTTCAGACCCTGGGGTGTAGCTAACAGCTACTTCTCCCAGATTCAGACCCTTGATCAGTTGTTGAGGATAAAAGAACTGACCCTGGGCTATATCACTTAGGTCCCTCCACTAACCCAGAAGATCTCAAAGCGCTTCCCCTCCTTAGCCAAGTGCTGAGCTAAGGATACCTCAGAAAGTGCTACAAGACTTCAGAAAATGAGAAAAATTTGCCTTCTGAGGTACCTTGTGGGTCTATTTATAGAATCCAGAAATCTGGTCTGCCAACAGCGTAGCTCCACTATTCTAAAAGGCTATATGCAGCCCAAAGTGATTTGCCAACAACCAAACTCCACTGTTCTGAGGATCTAAATTCAGACCTCTAGGGGCAACCAGGTAAATTTACATCTAAACTAAACTGGGAAGGAGGCTTCTCGCACACTTAGGCAGAAGACCTTCCGTATGCCCTGCGAAAGATCAATATCCAGTCGAATGCGGGTTTGCCTACCCCACTCGCCTGCTCTAATAAGAGACATGGCCAAGTCCAAAATTGTTGAGAGCGTTCAGTGGAAAGGCTTCACTCAATGCCAGAGGATAAAAGGTGTTGAGAGGGAGAGCTCCACTCAATGTCTTTGATCCAGAGTGCTCTACCCACCCTGGGGACTTCGCGAACCCAGGCAAAAGCCTTCTCACCTACCCCGGCGAAAGGCTCTTGAATCACCTCCCCTAGGGGGAAAACCCACAAAGCGAATATGGGATTGTACACAATCCCCTCTCTTTGTGAGCGAGTCCTGCGCTGGGAAAGAAAAGTCCAACCCCTAATATTCGTTGAGTGCATGCTAACCTGGAAAGAAATCTTTTGTAGGTCCAACTTTGACCCTATATATATAATCTAGGGCATGTCTCCAAGACTTCGTTCCTTCTGTTACAGCTTATCACCTGAGCTCTCGTATTGCTTTGAAGATGTATGCCAAATGAGCTGCAAAATCGCTCTCACGGGAAGTTCAGGATCATCTCGCCACTGCTCAGGCGAGGGATCGCGCCGACTGCGTTGGGTTCGCCCTTGGCTCTCGGCAAGAAGGCCTGCAGATTCAGTATACCGAAAAAAGGACAAGAAGGTTTGGCGAGACCATTTTAGGAATGAGCCTGCCTCACCGACCCCAACCCCTGTCCGCGAGGAGCCCGCTGCTCCGACGGAGCTATGTTTCTTGTCCCGCCTTTTGGCATGAACCCTTAAAACTAGCTCATCACATTGATATGCTGCCCTTCTCGCAGGGAATAGTTCCTGAGGACGCCACCAGTACCCCGTCGATGGATACCGAGTCCACCCGACATCCTACTGAAAGCTTATCGTCGGTCCTGGAGGTTCCCCTCTGATAACCCAGGCCTTGCCTTTGAATGCTCCTGGTAACTTTCTCGCTCGGCTTCAGCTTTTGCTGGTTTGATTTTTCCCTTCTCACTTTCACAGCTTTTCGTAGTATCCACCTCCGATAAACCGGATATCGTCAGCCCAAAGTCCAGGACTCCCACTGTCAAGGACCCTAACGATCCCATGGTCGGCCTTCCCCTCTCGCCCAGGAGATCTGCCGACAATTCCCCTGCTCTCGCACCGGACTCTTGCCTACCCGCCTACCCCGTGGGGAGGGCACTCCCCTCTCGCCTCCGGTCGAAACTCATTCGCTGGGTCAGTCGTCCCCCCCCCCCGGTAGGGAAAAAACGCACCTCCCCCTCCTCGGGAAGCCTTTTGAAAGGCGGCCCGAATTTCTCGCCAACAATCAGTTAATCATTGCCCCCTCTCATGCCTTGAGTAACCTTTTCGCTCCTGAATTAGCCATGATAGTCCTCTTATCAGTTCATCAGGAGCCTGCAAAAGAGCCTGACACAGACGAGGAGGTGATCTCGTCGTCGCCTTCCCCGAGCGAGACGCTGAGCTTCCTTGAGGCCTCTGAAAATGTTGAGATGAAGAGGGAGAGGATAACAAAAGTCCTGTCAAAGCTAATATGGATGCGGTGAGAGGACTCCTTGCGGGAAAACACCCTCCTGACGCGGATTGACCGGCGCCTGAGCATGGTCGAGCGGTATTATATTCATCTTCTTAGCGAGACAGGCCATCTGAGAGGCGGGAGCAAGGAAACTTCTTCCGGGAGGCACATTGCGCGGGCCCGAGACCATCTACGCATAGTCCACCAGGAGCTCATAGCCGTGACGGCTTATCATTACGCTCGAGTGCCCCCGAGGATAGGGAGGCAAGGTCGGGGCTACTGGCGGTAGGAACAATATTGAACCCTATGAGCTCTCACACCCTCTTGCCCCAATCTCTCAGTTTTCCCTTCTCGAGTGTACCCTTTTACATTTGTGTAATGAACATTTAAATATTTATTCTATTTAACACAGCTCTCGTCCAACGAGAGGCCCATTGTTTATAACTTATTTTTCCATCCCATTCTTGTCGAATGATTAACTCTCGCGCCATATTTTCTCTTTATACTTGTTGCTGCTTTTATTCTTACACGGGATCCCTCCCGGAGGCTTTCGCCATCTGTAGGTACAGGAAGCGCTAGCGAGACTGAGCGGAAAGCAAAGCGTCGTATTATTAAAAATTGCTATGCTCACTTCCGTCGTTAGAAAAAACGTCATGATTACCAAGTTCTTCTATAAATAGGCCGGCTTACCAACCACATTTACTTCCAGTTGCTTTCGAACCTCTGTCTTCTTTATTCCCTCACTCTCTCGCTGTTCTCTGCAACCTGAGCCTCTCACTTACCCGCTTTCTTTCCCTTTCTGCCTTCATTCACAATGTCAGGCGAGACTGAGGGCCGCACCAAGTGTGTGTTAAACTTCATTGAACACAAATTCCCCCCGCCGCTTAACCAAAATGGAGTTTGCTTCCATAACCGGTAACTACATCCCCCCGAGTTCACCGTGCGCAATCCCGGGAAAGACGACAGGGTCAACTTCCTACCAGAAGGCGAGCTAGCCATACCGCTGGAGCATTTTGAGGTGGGTTTCATCCTCCCCCTCTGGTTGGAAGTGCGTCAGACCCTCCGTTAATATGGAGTGGTCCCGGCCCAGCTCAACCCTAATTTCGTCGCGCTGCTAGTGGCTTTCACCTGCTACATGTGCACTGAAAGGATCGAGTTCAACCTTTCCATATTCCGAAAACTGTTCCAACTTCCGGGCAAAGAGCGTGATCATCTTCTTCTCAGGGCAGACGATTAAGACCATCGATATCGAGAATAAGAACCATGACTGGGCCCCGAAGTTTGCCTTCGTGTCCGGGAACTTTGGCAATGTCCCCCTCTCACCGGTCCAGTATGATGAGGTGACCTACCGACCTCTAGTGCATGGGGGACGCGAGACGACCATCCTATCCTTCTTCGGGACCAAGAACTTCGACGTCAAGTTCTTGCGGCGAGATGTCGACTCTCTTCCGCCAGTTCCCGTCGGTGATGGTACCCTTCGCCTTGCTCATTGAACTCTTTCCTTCAACTTTTAAGGCTAACTTTTATGGCTTTCTTAGTTGAGCAAGAGATCCCCCTCCACTAACCCTTTGACGAGGCTAGGGGTTCCGCCGCCACCCTAGCTCTCTCCAAATCTGCTGCCCTTGCCTGCCGGGATGAGCCGGGCTCCTCTCAGCCGAGCGCCCGGAAGCGGAAGCCTGACGTTCCCTCCTCCGCCTCTTCTAAGAAATCCAAGCCATTTGTGACAGATAAGGGCAAGTTCGTCGCTGATAACCCGACCGAAGCCCCGTCTGTCGTGGGCAAAAAGGATGTCGCATCGCAGGTGTAACACCCCAAAAAGGAGCTGGCGGTAACAAGCTTAAAGTTGACCAGAGCTCGACCAAAATCGTCAAGCAGAGCTCGATGAATATCATCGAGTAGAGCTCGACGAAAGTAGCTCTGTCAGGTGTTATGGCCAGTTCGACGAACTCAGACTCCGTTCAATGAATTCTCTCATGTTCACGAATTGCGTTCGACGAATGTGACGCCCGTTCGACGAATTGTCGAAATAAGAAGATATGTCTGAGTGACGACTCGTGTCTGGTGGCTGGTGTGCGGCCACTGAGTGGTGATTGACTTTTTCAGCTTCAACCTGAGCCGTTTCTTGGTTTTGATGAATCTATTGTATGGCTGGGATGTAATCCAAGGCCACTTATGCAGAGGGATAGGAAGGAGGGAATCTTTATTTCCTTTTCTATTCTCTCTTTCAAGTTCTGGAGCAAAAACATCTCGGCTGGAGCTAGGGTTTGGGGTGGATCTTGCTGAAGTTGCTGGAGCAGATTTTGTGGTTGAAAATAAGATCTGAAGCTAGATTCGCGAAGGGGAAAGTGAGACGCTCATTTCCATATGCATAGAAAAGCTTTGTCATGTCTCCAAAGAAAACGACAAGAGTAACGATCTTCCTCCTTGGACATGTGAAGTCCTTAATTTGGCATATGCATGGATTTCCCCCACCAAAAGGTGGAATGTTAAGGGATTTTTGTTGGGTTGATTCTTGAAATCCCCAAGAAGTCTTGCATATAGATCCGAAAATGTGTAGTATGGAATATGCATACTGTGTGAAGCCTATCTAGACAGGTTGGTCTGGATTGGTGATTTTTTATTTTGCGCACCGGAGAAGACTCCACATATAAATGAGTATTTTGTGGAGTCGGTGGGTTGTGCCTGTGAAGTGGAGTAGCATGAAGTACTGGAGTGGAATTCCCGAAAAATACCCTCGCAGTGCATGTGTTGTATGCTATGAAAGTCTAGTGTTTCTGGCACCGCAGTTGGATGCAGGGTTTTTTTGGATAATTGGTCCAGATATGGTTGAGGCTGGGTACAAAAAGGTGTTCTGTCGCTAATGCCAGGAGATAGTGGTTGTCGTTGCCGATAGCTCCTAGATAACCTGTGACTGTGAAGCCAGTCCTTGGGGGACGTTGTGGCTATTGTGAGCTATGCGCTCTTAAAAGCCAGTGAGCCGAACAGACAAGGGGATGCCGACCCGCGTCAGTCTAGAAATTGAACTGACGATTTGAGCAACGGGCAAGGGCTGAACTGTATCTGCGTTATGTTTGTCTAACTTGAGTGCCTAAGTTATTGGCTTCATTAGGATCACATAATGAGAGTCTTGGGATGTTCGCCATCAAGACTAAAGTCTCCGGCCATGGGCTTTGGAGCATGAACGCTCAAGATTTACCGTTGGGTCTGGCACTTGAGAACGGTGATGGGACCCTGGTTTTCCGGCACACCGATAATGTGCCTTAAGTGCACGGAGCGTCAGGCTGTGCGGTCGACGTTTGTGATATATTGATTGTGAATGAGAGCACATCTTGTGATATATCTGTTTGTGAAAATGTTATGCCTATAGGGAAGGAATGTCACTGCCCCGGGAAATGGGTAGGGTCGTTATAAATTGGTCAGCAGAATGCTGACCGTTGTTTTGTTTACCGGCGTTGTGGTGGATTGTCCCTTTGCAGGTGCTAGAGAGCCGAGCGGAAAATAATGGGCTGAAGCCCTTGCTGTTGTTGCTGTTGTGCTGGCCCTCGAAGGCCAAATAAAGAAACATTTACTGTGTTCATGTGTGGCCGGCCTGCGTGCCGATGTATGTAATCCACACTTGTGAAGATTAACTGTAAGGCCTTAAGACCAAACTTTCTGTGTATTTTGTAGACATTCTTTGGATATATATAAATGTGATTGTTTATATCTATGGTGGAAATTCATGATCAGTGATTTCAATGTTAACCCCTAATGCTTCCGCTAGAATGCTCTGAGTTAGGATGCGTGTACTAGTTTTTGATATTAACATGTAACTCCACCTCCTGTTTGTGGTATATAGTGTGAGGCCCCGGCCAGACCTTCTATTATATGTCATGTAATAAATGAAGGTGTTACAAGAGGTTGTCTCTGCCTTGAAGATGTCTCCCGCCAAATCGATGTTGAGAGGGCATCAGAATTTTGGCCTAAGCAGGAAGCACCTGGACGAAGGGGGTCAACCCCTCCTATAATGGGACCCAGAGGCGAACCGGGTCTCAATATCATCCCTCATTCCCTCGTGGATGGAGTAGGAGACTAGTAGCGGAGAAGCCTTCGCGCTCGGCTTCGGGCTCTACAGTCGAGTGGACGCGAGCATATATGACCAAGAGTCTACCAAGGCTCTCGCCCACGAAGCTATTCGATCCTAGCTGCGCGCGTTCGAGCTTGCGCATATGTTTACCCTCCGTAGCCTCAGCCTTAAGCGCAACCTAGTTGAGGCGCACAAGACGTGGGATCTCGCAACTGCTGAGGTCGTCACCCTGAAGACCGACCTGGAGGCCTCGCAAAAACTTCTTGCCCTCTGCCCAACGATTAAGGTATGTAAATCTTTAGAGGCCTTCCGCCTTTTGTCTTCCCGCCATTTACCTGTTTGGGTTCTAACGAATTTCTTAATAGGATTCCGCCCAAGCCCAGCTATCGCGCATGCGTGAGGCTACTCTCAGGGGAAAGATCACGTTGTTGAAGGCCAAGCTCAAGCAAGCGTAGGAAGTCAAGGCACTAGTTCCGACACTGCCGGTAGAGAAGGTCACACGCCACCAATACTCAAATTATGAGATAGAGGTAATGATGCAGGAGAATGCACAGGCGGCTAAGTGCGTGATCCAAGTATTGCGGGAATCTGGCTTTTTAAACGAGGGTGGCGAGATGCTCACGTTGCACGGGATCCTCCCCTGGCTATTTGATTCAATCCCCATACCCCCAGGAGTGGACAACTCCCCGGGTGAGGATGATGAAATAATCCTTGGCGAGAGCGACGGGTCTACCGACATATCATCCAGCGAGATGCCCAACGACTCATCCTGAAGAGCTTTCGCAATTTTGTTTTTAACTTGCAATAATTTTTGTTTCCATTTATGAACTTCTGTAAGGGGAGAGATCCCCCAGCCAATGTAATAACTTTGATATTATATGAAAGATCTTACTTTTTTTGCTGAAATGGTTATTACTTTTCATACTTTTCTCTGCATCTCGCGCTTTATTATCTGTGCATGAATCCACACATTTGCGTAAGCCTTAGGCTCTGTTTGGGGGGACTTATTTTCACCGGTCAAGCGGTCATGACCGCATTAACCCGGACTTAAATTAAGTCAGGGTTCATGCGGTCATGACCGCTTGACCGGTGAAAATAAGTCCCCCCAAACGGAGCCTTAGGCTCTTAGGTGATGACCGCCACCAGTTTGATGAATAGACTAAGTAAATTCTGCCATGAGGGATATGCCGAGAGGTTCATGCCGAGGGCCATGCCGAGAGGGTCTTGCTGAGAAGGGTCTGGATTACTTCATCCCTACTTAGGATAGGTGTTAACTATCTAAAAACATGTTATTGAAGCGCTCCATAATACTCATCGTGAGTTCAACGGCTCTGCCAGATAGGTGAGAGCCTGGTAGTGGGAGCAGCTTTAGATCTAACTATTCCAAGCACTTTACGTATTGCCACCAAGCGAGTCGTCGGTCATGCCCGCTTGATGTGGGCTTGGTCAGCGGGTCCACTTAGGGCCGTTCAAACTAAGAACCTCCTTCCCTTACCCCCCAAGCGAGTCTACGACCCTATCAGCTAGTGAGAGCCTAACAGCGGGTCTACTCAGGGCCGATTGCGCCTTCCAACCCTGCCAGCTAATGGGAGCCTGGACAGCGGGATCTACTCAGGGTCTTGCAAATCATAACCCCTTTCCCTTACCCCCTAAGCGAGCCTACGACCATGCCAGCTAGTGAGAGCATGACAACAGGTCTACTTGGGGCGAGTGCGCCTTCTAGCCCTTCCAGCAGATGGGAGCCTAGAAAGTGGGATCTACTCGAGGTTTTGAAAATCACAACCTCTTTCTCTTACCCCCCCTAGCGAGCCTAAGGCCCTGCCAGCTAGTGAGAGCCTGACAGCGGGTCTACTCGGGGCCGAGTGTGCCTTCCAGTCCTGCCAGCTAAAGAGAGCCTAGATAACATGATCAACTTGGGGTGTTGCAAATCTCAACCTCTTTCCCTTACCCCGCAAGCGAGGCTACGACCCTACCGGCTAGTGAGAGCCTGACAGTGGGTATACTCGGGGCAGAGTGCACCCTCCATCCCTGCCATCTAATGGGTGCTTGGATAGCGGGATCTATTTGGGGTCTTGCAAATCACAACCTATTTCCCTTACCCCCCCCCCCCAAGCGAGCCTACGACCCTGCCAGCTAGTGAGAGTCTGACAACGGGTCTACTCGGGATCGAGTGCACCTTCCAGCCCTATCAGCTAATGGGAGCCTGGACAGCAGGATCAACTCGGGGTCTTCCAAATCACAACCTCTTTTCCTTACCCCCCAAGCGAGCCTACAACCCCGCCAGTTAGTGAGATCCTGACAATGGGTCTACTCGGAGCCGATTACACCTTCCAGCCCTGCCAGCTAATGGGAGCCTGGACAGCGGGATCTACTCGGGGTCTTGCAAATCACAACCTCTTTCACTTACCACCCAAGCGAGCCTACGACCCTGACAGCTAGGGAGAGCCTGACAGCGGGTCTACTCGGGGCTGAGTGCGCCTTGCAGCCATGCCAGCTAATGGGAGCCTGGACAACGGGATTTACTCGAGGTCTTGCAAATCACAACCTCTTTCCCTTACCCCCCCAAGCGAGCCTACGGCCCTGCCAGCTAGTGAGAGCCTGACAATGGGTCTACTCGGGTTCGAGTGCCCCCTCCAGCCCTGCCAGCTAATGGGAGCCTAGATAGCGGGATCTACTCGGGGTCCTACAAATCACAACCTCTTTCTCTTACCCCCAAGCGAGCCTATGACCTTGCCAGCTAGTGAGAGCCTGACAGCCGGTCTACGTGGGGCCGAGTGCGCCTTCCAGCCATGCCAGCTAATGGGAGCCTATACAACGGGATCTACTTACAGTCTTGCAAATCATAACCTCTTTCCCTTACCCCCCAAGCGAGCCTACGACCCTGCCAGCTAGTGAGAGCCTGACAACGGGTTTACTTGGGGCCGAGTGCGTCTTCCAGCCCTGTCAGCTAATGGGAGCTCGGACATCGGGAGATACTCAGGGTTTTGCAAATCACAACCTCTTTCCCTTACCCCCCAAGCGAGCCTACGACCTGACCAGCTAGTGAGAGCTTGATAGTGGGTCTACTCAGGACCGAGTGTGCCTTTCAGCCCTGCCAGCTGATGGGAGCCTGAACAACAGGATCTATTCGGGGTCTTTCAAATCATAGACACATTCCAACCTAGAGAGAAGCAATTTTGAATATAAGATTACAACGAAATATACAATTTTACTCACCCTAACGGTAGAAGCGTTTCAGGTCATCTCCCCTTCAAGCGTGGTCGATGAACACCCCTTCCACATTCTGGAGATGGTATCCCCCCGACCCCAGGGCCTTCTCAATTATGTAGGGACCCCCCAATTAGGATTGAGCTTTCCAACAGCCGCTGACCTTCCAGCGACATCGACCTTCTACAAAACCAGATCTCTCTCTTTGAACTGCTTTATTCTGACATGCTTATCAAAGTACTTGGCCATCCTTTATTTTATCACCTCCTGCCTGATGGCAGCCACATCGCGGAGTTCCTCAATCATGCCTAGTGAGAGTCGTAGCTCCCCATTATCCGTAGAGCCCACTACACCGAGGGGAGTTACTCTACCCAACTCCCCCTCAATTTTTTTGCCTTCTTCTTAAGAAGGTTCATGATGATTTTGTTTGTTGTCTCCACCTAGCCGTTGCTTCTTGGGTGGTGGACGGAGGCAAACCTGAGGTCAATCCCTAACTGGGAGCAGAAGCTGATGAATTTTTCACTAGCAAATTGGGGCCCATTATCCGTGATGATGGCTTGAGACAACGCATGTCGGCAGATGATCTTCCCCCATACGAAATTTCTGATGATTTGGGAGGTCACTTTGGCCAACGCCTTGACCTCCAGCCACTTTGAGAAATAGTCAACCATGACTATGAGGAACCTTCTTTGCCCACTTGCAAGGGAAAAGTTCCAACCAAGTCCATCCCCCAGATGGCGAAAGGCCATGACGCCATGATGCTTTGAAGCCTTTGGGCTAGCAAGAGTTGGAGGGGAGAATATAGTTGACACTTTTGGCACCTCCTCTCAAACTCCGTTGTATCCTTCCTTTGGGATGGCCAGAAGTACCCCTGCCTGACCACCCTTGCTTCCAACGTTCTGCCTCCCGAGTGACTGTCACATTCGCCCGAGTGCACTTCTTCCAGGATTTCCAGGATCTCCTCTTCTGTCATGCATCGCGTTAGGAGCCCCAACAACATCTTCCGATGCAACCCTCTTTCATGCATTAAGTAGTGGGCTGATTTGTGCCTAAAGCCTTTTGCATCTTTGGTCCCTTCGGGAAGTTTACCAGTAGTTAGGAAAGTTACAAAGGGATCCACTCATGAGGGCCGTCGATCCACTTCCATCAACTCCCACTCCTCGATCGCCGGCCGGAACCACTCAGTCAAAGTTCCTCCACCGCGGGGCTCCAACTTAGCCAATCGATCGGCTGGTGCACTCTCCTCCCTGGGGACATGTTGGATTGAAAATATTCGGAACCCGCCGACGCTCACCCTTACCTTGGACAAGTACTTCATGAGGGTAGTCTCCCTAGCCTCATACTCACCCCTGATTTGTGATGCTACTACCAACGAGTCCGTGAATACTTCCACATCATGTACCCTGAGCTCTTTGGCCAATTACAGCACTGTTATGACAACTTCGTACTCCGCCTGATTGTTGGTGATGGGAAAATGCAAGACCATGACCTATTCTATGTGACCCCCTGAGGGCTTACCTGTTCTACCCCCTCCTCCTAGAGAATACTTCCCAGAGGCTCCGTCAACCAATATCTTCCAAGCATCCCACGACGGCGGCTTCTTACCTTCTGCCTCAACTACGTAGTCGGCCAAGAAATCGGCCACCACTTGCGCCTTAATGGAAAGCCACGACATAAAAGTGATATCAATCTCACTCAACTTGATGGACCACTTGGACAACTGCCCCGAGTGCTCTACCCCTTCAAAAATCTTTTGCAGATGGTGGTCTGTCACTACCTTGATTGAATGGTCATGAAAGTACTGCCTGAGCTTCCTGGCTGAGATTATCAAGTAGAAAGCCATCTTCTCTAGGATGAGATAGCAGAGCTCTGCCTGCTTCAGGATTCTGCTGACGTAGTAGATGGGCAACTGTTTCTTCCCCTCTTCCCTGACCAACATGGAACTCACAGCTTCCGCCCCAACTCCAAGATATAAGGCTAGGTCCCCCCCTTCCTTCGGGCTCTAAATAAGCGGTTCTTGGGAGAGTTTACCCTTCAGCACCTGGAAAGCCTCCCCATATTCCCTTGTCCACTCGAACTCCTGGTTTCCCCGCAGCACCTTGAAGAAAAGTGAGAATTTCTCCCCAGTTCGAGAGAGAAACCTACTCAGCCCGACGAGCTTGCTCGTCGCGCTCTGGACCTCTTTGGCGTTACACGTTGACTCCAACTCCATGATAGCATTCACCTTGTCCGGGTTAGGCTCTACCCCTGCACGGGTCAGAAGATGCCTAAGGAACTTGCCTCGGCTTGCCCCGAAGACACTTCTGGGGTTTAGGCGCATCTTGAACTTCCGCAGGGTGGAGAACATTAATTCCGGGTTGACTAGATGTGAACCCACATCTCTACTCTTCACCATGAGATCATCAACATAAACTTCCAGATTCCTACCCCTCTGATTTTTGAAACCAGATCCATTATATGCTGGTACGTGGCTTCCGCGTTCTTTAGCACAAAGGGCATCATTTTATAGCTGAAGCATCCTTCCCTTATGATGAAGGAGATGTATTTGACCTCAGGGGGATGCATTCGGATCTGATGGTAACTTGAAAAAGCATCCAAAAAACTCATAATAGAAAAACCGACGGCTGAATAAACAATCGCATCAATCCGAGGCAGGGGTAGTAATCCTTAGGGCATGATTTATTTAATAAAGAAAAGTCCACACACATTCTCCACCTCCAATCCCCCTTCTTTACCATTACCACGTTGGAGACCCAGCCTGGGTACTGGAACTCCGAGACGAAACCTGCATTGAGAAGCTTTTTGACCTCCTCGCGGATGGGCTCCTCCAGCTTGGTGGCGATGGTCCTCATCTTCCAGCGGATGGGACATGTCTGCCGCACTCCAAGCGAAGATGAAAATGTTCCTTTGGATGCACTCTTGCATCCTCTCTTGATTCTCAGGGCTCAAGCTGTCGCTGATCTGCACCCTCTCCACCTTTCCTGCCCTAGCGAAGACCTCCATCTCCACGACCTCCTTTGTCGGCTCCAATCTGGACTACTCTCCTCCTCTCTGTGACTCCTCCTCCTGCCCGAACACTTCCTCCCCCTACTTCTTCAACCTCCATTGACTACATTGGGCTCTCCTGCGGCTCCACTTCTCCTCCCTGGGCCTCCACCCCAGCTTCTCCTTCTCCTTGCTCCTCTGCAGCCTTCTCTCCAGCCTTACCTATGCTCACCTCCCACTCCTCTGCAACCTTCTCCTGGGTCACCATCTCCTTATCCAACTCCTCCACCTCTGCCATCCAGGATATGGTGTTGACTGCAGTCACATAACACTGCCTTGCCACCTTGGGATCCCCCTTGATCCTGACCTGGACTCCTCCGCTGATAAACTTGAGACATTGATGGAATGAGCAGGGACACAATGTAAGGAGCCGATGAGAGGGTGCCCAAATATGGCATTGTAGTTGCTCAGAGCATTAACAATGACAAACTAATAGTTTATCGATACCCCCAAAAGTATCACTTACAGTCCTACCCCTCCCTCAACTTCCTTACTCTCCCCCGAGAACCCGAATAACGGTCCTTCTGAGGCCACATCCTTCGGGCATATACCTTCATTTTGTCGAACAATTTCTTGAAGATTACGTTCACGGATCTCTCGTTGTCCACCAAAATCATGGAGACTGTGAAGTTCTTCATGGCCGTCTGGATCACCAAGGCATCACAGAACGGGTCTTCATAGTTGGGCATATCCTTCGATGATAAGATGATTTTCTCCTCCTAGGGGGAATCAGTGAGGTCGAGGTGATGCTCCTCCTATACATGGTTTGAAAGCTCCCCTTGTGGGTGGCCTCAATCCCCACTCCCCGGTGGATCACTCTGATCCCTCCTCGGGCTCCCACATCTGCCCGGTCCGCGCACCTATCCTCTACTCCTCCTGGTAGAACTTCCTCAATCCTCATGGGCGGTTGCTGCTGCACTTGCCCCCTGGTTTCTCTCATCTCCTGAAACTCTGGGCAGGTGGCCGTCGCGTGACCCTCCTCCTGATGAAAGTCATAGAACGGTAATGCCACCCTGCCTTCTCTTCTCCTTCCTCCTCCTCTTTCTCTCCTTGCTTTGGTAATCACCACCGCTTCCTGCTGCTATAGGAGAGGGGCCCTCTGCCCCTGCCTCCAAGCTGGTGGATTAAACCTTCCCTTACCGCTGAAGTTCTCTCCACCCTAGAATCTACCCCCAACTCTCCCCTCCGGGGGGGCCTTCTTAAGGCCTCCAGGCCAACCGGTTGTTAGTATCCATATACTCCTAACCCTGGTGCTTCCCATAGCCTCGAGGCTCTTCTCTTCTCCTCTCTTCTCTTTGTTACCTCCGCTTCCTTGCTCCTAGCTCTTTCACATTCTCCTCCGCCAACTAGGCCAGCTTCCTGGCGAACTTTGGGTTGGCCGCTTCAATCTCTATCTCCTTCGTCGCCCTCTCTATCAGCTCTACAAAAGAGAGGGGGCACTCTTTTCAGCTCTATGCTGAAGAACCCATATCTCAATCTCAGAGTAAATGCGAGCATCACCGTTTATCTCAGGACCTCGTGAACAAGAAGGATCTCCTCCTAGAACCGATCAACATAGTGTCTCAGCATCTCCTCCGTCTT
The DNA here is from genome assembly GCA_039583875.1 of Platanthera guangdongensis. Lineage (NCBI taxonomy): Eukaryota > Viridiplantae > Streptophyta > Magnoliopsida > Asparagales > Orchidaceae > Platanthera > Platanthera guangdongensis. Next base: position 27,415,534 of record CM077150.1, on the reverse strand, counting down.
CTGCTTGATGGCGAACAAGCACTCTGCCCCCTTCTTCCTCTTCTTCTATGTAGAGAACCTCAATAGGAACCCACGACGCAGATCTTCAAAACAGTAAATAGAGCTTGCAGGGAGTTGATGGAACCAGTCCCTCGCCTTCTCCTTCAAAGTGATGGTAAAGATACGACACTTGAAGGCGTCTGACATCTACCTAATGGAGATGGCATCTTCGAACTATTGAAAATGTTGCACTGGGTCATCCCTACTCGTGTAGTAAGACATATATGGCTTTTTGAACCCATCGAGGATCGGTGCAGAGACAATCAACTCACTAAAAGGGCTTCCGCCCACAACTTGGCGAGAGGGAACGTCTCGCGGCCTCGGCTCGCTAACCCTGCCAGTGCTAGACTGCCCGGGGAAGAGCTCCTGCTCGATGACATCCCTCTTGGCACTCTCCACCATAATCTCCTTCCTTGGACGTTGTCTTGGAGCGTTCTCGCCCAAAGAAGGAGCCGAAAACACCAGAACGGAAGGCGTCACCCCCTCTCTTCTTGCAGCAGAAGCCAATTGGATGATCTAAAAGACCTCCCGCTTTAAGTCTTCCAGCATCCCCATCGTCACCCCACTGGACGGAGGTGTATAACCTCCCGAGCCTGCTCCTTCCTCCTTGCCTCTAGCCAAGAGACTTAGCCTGAGATTTTCTTGTATAATCTACGGTCCACACTCACCGCACCAGAAATGTTGGAACCGAAAACTGGCCCCAACGAGAGTTCGAATCCTGAGGTGTAGCTAATACCTACTTCTCCATAACTCAGACCCTTGGCCAGATGCTAAGGACTAAATAACTGACCCTGGGCTAAGCAAGGAGGTCCCTCACTAACCCGGAAGATCTCATAGTGCTTCCCCTCCTTAGCCAAGTGCTGAGCTAAGGATACCTCAAAAAGCGCTACAAGACTTCAAAAAATGAGAAAGGCTTGCCTTTTGAGGTACCCTATGGGTCTATTTATAGAATCCAGAAATCTGGTCTGCCAACAGTGTAGCTCCGCTGTTCCAAAAGTCTATATGCAGTCCAAAGTGGTCTGCCAACAAAAAAACTCCGCTGTTCTGAGGAGCTAAATGCAGACCTCCAAGGGCAACCAGGTAAATTTACCTCTGAACCAAACCAGGCGGTAGGCTTCTCGCACACCTAGGTGGAAGCCCTTCTGCATGCCCTGCAAAAGGCCAATATTCGGCCGAATGCGAGTTTGCCTACCCCACTCGCCTGCTCTGATAAGAGACATGACCAATTTCAAAAGCGCTGAGAGCATTGAGTGGAAATGCTTCACTCAAAGCCAAAGGACAAAAGGCGTTGAGAGCATTGGGAGCGTTGAGAGCGAGAGCTCCACTCAACACCTTGGGTCCAGAGTGCTCTACCCACCCTAGAGACTTTTTGCCGACCCATGTGTATGTCTTCTCTCCTACCATGGCGAAAGGCTCTTGAATCACCTCCTCTGGGGGAAAAATCCACTCACCAAATATGAGGTTGTACACATAGATCTAACATGATCATCATTATTTCTCTGTGCTAGAGGCTTTGTCAGTGGATCTGCAATATTCTCTTCGGTCGGCACTCTGTAAATGTTCACATCCCCTCGATCAACAATCTCTCGAATAAGATGGAACCACCTAAGTATGTGCTTGGAGCACTGATGAGATCTAGGTTCCGAAGCAAGTGCAATTTCACCGTTGTTGTCACAGTAGAGAACTATTTCTCTGAGATCAATAATGCTAGGAACTACATCTAACTCGTCGATGAATTTCCTAATCCATATAACCTCCCTCGCTGCATTCGCGGCGGCGATATACTTAGCCTTAGTTGTAGAATCAACAACTATCTCATGTTTTGAACTCTTCTAGCTAACAACTCCTAAATTTAGGCAAAATATGAACCTTGACTGAGACTTTAAGTCATCCCTATCAGTTTGGAAGCTAGCATCTGTGTAACCCTTTACAACGAGCTCTTCCTCTCCACCAAATACCAAGAACGTATCCTTAGTCCTTCTCAAGTATTTTAGGATATTCTTGACGGCAATCCAGTGTCTTTCACGGTGATCAGACTAATACTTGCTAGTCATGCTCAAAGCAGAAGAGACATCGGGTCGAGTACATATCATTGCATACATGATTGATCCAATTGCTGAAGCATATGTAATCAACTTCATATGGTCCTTATCTTTACAACATTTAGGACACTGATCCTTGGAGAGACTCACACCATAAGATATTAGTAAGAATTCTTTCTTGGACTCAAGCATGTTGAACCGTTTCAACACCTTATCAATGTATGTACTTTGGGTCAAACCCAACAACTTCTTCGATCTATCTTTATAGATCTTAATATCAAGTATATATGTCGCTTTGCCCAAGTCTTTCATAGAAAAGTAGTTCCCTAGGTTATTCTTAACAACTTATAGGGTCGGTTTGTCATTCTCAATCAAAAGTAAGTCATCTACATACAATATCAGAAAGACAACAATGCTCTCACTAATTCTTTTGTAAACACATAGTTCATCCTCGTTCTTGATAAAACCAAACTCTTTGATCCTTTCATCAAAACGATGATTCCAACTTCGAGAAGCCTATTTTAATCCATAAATGAATCTCTGCAGCTTGCATATTTTAGTGGCTTCACCTGAAGATACAAAACCCTCGGGTTATGTCATATACACTTCCTCAAGGAAGTTTTCATTTAGGAAAGTCGTTTTGACATCTATCTGTCAGATCTCGTAATCATAATACGTAGTAATAGCAAGCAGATTTCTGATGGACTTAACTATAACAATGAGGGAAACGGTCTCATCATAGTCAACACCTGAATTTGTTTGAAACCCTTAATGTCCAGTCGCCCTTTGAATGTCTGTACATTCTCATCCATGTCGGTCTTCTTCTTGAAAATCCACTTGTACCTTATGGTTCATACCCCTTCAGGTGGTTCCACCAAGGTCCAAACTTTGTTTGCTTACATGGAGTTCATTTCAGATTTCATGGCCTCAATCCACTTCTCGGAGTCCAGTCCACTCATAGCCTATTGGTAGGTTGCAGGCTCATCATCATGATCCATGAGCAACACATTACCTATTTGAGACATGAGAAATCCATATCTCTCGGGCTCAAACCTTGGTCTACCAGATCTACGTGGAACTTATGTTTCTTGAGCAGGCTCTCTAGCTACAACAACTCGTAGTGCTTGCTCAGGTTCCAATTCTGGTTCATTCACGGTTTGTGGTTCTTGAACTTCTTCAAGTTCTGCCCTAGTAGTCTTTCTACTTAAGAACTTTTTATCAAGAAAGACACCAGTTCTCACGACAAACACTTTGCCCTCAGACGGTAGGTAGAAATAGTACCCTTTAGTTTCCTTAGGATACCCCACAAGATAGCATTTATCTTACTTGGGTTCTAGCTTGTCAGACATTTGACGTCGCACGTATGCCTCACAGCCCCAAATCTTAATGAAAGACATACTAGGACGCTTCTCAGTCCATATCTCATATGGTGTCTTTAGAACCGCTTTCGTTGGAGCACGATTTAGTGTAAAAGCAGTAGTTTTTAGAGCAAAATCCTAAAAGGAAATAAGCAAATCTCCATGCCTCATCATCGATCGTACCATGTCTAACGGAGTACGATTCCTCCACTTAGACACACCATTATGCTACGACATTCTGGGTGGAGTGAGCTATGATACAATACCACACTATTTTAGATGATCACAAAACTGATGAATTAGGTATTAGCCACCTCGATCAGATCGGAGTGCTTTAACTTTTTTACCCAGCTGGTTCTCTACTTCGTTCTTAAACTCTTTGAACTTTTCAAAGTTTTTGGATTTGCACTTCATAAGATACATGTATCTGTATCTTTTGAAATCTTCAGTAAATGTAACAAAGTAGAAGTACCCACCTCTAGCCATAGAACTCGTGGGTCCGCATACATCACTATATACTATACCCAAGAGATCATCAACACCTCTCATTGAAACCAGTGAAAGAGACCTTAGTCATCTTGGCTAATAAATAATATTCGTATCTCTTAAATGATTCATAATCAAATGAGTCAAGTAGTCCATCTTTATAGAGCATGGATATGCATTTCTCGTTTATATGACCCAAACGACAATGCCAAAGATACGTAGGGTTCGAGTTATTCGTTTTTAGGTTTTAGTATTTTCTATATTATAGATTTTATGGTCTAAGTTCGAAACATATAAACCATTAAACATTTGGGTTATACCATAACAAACATCATTCTTAAATATAGAACAATAATTATTCTTAATAATAAAAGAAAATTCAATCATGTCAAAACATGAAATAAATATAATGTTTCTAGTTATGTAAGGAATATAATAACAATTATTTAATTTTATTACAAGCCCACTGGGCAAAGAAAGATGGTAAACCCCTACGGCGATAGCAGCAACTCTTGCTCTATTACCAACACGCAGGTCCACCTCTCCTTTACTCAACATTCTTCTCCTTCCCAGTTCCTGCACATTTATACAAATGTGAGAACCACATCCGATAACTAATACCCATGATGAAGGAGCAGAAAGATTTATCTTTATAACATAAATACTTGAAGTGAAAATCATACCTCCCTTCATCTTGTGTATAAGAAGGACATTTCTTCCTCCAATGGTCAGCCTTGTCACAGTGGTGGCATTTGCCTTCCTTTGCTAAACCTTTCTTCTTCAGTGCAGAAGACTTGGGCTTAAGAGATGACTTAGGTCCAACCTTCATCTTCTTGACACCCTTGGCCTTACCCTTGCCTTTATGCACCATCAGTATGTGGATAGCAGACTTGACATTCTTCATATTGATTTCGGCAGTTCTTAACATGCCTCGGAGCTCGGGCAGTGTCTTGTCTATTTCATTCATATTATAGTTCAAGACGAACTGCTCATAACAGTCCGACAACGATTGCAGGATCATGTCTGTAGACAACTCTTGGACCAGAGGAATGATTAGCCTTTCAAGGTTCTCTATATACCCAATCATCTTGAGTACGTTAGTCTCTACTAAGTCTCAAACTCCCATCTTATACTGAAACAATGTCTTGGTGACGTCAAACCTCTCTTGGTGAGCCTGCCCATGAAATATTTTCTTGAGATGCTCGTCAATTTCTTTGCAACCCATGTTCTCATGTTGCTTCTGAAGCTCAGCGTTTATGGTTGGTAGCATGAGGCATTCGAAATTCAAGGAGTCGTATTGATGCTTCTTATAAGCATCTTTATCAGATCAGGATGCATTCTCGGCTAGATCTTTAGGAGATTCCTCTTCAAAAACATAGAGCTTACGCTCTTGCCTGAGAACAATTCTCAGGTTTCTGTACCAGTCCAAATGGTTCATCCCACTCAGTTTCTCTTTCTCAAAGATGGCTCTGAAGGACAGGGTGGAATGAGATCCACTTTCCAAGAAAATTCTACAAGAATTAATGCAAAGTAAAATTAAGTACTACATTTCAAAATACATTTTTTTTATTTCAATTAGGACCTTAATCAAAATACTCTCACTGTTTAATCAAATTGATAACCCTTGATATCAATTCAGAGAGTTAAAGCGAGCAACTCTCTTAGTGGACAAGATCTGTATTTCACCAACACTATGAGTTGGCTTTAGCTTTTCTCTCACAATGCAATTATTTAGGTAGATAACGCTTGCCAATTGCATCATCATGCAACTCTTGTATAGTTGGTGAATAACTCCTCATTCGCATCCATTATATGGTGTCAGCCAACCCTATGCCTCTGAGCAGTCAACCTTTGAGGTCACCCGGTTAAGTTTGACCTGATATCGACAGTGAGATATCACATTTATCCGCTCGCAACCTTACCAAAATAGATTAATGCACCTTGCTTTGGCAAACCCACACTTCATCGATTGAGGTAGGAAGAGTGTCATCCATCGGAAGGCATCCGGATACTTAATATTATATGAGGGATTTATATAATCGATTAACACTTAATCATGGTTAACAATTAACCAATGTGCACATTCACAAAATACAACTTGCAGCAATCATAATCAAAATGCATCCTAGATGTGCACAATAAAGTCATATACACTTGATGAACTGGACTAAATTTGAACTTCTAGAACCCTTCTAAATCTCCAGATTTACATGCACTGGACATGAGCAACACTAACTCCACTTACATAGTATACAAGATCGTCTCTCTATGTGAGATTCAAAATCTAACACACTTGGTTTTACAAACCAACAAGACGGACAGTTACTGTTAAGGAGTAATAAAGATATCATAATGAAATCACATGCACTCCTGGCATGGTTCTCGCTGACCGATCAGCGAGCGAGGTCAAGGGGCAGATCCCTTGCGGGTGCGGGGCAGCTCCCCGACCAATTTTTTGAAAAACGACCACCGAATCCACACAAAATCCATCAACATTTGATGTTTTAGGAATAGATTTGGGCATTTAGAACGTTTCTAAAATTTCCAGATCTACATGCAATGGATTTAGCAACTTCTAAAATAATGATCATCACAAAACATCCCTCTGATACCACAGTTAGGTTTTGCTATAAGTCACAACAGTTGTGCGTAGTGGAAATCGAACACGAAAACCCAAAAGAAATTCGGATCTAATGATGAGCATTGATCAAGAAGTAAATTGTAATTAATAAAATTATACCTTTGAGGGATTGAGTCAATACTCAACAAAGGTGCTCCAATGAAGTCCAATGAACGGCAACGACTGGAGTTTCGAGTGTAGAATAGTGTCTACGCCTCTACGGATATCCACACGAGCACAAGGAACTCTAGACTCTTGTCACGCAAGATCTAGGTTGGAAGTAGGTTTGCCCTCAACGTCTCCACGGACTACTAGATCCAGTAAAGGAGAGGCGGTAGTGACGAATATGGCGCTCAGGAAATGATTTCTGGTGACGTACATGAATGGTGGATGGTCGGTGATGAGCTCGGCGTTCACGACCCAATGGAACAGTTCTGTTGTCAGGAGGAAGAGGAAGAGGCCGACTCGCTCGATTAGGTCAGGAAAAATCGCGTTAAGTTTTCGGTTTACTGTTTACATCATATATATACAGTAGACCAAAACTTCTGATACATGCAAACCAACTGAACTAAACTTAAAGGAAATAAATCGAATGAAACCAAATTCGTCGAGTATTCACATCGATATTCGACGAATCAAAAGTTATTCATCGAAATAACACGTGTATACTCGACGAATTGAGATAGGGAAACTCGTCCAAGTATTAAGGTGATATTCGACGAATTGGGGTATAACTCATCAAATCTATCATCATGATAATCTACGAACCAAGACCAATTCGTCGAGATAATACTACGATACTCGACGAATTCAAACAGACTTGTTGAGATGTCACGACTACACTCAATGAATTCAAGACTATTCATCGAAACATCACGGTTATACTCGACGAATTTCCCTTAGATTCTTCCGACCACATACCTGATGATCCATATTCACAATATAGGTCATAGAATGAAAAAACTTCACATCCAGAACGTCATAGGTTTGGTCCTTCACTCATATCACATATGAGCAAGGCCAACACAACTTTCCAACTTCTCCAATGCTCTTATGTGTGACCCCATAGGCTCATATTGCGTTGACAATGAGACTACATGTTTGATCACTTCCAAATCACCATGGTAACACCAACATGGCACACGTCTTACATTCTACAACAATCATGAGAACTTACAATGCCACATACTCGCATCTATGTCGTGTGTTCCCAATGAATCTAAAAAAAGAGTCTCTCGCCTATTTCCACTCTTTGAAAGAAGGGGAAATCAAGAACTTCAAGGAGCTAGTTTAGCTTTTCACAAATCAGATCGCCGCCAACCGGCGACTCGTACGCCTCACGGGGATCCAACAGACTTGGGGAGAGCCACTCAAGGATTTCTTTCACAGCTTCACCGCAAAGGCGTGGAGTGTTCTGGAAGTTAAGCTTCGCTTTTTACAGTCTTTTCTTGGGGGACTCCAGCTTAGAAAGCTCAACGCCACGATAAGAACTGAAACAGGGCCCATTTACATTAGCCTCGTTCGCCAAGTTGAGGCTCAAATCACAATAGAGACGACAGCTGAGGAACATAGACCACCACCCGAAGGAGGCTCAAAAAGGAAGAAGAATCATAAGTCACCACCACATCCCAGAGGGAGTAGCAAGCACCATGTTAGCCCTCTCCATGCATGGGGGAACTGCCAGCACCAAACCTTCCCTGGAAAATCACAAGTGGAAATTTTGCTCCCCATCTGCGATAGTCAAACTCTTTAGAATCCAAGGGCTCTTGCACCGAACTTTGGAGACCAATCCAAGTACTACAACTATCATTGAGGATGAGGGCACGCCACGGAATATTGCGTGCACCTAAAAGAGGAACTCAAACTGATCATACATGCTAGTCTGCTCGAACAATCTTAAGGGGAAAAGATATTAACCCAGTCAGCCTCAGTCGCACCACAGCTAAGCTAGTCTCATCTAAAATACAAGGGACCATGCGAGGCTCGGACCGGTCCCGAGGGCAGAATATAGCGCTACTCGCCCCATTAGTTTTCATCTCCAACCTTCTTGAAGAATAAGCCATAAAGGTGGATTCACGAGCACTTGTATCTTCTTTTTCGATAATGCAGCATCTGTTTTCCCCTTCCTCCACAAATGGATTGTCGCAAGGTGAGATTGGCAAAAGCCTTTCTGCACCTCCCAGACAAGAATGACAAAAGCCTTATACACCTCCCAGACGAGATTGGCGAAAGCTTTTCTGCACCTCTCAGGCAAGATTGGCGAAAGCCTTTCTGAATCTCCCAAGTGAGATTGGTGAAAGTCTTTCTGCACCTCCCAGACGAGATTAATAAAAGCCTTTCTACACCTCATGCGAGATCGACAAAAGCCATTCTGCACCTTAGGCAAGACAGACAAAGGTCTGTCTGCACCTCCCAGGCGAGATGAACAAAGGTTTATCTACACCTTCACGTAGGCTCTGTTTGGTTGGGCTGTTGCTGATGATAAACTGCTGATGGTAAGCTACTGATAGAGAAAGTGCTGATTCTGGAAAATGGTGTTTTGTTAAAAAACTGGTTGGATGAAATGGAGTTTGCAAAACGGAGTTTTTAAAAAGTTGTTTGGAAACAAAACAGAGTTTGCAAAATCCATAACAAATACAGAAGATGTCACGGAAATGCATGATATCTTTAATACATAATACAACACATACACATATATAACACACACACACACACACACACATACAACACACACATATAACACGTACACACACACACAACAACAACAACAATACATACAACACATATATACACATATACACATATGACACATACCTACACACATACACACAAGAATGTTGCTAGCTGAAAAAGACAGTTTTTGGCATAGAATAACTACAAAGACAGGCGTAATTGTAACTGAAAAAATGCCTATTATTAAAAATATCAATTGCAGCTTTGTCCATACAACTTAAACAAGACAAGGTTAAATTCAACTTCCTTGAAATTTTTCGTGTTGCCCCCAGCCAACAACATTCTTGTTTGTCGAGGAACCCGACCCATTAGATGTGCTTTCTCCTTTGAAATTTTGGTTATTCTCATGGATCGAAGCTGAATCCGGGAGAAAGCGGCGAGCAAAGCCAGTAATCGAACGGGAGCCGCGAGCCGGAACAGTCACTGGAAATCAAACGGTAGCCGCGAGCACGATCAGTCGCCGGAAAATGAGAAGGAAGAAGTCGCAGCGTGGGGAGGATTTCCGCGAGCATGATCAGTCGCCGGAAATGATGACTGTCGCCTGAGAAGACGTCACCAGTAGGATAGCCGTGAGAGGATGTCGCGAGAAGCCGCTGTGCAGGAAGAAAGGGAAAAGACGAGTCGCGTGATGGGTAGGGTTACGGGAGCAAGCTTGCTTCTGCGGTTGAACGGGGAAATGAACAACGGATCGAGATACTTAAGAAACAACGAATTTTGGAAAACCGAGTTTTCAACATAAGCCGCGCCAAACGCAGATTTTTCGCAAAAACTCTGGTCTGTTTCCACCGCACAGCAGGCAAAAATACCAACCAAACGCCATCTTAGACTAATGCCGGTTCTCCTGAGGCGCGAACGAACAAAGGTTCTTCGCCACCTCCACCTGGACGGACCCCGGTCCTATAGATGAGTGAACGAATAAAGTTTCTTTTCCACCTCCTCTTGGAAGAGCCTCGGTTCTCTTGAGCCATGAACGAACAAAGGTTATTTACCACCTCCACCCGGATGTAGGGCTGAGCATATTATTATAAACTCGAAAGTCGCTCGAAAATTGTTCGGAAATTGAGCTGAATCAGAATCGGTTAAAATTGATTCGACTCAATTTGAGTCGATTCAATTTGACTCGAATTTAATTTCGAGTCGATTTCGAGCCAGCCCTGAATCGCTCAAAATATGATTCGAATCAACTCAAATTAATAAAAAAATTTATGTATTTATAAATATATTCTTATTTTAAGATTTAAAAAACAAGATTTAAAGATAAATAAAAAGAATGAAGGTTTTAAATATTTCATTTGCTAAATTTATAGGTTGCCCAATTTAATTTTATGCAAATTAGAAATAAAACAAAAAATTGCAAAATTTTGAGCCGATTTGATTCGATTTTGAGCCGACTCGAGTCGATTTCGACCCGACTCGGAATCGAGTCATTTCGAGTCGAGACGACTCGACTCCAAATCAATTTTAATTTCGAGTCGATTTCGAGCCGAGTTTGAGTCAAAAAATTGCACACAGAATCACCAAAGATGCGGAAACTTTTAAAAGAAAACAGTAAATGTCAAGTCCACAAATCATATCACATATAAGTAAAAAAGCATGAGTCACAACATGTCCCAGAATAAAAGAGTATCAAAAAAGACGAACAAAAAGGTAAACGGGCTTATGTCCAGTACATCAGAATCCTCACTACAAGGTCACTCACGGAAGCTAACAAAACTAAACACTCACGAAACCAGAAGTTGGTGCTCCTGTGCTAGACTGGCCCACCTCCATGTGTATCGTGCCTTGCTGGTGCTGTCTCTCTAACTGCTGCCTGTCTCCCATCCGGAGCCCCTGAAAAATAATGGTCCACCGACCGTTAGTCAAAATACTATGCCAACTATCATACCCGCCTCCCCCCGCGACTCCTAGGTACCGAGCGGGAAGGATGATAGGGAATATATTGAGGTGGAGAAGTGTCAAAGAAGATAACGGCAGACCTAAGCTAGTAGTGATATAACATAACTATAAAGGTACACAACAATAATATGATAATATCAAAAGTAAGACAATAAAGAAAGAAAGTAAGAGAGCAGAGTATAATGAAGAAAAACCTTAACTTATATGAATGCTCATACAAACTTATAAGTTAAGGGGTCTTTTGCAAGTCTCCCATCATATAAAAACTCTCATTCCATTTTATACGGTGGGGTGTCAGGTTTATATGCAAATATGAGTGTAGTGTTTTGTTATGCATGAAATGATATGTTCACACAAATGCAACTCACGCACACGACTCTATGCGCACAGACCTTTAGTTCCCCCATTTTGGAGTTAGCTAAACTCTAAGGTACCTCGCGCTGTGGCAATCTGAGGCAGTGGGTCGGGCCACCCCACTACTAGGCCGACATTCACGCCACCCAACCTAGACCCTTATACACCTCAACCTGAAGAACACACCACGGAGCCTCTGCGTATCATGCTGGCAAATCCACCAGTCTTTCCTTGGCTATGTGTGAAGCACACTCGCCGAGTCATCGTACCGACGCAGGCGTGAACAACCGTCAAGTAACAAAGACCCACCACCTTATGTTATGCACATGCAAACTATAACTTCCGAGCCATATGCTCCCCGGACTAACCAGTCCGTCAAACCACCTACCGAGCCACCGGTTTGCCGGGCTAACCTGCCCATCACTAAACCACTGAGCCTACCGCTCGTGAAACCCAACCTAACTCCCACAACACCGGGGAGTGTGAGTGTAACCCTAGAGTATTTCTAATTACTCTTACCATTCCATTTATTCTTACGGCTTACATTAACCTTGGACTGCCCAAGACATTCCCCGTGAAGGGCTCTCAAAGGCACTAGGAAGTACGATGGACTGAAGCCAAAAGCTCCCTTTCGCAAGGTACTTATTTATTATTGGTTAATACCCAATTCTCGATCCCTTTTAATATTATATTGGATCTAATCCTAATGTATTTTAACTCTCCTCTCTACAGGAAAGATGAGCTTTCGTCGATCCCGAGCACCACTTAACACTAGTAACCCATCACTCTCCTCATCATGACTCCTAATGAAGCTCTCTTTTTCACCTTACCACATCAGTATACAATCAACCCAATTTCCTATGTCCATTCCACATGTTATCATAATTTCCGCAGTTTTACTAAATGCAGACCAACATAAGCTACATGATGTACATGATAGGAGGTACTTCGAATTTTCATCCAAATTTCCTTGGATAATTATTGTGGGTCTATCATGATACATTTATCCTAAATCCAGAAACTTGTAATTTTCCTAATTAAGTTGGCATTTATTTAATTTTCCCAAAAATATGATCATGAGTGATTTTGAACATGAAGTACTAGATTTCCTTAAGTTACGGTCACCAAACAATTATGAAATAATATGACAGCAATATAATATACACCAAATTTCACAGATTTATATACATGTTAATAATTAATTCAAGGTAATTCAAATAATTAGAGGAATGAAGGGAGTACCATAATTCATTGTCCAAAAATTATATAAAAATTACCAGAGCCTTATAATGATCATAAAACACTACTGACTAAGTTTCATGCAATTCCAAGGTTAGTGAGCCATGTATAAAAATACTTCTAATAATTCCATTAAAGTGCACTTGTGAAAAAACATTCTTATAAACTCATACAAATGATATGTAATAATTTTTTTAGGCTTTATTATGCCATAAGAAGTTCTCTGGCCAAGTAACACAAATTTGCAGCAAGGTTTACTTTTTATTATCTATTTATCAAGGTGCAGTAGTTTACTTTACACAAGAAGTACTAAGAGAAAATGCTCAAATGATCCAAATAATTTACAAGTGCCTCTAAATGATAGTTAATTAACCTTGCCAGAGTTTCATATCATTCTAAGTTAATCTAACCATGGTTACTTCAAAATCATCAAATAGGGCAAGATTGAGATTATACCTACAAGTATGAGCTAATGTTTTCTAAACATCCTATAATAAATCTCAGAGGTCAATAGCACTATAAAATTACATCTACCAAAATTTCACAAGGATCCAAGGTCATAAGACCCTATATTTATTCCCTAAGGTGTATAGACCTAAATAATTTCCAAGTGATTTAAGTAAAGTGCATGTGTCCAAATACTACCAAATTCCTTTTTAGGGCATTGTTGTACCCTAGAAACCCATGGGGTAAACCCCAAGCCCAAACAAAGCCTAAACACTCGAGGACCTTCGCAAACCCTTACAGGCTCAATCCAAGGCTTGAACTAGGGCACTAGGTCTCAACCACCCTAACTCATTCCAAACTCTAAGATAGGGTTACCCTACTGACCTTGGGACTCTGGCCAGAACCCCAACCCATTTGGGTGAGGATTGACCCCTCCATGCCCCAAGAATCCTAAACCCTAAACTCACCTTAAGGGCCCAAACTTTAGTCACATAAAAACCCAGACAAATTATACTCAAAAGGGTTAAGGTTTTAACCAGAGGCTCATGGAGACCCCTAAGACCATCCGCCAAAGTTTTGGGGATTGGTGATGTCATTAGGCCCCTTAATTAAACCATATTAAGATTATTAAATTTTTACCAAAACTATAAAAAAGTTTTCTCCAAAAATTCTCATTTTTGGATATGCCCTAGGCATAGATAAGACTGACTCCCTGTCCAAATTTCAGGTCATTTGGACATGTGGTTAAGTGGGGGTGCTTATTTTAATCTATGACTATCCCTAAGTATAGACTGCACCAAAATGAGTGTTGTGTTCTGACTTAACTCCAAATTGGTGCAAGCTAATTTTAAATTAAAGTAACTCATAGGGCTACAACTTTCATGGAGACCACTTTTACTGTAGGGGACCCTAGGTATTTTTAATAATTAAAACCAAACACTACTAAAACTGTGATAGAAAAGTATATACAAATGAAATAAAAATTAGCTGTCAGCACAAATCTTAAAGCAAATTTGACGGAATCTGTTCATCTTCTAGCTTGAGCTGACGGTCCCGATTGTCCTATCCTGGGGCCATTTCCAAGCGCAGCCGCCAGCCACCTGACCATCTCCCCGGCTGACCACTGCCTCCACCACCTTTGTTGAGGTGGTGGCTATCGCCAGGCAGCGGCCCGGCTGCCGGAGAGACTATTTTCGGCGAACCCGAGAGGTGAGAAAAACCCGAAAAATCAAGGAAAAAGCTCACTGGATCGGGCTCATTTGAGCCCGATATCTCTCCTATTTGATCTAGGATCCTAGCACCGAGGGAGAGGGGGAGAAATCGATCTTTAATCGCGCTTACCGACGGGTTTGGTGTTGGTGTTCCATGGCCAGTGGTGGAGGTAGTCGGGATTTTGCAACAACACAACCAAGTAGTTTGAAACCACCGGGAAAAGGGTGGAAACGACTCCTTGGCATCCAGTGAGGCTTTTAAAGGAAACAAAAAGGGGAGGGGAGGGGTCTTTCTTCATGGCTCCATTAATGGACACTAATGGTAAATTCGACCAAGGGTGAATTCATTGCTCCGGCCTCTGAACATCCACCAAAATGTCTCCCAGTCGCTTATACTGAATGGGGAAATGAAACAAAGCTTTGGAAAAAAGAGAGAGGTCCTTGGTCTCCCCAGGCCATGAATTCCTAAAACTCCTCAGCTTAGCGCTCAGCTCGACTCTTAGCCCGTACTTTGGGGTGTTACATTAGGTGTCACTAGTCCTTAAGTGCTTTCCAAGGTTTTGTCATGACCCAGTTATGACAAAACCATCCTAGGGATCTAGAAGTCTGAGGGATGTTGCACCCATCATTTAGAATAGAGCACACATTCCACTCAAAATGGTCCATTCATCGTCATCTTCCCACGGTATATCACGCTATGTTTGAGTACCCAAAGGAACCATCACCTCTGGCTCCTTTTTGGATACCTAAATCTCTTATCTAGTAGCATCCACAATCAACGTGAAGTAAGTTCCCAAAGAACTACACGATATCTTACTTCATGATATGCCTACTAGGTTGTCTTGTTTTTCCTTCTTTCATTTCTTATTTTTGTAAATAGTTTTATCGTAGTGCGTTTGCTTTATATCTATTCTATGTTTGAACTAGCATGATAGATAGTCCCACGAGAATAAGAATAATAATAATAGTCATGATAAGCAGAGGTGTTGACACAAATCCAAATAACAGAAATAAAGCTAATTCCATAAATGATACTAACCAATGACAAGACAGTTCAACCTGCTTTATTACAGAATAAAATATATAAATAAAACAAAGAAAGCTACTCCTCTGAAGAAGTAGGAGATATTTTGAACTTGCTCATTATCTTCTTGAGCATCTTCTTCTTTCCTTTTGCTTCCTTCGTTGTTTTCTTGATCTCCTGGCCCTGGTCCTCCACCTTGTTGTAGATGTCCCGGCTAGTGAGGAAGTAAGGATCTCTCCCACCTTGTAGATCTGAGGGCAGCTATCTATAGGATACGCTGATCCAGTCAATGACCGAGTACTTCTCCATCAGGATGCTTTGGATCACACCGCCTAAAGGCAGTGTGTTCATCTGCTGGCGGTCAGGGGATTTGAGGCGATAGGTATATCGCATCATAGAGAGGATGAGATCTGAGACACTGAAGGCTTTTTTAGCCATGATATAGTATGTAACCATTAAGAGCTGGGTCGTGACTTTCTTGGTGTCCCCGACCTTGAACATTAAGGAGTGACATAGGACATCCTGGATGATGTGGGCTTCGGGAGTGAGTGTATCCACCACAGTTATGAGATCTGAATGCCCCTCCACACCGTGGAGAACCTCGTTTATATCTCTCCAGTCCTGGCTGATCCTGAAGGACTCCACGATGTCGAGGCATGGAGAGTTGGGCATCCAGACATATTTCCTCTCGAGGTTCGAGTGGAGTATCATCACTATTTCAGTCCTGATATAGGACTGCACACCTCCACTCAGTTGCGTGTGAGCGAGATATCTAAGATTATTGTAGAACTCACGAGTGAGGACTGAGGAAAATGGAGCACCAGAAGAGATCACAGAGAGCATGCCCGAATTCACCAAATACTCATAAAAATAAGCATACTGATCATTGATATCGATGATCATCGGCACGCTCACTGACGACTCATCTATCGCAGGAAAAGTCGAGGCAGGTACTCGAGAGCATTTTGAGAATCTTCGGCAGGGGGTTGGGAGCTCGATGAAGGCATAACCTGAAAAAACCACCACGAAATTTTTCAGCCAAAAATTGCAAAAAGGGGGAACAAAAAATCGGTTTCTGGATCCGATCGCGGAGTGGTAATTTGTAACCGCCGCGTGGTAGCGTGACAGACTGCAACCCGTCTTCTTTCGTCGGATCTCCCCCCAAAACCCCATTCCTCCTTAAATTCCACCCAAAACATATAGCAGAGAGAGATCTAAGCTCATGTAAAGTAGATCCGTGAAAAAAATGTGATCTATCGAGGGAAATCATGAATCAAACTTGGAAAACTGATGAAATTTCCTCGGATCATGCTCCAATTCCGGATCTCACAAAAAAACTCAATTTTTAAGAAGATTGGTCACTTGAAAACGTCCAGGATGCGAGATCCAAGCTTACACAAGCTGGATCCGTGAAAAATACCATGACCCATTGCAGAAATTCACAAATCAAACGTAAAATCATCGTAAAATAGCAGTGGATCGAGTCCAAAACAACTTGAAATCTACAACCTACACTTCCAAAACTCATCGCACAAAAAATTCAAGGCAAAAAGGAGAAGTGCTTACCTAGAACTTGGAAGTGCAGTGAAATACTGTAGTCATAGGTATGAGAGCAAGCGAGCAAAAGTGATGAACTAGGTCAGAACACAATATATATATATATATATATATATATATATATATATATATATATACACACACACACACACACACTGAAGCTACCACGGCAAGGTGTAACACCCCAAATCCCAGAATTTGTCAAAGTTGGATGACACGGCCTGGGACACGGGCGTGTGTGCTTGGGTTGAACAGTTGGGTGTGTGTTTGACAAAATTCGGTCAACGATTGTCGAGTGTAGAGTACACGACCTATGACACGGGCGTGTCACAGGGCGTGTCCTCTGCGGGTCGACGAATTTCAGCTCGACGAAGTTGAGCTGGGGCGTGTCTAGTCGCCGTGTATGGGCACACGGCCTGGGACACGGGCGTGTCACAGGCCGTGTCCTTTTCGGGATGTGCCCAAGGCATTGAGGCCTGGTGAACACGGTCAGGACACGACTGTGTCTTAGGGTACACGACCTCTGACACGGCGTGTCACTGGCCGTGTCCCGCTCGGGTTGATTTGGTTTTGTGAGCAGCCTGAAGAACACGGCCACAGACACGGGCGTGTCTGAAGGCGTGTTAGGTGACACGGCCCTTGACACGGGCGTGTCACATGGGCGTGTACTGGACTGGATAAGTCGGTTGAGCACTGCTTGAGGTACACGGCCTAGGACACAGGCGTGTCACAGGTCGTGTTAGGAAAAAAAATATGATTTGTGGAAAATTCGTGTCTGTTCATTTCCTTCAGCTGGGATCCAATGGTTGAGCTTCATCCCTGTGTCCTTAAGGTCGGGAAATGAGTTGGAAAAGCTCATTTGAGCTTTGGCCTTCATCTTTCTAAAGCTTTGAGAGAGAGAGAGAGAGGAAGAAGGAGGAGGAGGAGGAGGAATGAGAGCTGGTCACCAATGGTGCTGCGGAGTTCCGACAAGAGATCCGAGGCCAGCGTTGCGGAGGAAAAGCCGTTGCGGTTCTTTCCAGCCAGTTAGGAGCTCATGGCGCCGAAGCGGTCTTCGAGGGTAATGACTTTTCTTCCTAGCCATGTGAAGGCTTCCTTTTTGGCATGTGCATATGATTCCCCCACCAGAGGGTGGCTCGTTGTGGGAGTCTCTTGGGTTGATTCATAGAATCCCCAATCATTTGGCACATAGATCCGGAAATGGAGTACAGAATATGCATGCTGTGTGAAGCCCATCTGGACAGGTTGGTCTGGATTGGTGTAGTTGCATATACGCATCGGAGAAGACTCCGTGATAACGAGTAGTTTAAGGAGTCGACGGGTTAGACCTGCGAAGGGCAGTAGCAGGAAGTACTGGAGTGGTAGTCCGGGAAAATACCTGTATAATGCTTGTGTTGTTGGGTAGTACCTGTGAAGGGGAGTAGCAGGAAGTACTGGCGTGGTAAGCCAGGAAATACCCTTGATGCTTGGAATGCTTGGTGGGTTGTGCCTGTGAAGGGGAGTAGCAGGAAGTACTGGCTTGGCAGTCCAGGAAAATACCCTCAAGTGGATGCTATGATGTACGGTTAGGCCTAGGGATGGAAATTGAGTTCTATCGCTAACGCGAGGCGTGGCTCCTAGGTAACCGATGAATGTGAAGCCAGTTCCGTGAGAATGGGCTGGTTATGTGTGAACTGATGAGTTCACTGAAAGGAAACAGGCAAGGTGAAACCGACCCACGCCTTTTATGTAGCCGCGAGTACGCCGTACTCGGTGATGGCAAGGCGACTTGAGCAACGAGGGGTGGATGATCCGACCTGCGCTATGTCCGTCCGACGTGAGACCTGAAAGTGCGGTCTGTTGGAGCGCATAGCAAGAGTCTTAGGCCTGCGCGCCATGACACAATGGGGGGCTACGGGCCAATCCCGGTGCATTAAGACTAAAGTCTCCGGCTGCACGCCATGGAGTAAAATGCTCAATTTGACTGTTGGGTTGCGACCCTGATATGGTGGTGGGACCCTGGTTCACCGGTACACTAAGAATGTGCCCTGAGTGCACGGATCGTCGGGCTACGTGGCTGACGGTTGTGATGGAATGTATGTGTGTGAGAGCATATTGTATGATATACATATCTGCCTATGAAATGCTATGCCTGCAGGGAAGAAATACCACCGCCCCGGGAAAGGGGTGGGGTCATTATAATTTGGTCAACTAAATGCTGACTGTTTCCTGTTTGCCACCGTTGGGTGGACTGTCCCTGTGCAGGTGCTGGAGAGCCAAGCAGGACGCATAAAGGCTGAAGTTCCTGCTGCTGCTGCTGCTACATGAAAATACTATGTTGATTATACGTGGCCAGCCTGCGCGCCAATGTTTGAGGCCACTGTTGTGTAAAGCCTTGTAAGGCCATAAGGCCAGTTCACTTTGTATTTACTACGATTCCTGTTTATATAAATGTGGAGCTTATGTATGGTGGACATTCATGTGTGTGAGTTCATCTTCGTGTTATAGGCTTCCGCTAGAATGCAATAAATTAGGATGCGCAACTCTAGTATCACTACGTGACTTCCCAACCTGTTTTATGGTATATTTTGTGGGGCCCCGGCCGGACCTTCTAGTATATACCTGTGAACGGATGGATTCGTTACATTTTTGGTATCAACTGTCTCGGTCTTTCCCTTTCGAATTTATGATTGAATTGTTTTGTGGGGTGGCGTGCACGTGTCTGTGCGAACCAAGTTAACACTAATGAACTCTGGAATGTCCACCTTAGGAATGCAAATACATGTGTTTAAGGAACATGCGCGTTCCTATTTTGTTGTTTTGCATGTGTGTGGTCGCTAATGTGCGTGTCTTGTTCACTTATAGGTGACGCGAAGTGGTGAGGGGCAATCAGAGCCCCAACGTTCTGATGAAAGTACGACACTAGCTGAGGGTGCCTACACCTCCGCCTTCTGTGGAAACTGTGTGACTAGTTGCTGAGGCATTGTTTGCCATGATCCAAGCACAGCCGATAGGGCAGGCGCAAGGGTAGGCACAGCCGGCATTGAGGCCAGAACAGGTTGTGGCAAGGCCAGAACCTATAGCGGTTGTGGATCCTCGAGCAGCTGAGAAGCAGTTAAAGCAGTTCATGAGTTTCAACCCGCCTACGTTTACGGGCCTGGGATCCCCTACGCAGGCTGAGGACTAGTTGTCGCGCGTCAAGCGGATTATGACGGCGATTGGAACGAAGAAACATCAGAAAGTCACCTTAGCCACCTTCTTGCTGGAAGGAGAGGCTCGTTTATGGTGGGATGAGATGGAACTACACCACTTAGCGGGTCGACCGTTATCACAAGTGTCGATTGAGGAATTCTCGAGACTCTTCCTGGCAAAGCACCTCCCGGTGACACAACGTAATGCCATGGAGAACGAATTACAAAGGCTGATGCAAGGTGATGGCAGTGTTGAAACATACCTGCATGAGTTTACACGCTTGGGCGGTATGCGGGTTTTATATTTACTGATGAGCAGAGGAAGGTGAATAGGTTCTATGAAGGACTGTGGGACGAGTTACGATTCCTACTCTCTAGTTCTGTGAACTAAGGCTTCCAGGTGTTGGTCGACACCGCGTGCGCGCTGGAAAAAGATATGAAAAGGGTGCAAGGGAAGAGGGCCTTGGCTGTGAGCAAGCCGGAGTTCAAGGCACCCCCGGCCTGGGAAATCATATTATAAGAAGAATTGGGGTAAGAGGTCCAAGTCGACTGGACAAGCTCCTTCTACTGTTGTATTGGGGGCAACGTCAGGGGCCTATTCAAGGCCGGATACTCGTACGTGCTTTACATGTGTCAAAGTGGGGCATATAGCTCGTGACTGCCGTAGTGGTCCACCAAAGGGTGAGAAGAAGGCGGGAGCATTGTATGTGGAGAAAGGAAAGGCAGTCGTGGAGTCCTCTGCCTCGCAGGCGCAGCCCCGAGTCTACAATCTTGGCCTGCAGGAGGCCATTAAGCAGAGTGACGTCGTCACAGGTACGAGTTAGTTATTGCATTGTTTTGCTTATTTCATGCTTGGTATTGCATAGTTGTATGCAGCTTGTGTGTGTGACATGATTGTCACAGGCTTTGTGATGATTCGGAACACGCTGGCGCGAGCACTATTTGATACGTGTGCTTCGCATTCTTTTCTGTCTAAAGAGTTCATAGCGCGGCGGCTTGGGATACCTCGTCGTGTGAAGACAGATAGTGTCAGGGTGGTGTTACCGAATGGTTGTTTGATGCTCGCGGATCGAGCTTGCGATGTGGCGGTCCAAATAGGAAATCGGGACTTCTGTTTGACTGCATCTGTATTGTCAATATCAGAATTCGACGTGATCTTTGGTATGGATTGGCTCGCGGAGCAGCATGCCTTGATTAATTGTAATGCCAAAGAGATCACGTTGGGCCAGAATACCGAGCATGAGACTAAGTTCGCGGGGATGCGAGGAGTGGGCGGGATGTTTATGTCTGCACTCCAAGTAGTCAAGGCTGTTCAGAAGGGCGCGGAGTGCTACTTCACGCAGATTAAGGCTGTGGAGCCTAAGGCTGGTGTGAGCGATGTTCCGGTGGAATCAGAATTTGCAGATGTACTTCCCAAGGATCTCCCTGGGCTACCACCCCAGCGAGAGATTGACTTCACGATTGAGTTGGTGACAGGTGCGAAACCTGTGGCCCGCTCGCCATATCGCATCGCGCCAAAGGAAATGGCGGAGTTGAAAGTCCAACTGCAGGAGTTATTGGAGCAGGGATATATCCACCCAAGTATGCCACCTTGGAGCACGCCTGTTCTGTTTGTGAAAAAGAAAGACGGTGGTTTGCGGTTATGTATTGACTACCGTGAACTGAACAACCTCACCGAGAAGAATAAGTATCTGATCCCACGGATTGATGAGTTGTTCGATCAGCTGGTGGGGTCAACCGTCTACTCTAAGTTGGATTTGAAGTCTGGTTACTACCAGTTGAGGATTCGGGAAGGTGACATTCCCAAGACCGCATTTGGAACGTGTTACGGGCATTATGAGTTCACGGTAATGCCGTTTGGGCTGTGCAACGCGCCATCAGTGTTCATGGACTTGATGCACAAAATGTTCCGAGAGTACCTGGACCTGTTCGTTATAGTATTCATTGATGATATTCTGGTCTACTCTTGATTTGAAGCCAATCATGAAAACCACTTGTGGTTGGTGTTGCATACGTTGAGAAAGAATCAGCTCTACGCCAAGTTCTCGAAGTGCGAGTTTTGGCTATCATCGGTGCCTTTTTTGAGCCATGTGGTAAGCGGAGAGGGCATAGTAGTGGATCTGGAAAAGATAAGGGCCATATAGGAGTGGCCAGTGTTGTCTTCGGTAGCCGAGCTCAGGAGTTTCCTTGGACTGGCGGGCTACTATAGAAGATTTGTTGCCAACTTCTCGCGGATCGCTTTGCCTCTAACCACACTGACGAGAAAGGATCAGAAGTTCGTTTGGACGCCGGAGTGCGCACGAGCTTTTGAAGAGCTGAAGTGTCGGTTGACCGCGGCGCCGGTGTTGACGTCGCCATGTGGTACTGATGGATTTGAAATCTACAGTGATGCTTCAGGGAGCGGCTTAGGCTGCGTTCTTCTACAAAATGGGAAAGTGATTGCTTATGGCTCTCGCCAGTTGAAAGTGCACGAGCGAAATTATCCCGTCCACGATTTAGAGTTGGCGGCGGTGATCTTTGCACTGAAATTGTGGAGGCATTATCTGTATGGCGTGAAAGTGGAAATCTATACAGATCACAAGAGCCTAAAGTATTTGTTGGAGCAGAAGGACCTAAATATGCGACAACGAAGGTGGTTGGAGTTCCTTGGGGACTACACCTTTGCGATTCATTATACTCCCGGGAAGGGAAATGTGGTCGCGGATGCCTTGAGTCGGAGAGCGCCGGCAAGGGCAAGCTGGTTGCAGAGGCATGATGAACGTCTCATCCAGGAGTTGGAAGCGTTAGAGATTTCTTGTGTTGACAAGAATGCTACAGCTGATGCATGTTTGAACTGGACGGAGGTGCAGTATGACCTTGCAGATAGAGTTCGACGAGCAACGGAGCTAGATGAGAGTCTCCAACGCTATGCCAAGGATGGGCCAGATGGCAAATTCTCCTGGGATGACGGCCTTTTGTGAAAAGATGGTTGTTTGTGCGTCCCAAGTTTGGGAAAACTGCGAGAAGAGTTGATGTACGAGGCACATTATACGAAGTACTCAATTCACCCTGGGAGCACAAAGATGTTCAGAGACATGAAAAAACTGTTCTGGTGGCCAGGACTGAAGAAAGATATCGCTCATTATGTGGCCAAATGTCAGACTTGTGCTTCGGTGAAGGCGGAATGCCTGAAGCTAGGTGGTTTCTTAAAGTCGTTGTCAATTCTAGAATGGAAGTTCGATGATATTTCCATAGATTTCGTGCACGGGTTGCCGAGATCTCGGCGCGGAAATAATTCAATCTGGGTGATTGTCGACTGGCTGGCGAAAGTGGCACACTTCCTTCTGAATAGGCGGGATGATTCAATAGAAAGTTTGGCAAAGCTTTATGTTGAACAGATTTTACGGCTACATGGTGTTCCTCGGAGCAACATGAGCGATCGAGACGGGCGGTTCACATCGACTGATTGGAGGCTGGTCCATCAGCTGTTGGGCACGAAGTTGATGTTCAGTACGACCTTTCATCCCCAGACAGATGGCCAGGCTGAGAGAACCAATAGAACGATGGAGGATATGCTCCGCATGTGCGCCTTGGACTTTGGAAAGAGATGGGAAGATCATCTCTATTTGGTGGAGTTTGCCTACAATAATAGCTACCAAGTGAGCATCGGTATGACACCGTTTGAAGCTCTGTATGGTCGGAAGTGTCATACACCGTTGGCTTGGGCAGAAGCAGGTGACTCCAAAGTGTATAAGCATAACGAAGTCGATGAAGCGAACTCGACGATACGCACTATCCGAGAGCGGCTACTGATAGCCCAGGGTCGTCAAGCGAAATACTACAATTCCAAGCACCGGAATGTGGAGTTCACGGTGGGTGATTGGGTATACTTGAAGATCGAACCCTTCAAAGGCGTATCCAGGATTCGACGTCTGAAAAAGTTGAGTCCACGATACCTTGGCCCATTTGAAGTGGTGGAGCGACTTGGGGAGGCTGTATATCAGCTAGCTCTTTCGGTAGACTTGGGTGGATTACACGATGTGTTTCACATCTCGGTGCTTTGGAAGGCCGTTAAAGATCCAGCTCAAGTGATCGAGAATGATCGTGTGCCGATGGAGTATGGGCTAACGACGAAGGTTAGGCCCATTTGGATCGAAGATCGTGCCGATAAACAGTTGAGGAACAAGACGATCGGGATGATCAAAGTCTGGTGGGACAACTACGGCCGTGAAGAACTCACATGGGAGCGAGAGTAGACCATGCGAGCTGAGTTTCCCGAGCTCTTTGTGTAACTGTTATGCGGTGTATATCGAGTTGTAATAAACACTCGTGGAATAAAATCCTTCTATTTGAGTTCCTTACTGTCTGCAAATTTCGGGGACGAAATTTTTGTAAGAAGGGGAGGGTTGTAACACCCCAAATCCCAGAATTTGGCAAAGTTGGATGACACGGCCTGGGACACGGGCGTGTCCTAGGGCGTGTCGTGCTCGGGTTGAACAGTTGGTGTGTGGTCGACAAAATTCGGTCGATGATTGTCGAGTGCAGAGTACACGGCCTATGACACGGGCATATCATAGGGCGTGTCCTCTGCGGGTCGATGAATTTCAGCTTGACGAAGTGGAGCTGGGGCGTGTCTAGTGTCGTATATGGGCACACGGCCTGGGACACGGACGTGTCACAGGCCGTGTCCTTTTTGGGATGTGCCCAAGGCATTGAGGCCTGGTGAACACGGGCAGGACACGGCTGTGTCGTAGGGTACACGGTCTGTGACACGGGCGTGTCACTGGCCGTGTCCTGCTCGGGTTGATTTGGTTTTGTGAGCAGCCTGAAGAACACAGACACGGGCGTGTCTGAAGGCGTGTTAGGTGACACGGCCCTTGACAGGTGCATGTCACATGGGCGTGTACTGGACTGGATAAGTCGGTTGAGCACCACTTGAGGTACACGGCCTGGGACACGGGCTTGTCACAGGCCGTGTCAGGCAAAAAAAATATGATTTTGTGGCAAATTCGTGGCCGTTCATTTCCTTCAGCTGGGATTTAATGGCTGAGCTTCCTCCTTGTATCCTTAAGGCCGGGAAATGAGTTGGAAAAGCTCATTTGAGCTTTGGCCTTAATCTTTCTAAAGCTTAGAAAGAGAGAGGAAGAAGGAGGAGGAGGAAGGAGAGCTGGTCACCAGTGGTGCTACGGAGTTCCGACAAGAGATCTGAGGCCAGCGTTGCGGAGGAAAAGCCGTTGCGGTTCTTTCCAGCCAGTTAGGAGCTCATGGCGCCGAAGCGGTCTTCGAGGGTAATGGCTTTTCTTCTTAGCCATGTGAAGGCTTCCTTTTTGACATGTGCATATGATTCCCCAACCAGAGGGTGGCTCGTTGCGGGAGTCTCTTGGGTTGATTCATGGAATCCCCAATCATTTGGCATATAGATCCGGAAATGGAGTACGGAATAGGCATGCTGTGTGAAGCTCATCTAAACAGGTTGGTCTGGATTGGTGATGTTGCATATACGCATCGTAGAAGACTCCGTGATAATGAGTAGTTTAATGAGTCGACGGGTTAGACCTGCAAAGGGCAGTAGCAGGAAGTACTGGAGTGGTAGTCCAGGAAAATACCCGTACAATGTTTGTGTTGTTGGGTAGTACCTGTGAAGGGGAGTAGCAGGAAGTACTGGCGTGGTAAGCCAGGAAATACCCTTGATGCTTGGAATGCTTGGTGGGTTGTGCCTGTGAAGGGGAGTAGCAGGAAGTACTGGCTTGACAGTCCAGGAAAATACGCTCAAGTGGATGCTATGATGTACGGTTAGGCCTAGGGATGGAAATTGAGTTCTATCGCTAACACGAGGCGTGACTCCTAGGTAACCGATGAATGTGAAGCGAGTTCCGTGAGAATGGGCTGGTTATGTGTGAACTGATGAGTTCACTGAAAGGAAACAGGCAAGGTGAAACCGACCCGCGCCTTTTATGTAGCCGCGAGTACATCGTACTCGGTGATGGAAAGGTGACTTGAGCAACGGGGGGTGGATGATCCGACCTGCGCTATGTCCGTCCGACGTGAGACCTGAAAGTGCGGTCTGTTGGAACGCATAGTAAGCGTCTTAGGCCTACGCGCCATGACACAATGGGGGGGAGGCTACGGGCCAATCCCGGTGCATTAAGACTAAAGTCTCCGGCTGCACGCCATGGAGTAAAATGCTCAATTTGACCGTTGGGTTGAGACCCTGATACGGTGGTGGGACCCTAGTTCGCATGTACACCAAGAATGTGCCATGAGTGCACGGATCGTCGGGCCGTGTGGCTGACGGTTGTGATGGAATGTATGTGCGTGAGAGCACATTGTATGATATACATATCTGCCTGTGAAATGTTATGCCTGCAGGGAAGAAATACCACCGCCACGGGAAAGGGGTGTGGTCGTTATAATTTGGTCAGCTGAATGCTGACCGTTACCTGTTTGCCACCGTTGGGTGGACTGTCCCTGTGCAGGTGCTGGAGAGCCAAGCGGGATGCATAAAGGCTGAAGTTCCTGCTGCTGCTGCTACATGAAAATACTATGTTGATTATACGTGGCCGGCCTACGCGCCAATGTTTGAGGCCACTGTTGTGTAAAGCCCTGTAAGGCCATACGGCCAGTTGACTTTGTACTTGCTACGATTCCTGTTTATATAAATGTGGAGCTTATGTATGGTGGACATTCATGTGTTTAAGTTCAGTTTCGTGTTATAGGCTTCCACTAGAATGCAATGAGTTAGGATGCGCAACTCTGGTATCACTACGTGACTTCCCCGCCTGTTTTATGGTATATGCTGTGGGGCCCCGGCCGGAGCTTCTAGTATATACCTGTGAACGGATGGAGTCATTACACAAGGTAATTATACCACCGACGGTAACACTCTTTTTCGTACTATTTCCTGACTATGAGCCACAGTATCTTCATTACTTTGTTAATATAAACGTCAACACAGGACTCATAGTGGTATGTCACAAGCGTAGGTGTGTCGTCATTAGGATCACTAACATGTAATCCACGTCTTGTCCTTAACAGGGGAGGGGTTCCAGTGGGTCCTTGTGTGACGTTGGGGGAAAAGAGTGTTAGTTTGAGCGGGTTCTTGTGTGGGCATATGGGATTAACACCCCACCCTACGGAACTTGTGCAACTCCTCATGCCCATTCGTCATTTAACACGGGGATAGAGTGGTGACACTTTGCTTGGGTCAATTGTGCTTTGAGCATTCTCATGAGTTCTTCTTCATAGCACGAACGTTATTTTATGCCTCATAGTATTTAGTCTCATGCATAATATTTTATCGTGTTGTCCTAGTTTTTTGCATATGTTTTCGTTTGTTTGCTTGATTTGTGGTTTATTTTATCTATTTTGTCGAATCTTTAAACAAACAAATATATATATATATATATATATATATATATATATATATATATATATATATATATATATATACCCAAAAATAAACAAAAAAAACTATGGATTGACCATTCTTAGGACCATTCGTAGCATAATGACTACATACAATGTTGGACTTAGGCATGTTAATCCTTGTGAATATTGTTAACATATGTCATGTTGTGTTGAATCTATAGGTGCTTAGCTACTGAGTGCGAGTTGATATGTTAGTGTTCGTTGAATATGCCTCTAGGTATATGTGAGGCTTTAGATAGCGAAATGACGCTACACCATTCACACATCCATAGACGGAGCACTCTTGTAGAAAGTATATGCTTATATGCTATAACTCGTGATATTGTGTCTACCACGTTAGAAATACCTTGAATAATCCATGTCACGATACATATGTATTTCTCTAAAGGGTATAACTTTGGGCAAAATCTATAATGGTCAAGTCTTGTATATAAGTTAAAGTGTATCTATCTATGTGAGTAGATTTTGATTGATTTGAGGACCTTGAACTATAGAATGTAAATTTTGATAGCTCAACGCATATAAATAACAAATAATGCATGTTATCAAGCCTTGAGTCAAGGATACCTCCCAAACACTACTCACACCTCCTGATAAGTCTTTATGAGCTTGTGAGGATGAGCACCTTGGTCCAAAAAATCATTTTGATCTTGTGCACTGACAAGAACCCTAAGCTTAGTGCCCCTAGTTTTAGCCTTAGTATAACATGGATAGCAACGTGGCCTGATTTTTCACTCTATTCCTCTTGCGATAACATATTTAATTACTGAGATAAACATGCAATAAATGTTAATTATACTTGATGTTTATTTTCTGATGATACACACGCACCTATCATTGCTCCATCTAACGCTTCCATGCATAGGAATTGGACTGACATGACACTTTCTGTCTATAACACGTACGTTCTAGCACACGATTTCTATTCATGACTTGTACAATGTTCCTCTGCATTAATTTTATAACTCTTGTAGCATTGTACTCTACATCGTTATGTGCTTAGTCTCCTTGTGTTGTGTTGGGTACATTGGTCACAATGTACTTGATTTGAAAAAGTCCTTTCAGCTCACTGATATACACATAGTTGTATTTGATGAATGTTAAGTTCTTGTGTGCAGACAAATAAAGCTAAGTACAAAAATGTCGAGACATTAGACAACTGTCGACACCTTTGTCAAAGATGTGCTGAGACAAGAAGTAGCTGTGTTGACACTCAGGACTAATGTCAACAAAGTGTCAACACACTTAAACAAGAAGTGTTGAGTCAAGGAGAAAGTTGTGTCGACACTCAGGACTTGGGTCAACACTATGATATAAGAAAGCAACTGTGTCGACACTCAAGACTAGTGTCGACACACATTACTCAAGTTGTGTCAAGACAGAAAGTAAATGTGTCGACACTAAGGACAAAGTGTCGACACACTAAACAAGTTGTGTCGAGACAAAGAACAACTGTGTCGACACTAAGGACAAGTGTCGACACACTCTATACAAGAAATGTCGAGACTGAAGACAACTGTGTCGACACTCAGGACTAGTGTCGACACACTTCACAAGTTGAGTCAAGACTGGAAGCAAGCAGTGTCAACACCCGGGACTTGGGTCGACACCATCAGTCAGGAAGTCAGCTGCGTCGACACTCAGGACTAGTGTCGACCCATTCTACATCAACTGTGTCGAGACAAGGTGAAGGTTGCGTCGACACATTTAGAAGTATGATGACATCACTACAAGAGTAGTGTCGACACCCAGGACTGTGTCGACACATCCAATAGTAAAGTTCCAACACTTCAAACAGAGTTGTTTCCTAAGTGCAGAAATCAAGATAGAGGATCTGACAACTGTTAGAACTGTCAGATGTCAGTAATTAATCGGATCAACCGGTTACCTTTGACATAGCCTATATAAATGGATCAACTCTACGGAAATAGAGCGTGGAAAAAGTGGAAAAGTGAGAAGATCACAGAAAAAAGAAGAAGCAGAATAAAAGAAGATCAAAGAGCTTTCAATTAAATATCTCTTCCCAGATCTAAAAAGTAATCTGCTAGAATTCAGAAGGTGGAGAGAAGCCAGATCAAGAATCGACTTCAACATTCTCCAACCTAGATCTACCCTAATTTCTTCTTCAAGAAGTTTTGAAAAGCTAAGATGGGTTGGATCAAATCCATTAAAACAAGGATCAAGGGAAGCTGACTTATCAAGATCAGTTCAAGAAGCAGTCACCCGTTTCTCTCTTGTTCGGTGACTAATTCAGAATTTATTTCTTTTCGCCATTATAAAACTTGTAAGATCTAATTGTATATCTGAGTGTAGGAGAATCAATTTCTCTGAGTTGTAAGTCTGTGTTATAAAGGCTGAGGTAAGGCTGAGTGCCTGAGGTAGGAGAAGTGGGTATTTCTCTGAGTTATAAGTCTGTGTTATAAAGACTGAGGTAAGGCTGAGTGCCTGAGGTAGAAGAAGTGAGCATTTCTCTGAGGTATTGGAACTGATAGTTCTGAGTTGTAGGGTAGGATTTGCTTGATGAGTAGGAGTGTAGATACACTCTAAGGTAGAGTTCTTAGAAAGAACTTGAGGTGTAGGAATTGATAGTTCTGAGTTGTAGGACAGGATTTGCCTGAGGAGTAGGAGTGAGGATACACTCTGAGGTAGAGTTCTTGGAAAGAACTTGAGGTATACGATCTTGGTGATCTGAGTGGTAAGACTTGTAAAATCTTAGTTGTATGAGCCATCTAGGCTCTGAGTTGTAAGATCTGAGGATCTGAGTAAAGAAAGCAGGAGGAGTTCGGCTGAATCTAGTTTATTGTTAGATAGGCAAAGGGGGAAAGTGGATGTACCCATAAATTGGAGAACTACTATAAATCTGTGTGTATTGTGCTGTGATTGATGTGCTGTGATTGTTTTTAATTACTGAATAGTTTTTCTTATTTTATCTGACTGGGTTAATAAACATAGAAAAGTGAATCTCAGAATCCAAAAAGTAGCCAAGATTTAAATTGGACCTATTCACCCCCCCCCCCCCCTCTAGGTCACTCTCAATCCTAAAACAAACATTTTTAATTGGTATCAGAGGGAAGGTTCACTGAGAAGATATAACAACCTAGTGAGAATCCAAAGGATTATAGAAAAAGATAAATCATGGCTCGGAGGGAAAATAATTCCATCAAGCTCCCAGTCTGCTCCAAAGAGAATTTTGAAATTTGGAAGGAGAGAGTCAGATTATTCATGGAGGCAGCAGATCCAAGAATATACAACATAGTGGTTGAAAGACCTTTCATTCCCATGAAAGTGTCAGTTCTTGATGCAAACATCAAAACACCAAATACCTATATGAAGATGGATAAGGATGAAATCATTTTAGCCTCTATGGACAAGTGGGATCAGAATATTTTAGTAAGTGCAATAGATAATTCGACTTTTCAAAATCAAATTCATTGTAAAACATCTAAAGAAATATGAGAGTCACTGATTGTTTATATGGGAGGAACTGATGAGGTCAGAGATGATAAAAAATCTCTGCTAAACCAACAGTATGAAGCCTTCAGACAGGATAAGAAAGACTCAGTGGCTGAATGTTTTGAAAAGTTCTTCAGAATTGTAAATAACCCGGGGACTTATGGTAGGAGCTTCACTAACTCTGAACTCAATGACAAGTTCTTGAGGTCTCTGAACAAGGGATGAGACATCAAGATCTGTGTAATAAGAGAAATGGGTAATTAAACCAACATAAACCCCCAAGCTCTATGTGGCAAGCTGCTATCCCATGAGTTACAGCTCAATCTCTGGAAGTCTGAAGAAGATTCAGCTAGACCACACAACAGAGAAAAGTCCTTGGCCCTAAAGTTTGAGACTTCCAGGAAGGTCAGAGAAAAGTCAACACTCTTAGAGAGACAAGACACAATCTCTAAGTGTATAGAATCATCCTTATCAAGAGGATACCTGACTGAGGAGCAACAGTATCTCTTCTCTAAACAGTTCAAGAAGATGTTGAGGAGAAGAAGGCAGGGCGGCTGGAAGGGTCCAGCTGGAGACTCTTCTCTCAAGAAGACCAATCATCCAGAGAAACCCAGGAAGAAGAAATCTGGAGACAGGTATGTATCTTCACAGAACAAATATGTTAAGACTAATATTGTGTGTTATTGTTGCAACAGGCAAGGACATGTCATAGCTGATTGCCCAATAAAAAGAAAGGAGAAAAGTAAGAGAACTGGAAGACTGGACAGTACAATAAGGCTGACAGAAGCCTCTTGGCAAAGAAATAGTCTACACTATCTGATAGTGAGTCTGATTCATCAGAATCAAAAGAGGAGGAGGCTCTCATGTGACTGATGGCTATTGAGTAGACCCAATTAGGAGAAGAAGATCAGGACTGTTCAAGTCCTGCTAAGGTAAAACCAATCTCTCCTAGTTTTGCCTCAGATTCTTTTTTTGCATCAAAAAGTGAATTATGTTAATACTCCTCTAATAATAGAGAACATGATTCTGACTCTGAAGCTGATTTCAGCACCCTTATCGACAGATATGGGAAGTTATTAAAGGCCTTGATTGAAAGTAAAGAGCTTGCTAAGGATCAGATCAAATAATTAGAATCTCTAAGGGAGTATCTTTTCAGTTGGAGAGGGCCAACATAAAGTCGGATCTACAAAAACTTAAGCTTATAGATCTAACTAATAAGATAGATAGTCAGACAGAGGTAATAGTAGAACATGTCAAGACTGTCAAGGACCTAGAAATAAAATTAACCCAGGAAAAACTGCTCCTGACTCAGTTCTCAAAACCCAAGTCAGTGCTACCTATCATAGATACCTTTTTTGCACCATTTAGAAGTGATGTAGGGTATGAAAAAAAACTAAAAAGGTTATTAGTAAGTATGAACCTAAGGGTAAAGCCCCAATGGGTCTAGTTAAGCTATCTCCCAAGCATCTGACTTCTAACAGATGTAAGGGTTCATGTGTTTCTGGACACATGAGTTTTGGGTGCACTACCAACAAGGTCAATAAAGAGGCTTGCTGGAAGGGACAGATATTTAAAGGCAATAAAGGCCAAAAACCACCATAAAGGGTGATCAATCCAAGAAGCCAAGGAGTCCTTGGATCTGGTCCCAATGCATCACAATAAAACCTGAAAGGTAAGGGTTTTGCACCACTATCTTGGAAGCTGGATGTCAAGTCTAAGTTACAAAAAAGAACAACTTCAAATATGCAACCAAAGAAAAGATACAACCGATTTGAGTGTTGGTATTATGTGAAGGTTGAGCATTTTGCCCTAGATTATTGGTACAATCCAACAACATCTTCATATAAGACTCAACCAATTTTGTTTAGAAAACATGTTGTGTTTCACATAGCATGGCCTAACAGGAACCAAGGCCCCAAAACTATTTGGGTGCCTAAGGTGAAATAATTTTGTGTTTGCAGGTGGAACCAAGTACAACAAGAAGGCCAATATGGTACTTGGATAGTGGCTGTTCCAGGCACATGACTAGAACAAGGAGTCTGCTAAGGGATTACACTCCAGTTAGGAATGGACCAAAAGTCATCTTTGGAGGGTCAGAGAAAGGACTCACCAATGGATATGATAACATTTCTAATGGTCTTGTTTTCATCACAAAGTGGCTTATGTTAAAGGATTGAACCACAATCTGATAAGCATAAGTCAGCTTTGTGATATAGGTTATGAAATTGTTTTCCACAATGACAAGTGTCAGATAAGGAATCCAAGTGATCAAGAGATCATCTTATCAGGCACTAGAAGTGGGAACATTTATTTTCTAAATTTCTTAAGTGTAAATGAGAAATCACTTGTATGTCTAGTAGCTAGTGAGAAAGACTCATTGTGTGTGCGATGACACAAGAGGCTGGCTCACTTAAACTATAAAGCTATGAGCAAGCTATTCTCTATGGACTTCGTTAGAAACAATCCACAGCTCAAATTCTCCAAAGAAGGCTTATGTCCAGCATATCAAAAATACAAACAGACAAAAGTGTCCTTTAAGAGCATTCAGTTCAAAGACACTGAGAGGTGTCTGTACTTACTTCATATGAATCTATTTGGTCCTATGCAAGTTCTTAGTTTGGGTAGGAAGTCCTATATCTATGTGATTGTGGATGATCACTCTAGATTTGTTTGGGTATTTTTTCTAAGGAGAAAGTCTGAAACACTAGACATTCTTGCTGATTTTGTCAGATATGTTCAGAATGAGATGAGATGTTCTGTGGTCAAGCTTAGAAGTGACCATGGTACAAAATTTCAATTTGTAAAGATGACAAATTTCTGTAAGGAACTAGGGATCTTTCGGGAGTTCTCCTCTCCAAGAACACCACAGCAAAATGGAGTTGCTGAGAGGAAAAATAGAACTCTCATTGAGGCAGCTAGAATAATGCTGAGTGATGCATCTCTCCCAGAATATTTTTGGGATGAGGCTGTGAACACAACATGCTATGTTCAGAATAGGGCCTTGATCAACATGAATCACAACAAGACTCCATATAAACTAGTGAAAGGCAGAAAACCAAATCTGTCCTACTTCAAATTTTTTGGTAGTAAGTGCTATGTATTGGACAATGGGAAAACTTATCTAAGTTTTCAGAGAAATCCTATGAAGGAATCTTTGTAGGGTATAAAGTACATAACAAAGCGCAATGATCTACAACTTGAAACATCATGTTGTAGAGGAATCAATTAATGTAGTTTTTGATGAAACTTTTATACTATATAATGTGATTTCTAACAACTCTAGTCTAGGTGATGTAGACTCTAGGATGGAGAAGTTAAATATTAGTGATTCACTTGATCTATAGTTACACACAGAGACAATGTAGAAATTCCTATAGAAGATACAGTAACTGCCCAGGGGAGGAACAGAATCACCCTAATCCTCCTGCAGATCTAGGTGATGGTAGGCACCTGTCTGTAGTAGTTAAACACCTTAGAGATCATCCTATTGATCAAATAATAGGTGATGTCAGGCTAGGAGTGACTACTAGTGGTTGACATCACAATGAGGTTATATACTCTAGCTTTCTCTCTCAAATAGAACCTAAAAAGTTTGAGGAAGCTAATTCAGACCCCAACTAGATTATGGCTATGCAAGAAGAGCTCAAATAATTTGAGAGATGCAAAGTCTGGAGTCTAGTTCCTTGACCTAGTGATCACAATGTCATAGACACTAAGTGGATTTATAGGAATAAACTAGATGAGTATGAGGTTATAGTTAAAAACAAAGCTAGATTAGTGGCTAAAGGATATAGATAAGAGGAAAGGATAAACTTTGACCAAACCTTTGCTCATGTAGCTAGACTAAAAGTCATAAGGTTATTTTTAGCTCATGCAGCATATAAAGGATACAAGGTCTACCAGATGGATGTAAAGTCAACATTCCTTAATGGTACACTGAAGGAGGAAGTCTATGTAGAGCTGCCACCGGGTTTTGTTAACCCTAAACTCAACTCCTATGTCTTCAGATTGCACAAAGCTTTGTATGGGTTAAAACATGCACCTAGAGTCTGGTATGAGACACTGTCTACCTTTCTTATAGAGAACAAGTTCTCTAGAGGAAAGATAGACAAGACATTATTCCTTAGGGACATCAAAGGATCAAGCATCCTAGTCCAGATATATGTAGATAACATAATTTTGGGGTCTACTAATGAGAAGTTGTGTAAAAACTTTGCCAGGCTTATACAAGACAAGTTTGAAATGAGTAGTATGGGTGAGCTAAAGTTCTTCTTGGGATTCCAAATTAGACAATTTGAGGATGGTATATCCATCTCTCAGTCTAAGTTCACTAAGAAGTTTATTAAGAGGTATGATATGAAGAATTCTTCTACCATGAGAACTCCAATTGGTTCTTTTGTGTCACTATACAAGGATGAATCTGGGAAACCAGTTGATGAAACCTTGTATAGAGGCATCATTGGATCACTCTTGTATTTGACTGCTAGTAGGCCAGATATTATGTTCTCAACATATGTCTATGCTAGGTACCAAGCATGCCGCAAAGAGTCTCATTACACTGATGTAAAGAGAATACTGAGATATCTTAAGGGCACACCCAATCTTGGGCTTTGGTCCTATGGATAGTGATTTTGAACTCACAGGGTACACAAATGCAGATTTTGCAGGGTGTAAAGAAGACAGAAAGAGTACTTCTGGAGCTTGTCAGTTTTTAGGGAAAAGACTCATAAGTTGGAGCAACAAGAAGCAAACAAGTGTTGCAATTTTTACAGCAGAATCTGAGTATATATCTGTTGGACACTGCTGTGCACAATTGCTGTGGATTCAGCATCAACTACTGGACTACAGTGTACAACTAAGTAAATTTGTTATGTTTTGTGATTCTACTAGTGCAATTTCTATTGCTAATAATCTCGTTTCACATAGTAGAACTAAACATATAGAAATTAGATATCACTTTCTCAGAGAGAAAGTTGAAAAAGAAAATATTAGCTTACAGTATACTCCAACAGAAAGACAAGTTACTGACATTTTTACAAAACCCCTAGATGAAAGCAAGTTCAATTACTTTAAATTTGAACTAGGTAAGTTGAACATTGAGTAAACATTTTCAATTAGTAACAACAAAAGTTTGTACAACTTATAAAAGATGACTAACCAGGTCAACAAATGTAAATAACCAAGAAAGACTTCATATAAGTCAAGAAATTATATTCAGAACACAAACTTTGTCTAAGTCAAAAGATTGTGTCGAGACACCACAGTGTGTGTTGAGATAATTAGTAAAGTATCGAGACACCAGAGTGTGCGTCAATACAATAGGTAGTCGTGTGTCAAGACACCAGAGAGTGTGTCGACACTGATTAGATGTAGTGTGTCGAGACATTAAAATTTAGTGTCGAGACATAAGGGTGTCGAGACCCTGAGGTCTGTGTCAAGAGACATGAACCTTGTGTCGACTTAAGTCGACACATCTCGACAGAGTAGGTTTTCCATGTCGACTTTGGTTATTTAGATAATTACTAAATGCAGTGCGCCTTCTCGCCTTCAGCAGACAGTTGTTATAAATAGAAGGTGTAAGGAGTTGTTGACTATGCTTATCAGAAAACTTGAGAGACTGTTCGCTGAGTGTCGAGACCTAGAAATACTTAGTCGACACCTCTCAATATCAAGCTCTCTCAACTCAATGGCACCCAAGATGGACGACAACATCAACGAGGGTTATGAACTGGTGTGAAACGCATTCGTCTCCGCACAAGAAGAGATCAAGAATGTGTTAGAACTTGTCAATGTGGCAGGTCTTGAGTATCTGCTTTCTGAACCAACCAAGATATGGAAGAGAGAAGTATCTGAGTTCTATTCCAATGCTTCACTAAACCCAAAGACAGCCAAGATCAAGTCAAGTGTAAATGGAGCAAGAGTAAAGGTCACAATCAAAAGGCTGGCTAAAGTCTTTCAGATTCCTAGAACTGCTCAGGAAGATGAACTAGATTCCAACAAGACTGCAGAGGCCTTAGAGTGGTGTGGACTGACTCCAACCACTAGGTTTGGTAGTTCACTAAACAGGAAGGGAATGAATTCCCAAGGCAAGTTTCTATCTTAAGTGGTAGGAAAGGTGCTCCTCTACAAGGCTGGAGCACATGACAGGATTTCAACCTTCATGTTTAGCCTGATGACAAGAATTATTTTCAGAATAAAAACTGATTGTAATAGGGTTGTGTTTGATAAGATTGCAGAAGGGATTCAGAAGCCCAATATGGGCAGAATTGTTAGTCTGTATCTAGTTAAGATAATTCCAGATAATATCAACCAGAAAGTTGGAACAATGATCAACCATATAAGGAGAATGGACCTAAGGATTTTGTCAAGATGGGACTGGATCTTGTCTAAGGAGACTCTAGAACCCAAGAAGACAAAGGAGGTAAAAGGCAAGAAAGCAGTGGTAGAGGAAGTTGAGTCCTCAAGTGAATTTGAGGAATAAGTGGAGTTTAGTTCAGATAAGGATGCTGAGGAAGAACAAAGTGATTAGGTGCAGAGGAAGAACATTCCAGCAAAAGAACTAATTGAGGGGGAGAACCTCATTAATCTGCCTAAAATTGAAATGGATGCAGTAGATGTTATGATTATGGATGTTGAAGTTCAACTGGATGAAGTTCACTTGGAGAACATTATTATTGATTGAGAAGATGTAATAGTTGAGGGGGAGTTGACAAAACTTGCCCCAAATACTGAAAGTGGTGCAAATTTATGATTTGTTGGGAGGGTAAGTTCTTCTGAATCTGAATAAGAAGAAGTCATTAAGTTAAAGAAAAAGAAATTATTTGCCCAAAAATAGAGAAGTAAAAGCTATAAGAAGATCATCCAATCTGTTTCAGCATCTGATCCTCCGGTGGACTCAAACTCACTCCTTGTACAAATACAAATTATGTAAGACCAGCAAAGAACTCACCTTGAGAAATATGTTGATGAAAGGAACAAGGACTTACAATTTCAACTGGCTCAGGACATTAAGTCCATTAGATTTGAGGTGAATCTCCTGAGAACAGACATGACTGACTTCTTCCATAATGGCGCAAATGTTGTGATATATATTACAAAACAGCAGCAAGAAGCTAAGAAAATTGAAGATGAAATGATTGTCAAATAAGGATATGTCCTTAGAAATCAAAGAATATTGGATGAAAACATGACTGTCATGCATATAGAAACATTGGTCAAGTTAACTGAGTAGACTTCTACTCTAGAAACTAAAATAACTACTACCATAATAGTGATGGATACTCAACTGACCACACATTCAGCCTCACTACTTAAAGATATCCAAGCATCTGACAAACAATTAGATGACCACTTACTTAAACTCAAGAATTCCCTAACATCTGGAATAAATTATCTAAATGGATAAGTCAGGTTTCACAAGAATGATCTAAGAGATCACATAGAAAGAGAAGTCATAAAAGGGGAGAGAGTAATGATAAGGGTCAGCTCTGAACATGCTACCTGGATATCAAATAATATCAGAGACACTTTAGGTCATCCTCCCCTATGGTATCATGAAGATCAAACTACTGAGTATGGTTGTCTACCAGCTCAATTTGAAGCCATTCAAGCACCCGGTCCATCCATGTACAATCCTACAGCACAAGATCCATTTAAGGCTATCCAAGCTGCTGTCCAACATATGTACAGTCCTCCACCACCAGTTCAAAATGCTATATGTGAAGAGGTGGAGATGTATGAATCTGCTATGATTAAAGAAAAAGAAGCTCAACTATCAAATAAAAGGTTAAGGGAACATGTTGAAACTAGACCAAACTTTGAGTAATGGAGCCCAACCTCCAGATCAATAATCCTCACTGCATGGAAGGTAGTCAATGCAAATGTGACAGACAGAGGTAAATGGTATTCAAAAAAAGAATGGGCCAAACATTTAAAGCAGCAGGTTGTTATTCTTCAGTTCAGACATGATCTAAAGACTGAGAAGATTCCTGCCAATTCCATAGTGCCCTGTAAATATTT
Organism: Platanthera guangdongensis; assembly: GCA_039583875.1. Classification (NCBI taxonomy): domain Eukaryota; kingdom Viridiplantae; phylum Streptophyta; class Magnoliopsida; order Asparagales; family Orchidaceae; genus Platanthera; species Platanthera guangdongensis. Next base: position 27,376,479 of record CM077150.1, on the reverse strand, counting down.
TCCAAAGTCATTCCATTATTTTGAAAGATAAAGGCTGAAAGAAGAAGGAATTTCAAAGGCTGAGGATGACAAAGTAAAGAAGGTTGTTGATGATAAGGGACCTGAGGTTAAAGCCAAAGTCCAATTGGGAAAGGGCATTATCATCGGTGAACCAGAGTTGTCATAAGATGTTCTTTGTTTTGAATCTCATGTAAAATTTGTTCTGTAAGTATTGAATAAACAAAGTTTATAGCTGCAAACCTTTTGACAAACAATTAATGAAAATTTTGATTTGCACAACATTTCTTGTGCTATTAATTAGGATTACAATTGTTTGCTTTACTTTCTATTCAGTATTATTGTTGTTAATGTCTAATGAAATATGTGTTTTTATCTATATTATTTCACATATTGTACAACACTATAATCTTAATGTCTTAATCATAATATTTTTGGTATCATGTTGTATATCATTGAATTGGGGTTATGACTTCTCCAAAAGGAGGAGATTGTTTGGTACATTGGTCACAATGTACTTGATTTGAAGAATTCCTTTCAGCTCAATGATATACACATAGTTGTATTTGATGAATGTTAAGTTCTTGTGTGCATGCAAATAAAGCAAAGTACAAAAGTGTCGAGACACTAGGCAAGTGTCGAAACCTTTGTCAAAGATGTGCTGAGACAAGAAGTAGTGTCGACACTCAGGACAAGTGTTGACACACTTAAATAAGAAGTGCTGAGTCAAGGAGAAAGTCGTGTCGACACCCAGGACTTGGGTCGACACTATGATAAAAGAAAGCAACTGTGTCGACACTCTGGACTAGTGTCGACACACACTACTCAAGTTGTTTCAAGACAGAAAGTAAATGTGTCGACACTAAGGACAAAGTGTCGACACACTACACAAGTTGTGTCGAGACAAAGAACAACTGTATCGACACTAAGGACAAGTGTCGACACACTCTATACAAGCAATGTCGAGACTGAAGACAACTGTGTCGACACTCGGGACTAGTGTCGACACACTTCACAAGCTGAGTCAAGACTGGAAGCAAGCAGTGTCGACACCCAGGACTTGGCTCGACACCATCAGTCAGGAAGTCAGTTGCATCGACACTCAGGACTAGTGTCGACACATTCTACATCAGCTGCGTCGAGACAAGGTGAAGGTTGTGTCGACACATTCAGAAGTATGTCGACATCACTACAAGAGTAGTGTCAACACCCAGGACTGGTGGCGACACATCCAACAATAAAGTTCCAACACTTCAAGCAGAGTTGTTTCCTAAGTGTAGAAATCAAGCCAGAGGATCTGACAACTGTCAGAACTGTCAGATGCCAGTAATTAACCGGATCAGCCGGTTACCTTTGACAGAGCCTATATAAAGGGATCAACTCTACATAAACAGAGCGCGGAAAAAGTGAAAAAGTGAGCAGATCACAAAAAAAAGAAGCAGAATAAAAAGAAGATCAAGGAGCTTTCAATTCAATATATCTTCCCAGATCTAAAAAGTAATCTGTTAGAATTCAGAAGGTGCAGAGAAGCCAGATCAAGAATCGACTTCAACATTTTTACAGTCTAGATCTTCCCTAATTTCATCTTCAAGAAGATTTGGAAAGCTAAGAAGGGTTGGATCAAATCCATTACAACAAGGATAAGGGAAGCTAACTTATCAAGATCAGTTCAAGAAGCAGTAACCCATGTCTTTCTTGTTGGGTTACTAATTCAGAATTTATTTCTTTTCACTATTATAAAACTTGTAAGATCTAATTGTAGATCTGAGTGTAGGAGAATCAATTTCTCTGAGTTGTAAGCATATATTATAAAGGCTGAGGTAAGGATGAGTGCTTGAGGTAAGAGAAGTGGGTATTTCTCTGAGTTGTAAGCATGTGTTATAAATGTTGAGGTATGGCTGAGTGTCTGAGGTAGGAGAAGTGAGTATTTCTCTGAGGTGTAAGAACTGGTAGTTTTAAGTTGTAGGGCAGGATTTGCTTGAGGAGTAGGTGTGTGGATACACTCTAAGGTAGAGTTCATGAAAAGAACTTGAGGTGTGAATTGATAGTTCTGAGTTGTAGGGCAGGATTTGCCTAAGGAGTAGGAGTGAGGATACACTCTGAGGTAGAGTTCTTGGAAAGAACTTGCGGTGTAGGATCTTGGTGATCTGAGTGATAAGACTTATAAAGTCTGAGTTATAGGAGCCAACTAGGCTCTCAACTATAAGATATGTGGATCTGAGTAAAGAAAGGAGGAGTTTGGCCGAATCTAGTTAATTACTAGATAGACGAAGGGGGAAGTGGATGTACCCATAAATTGGAGAACCACTATAAATTTGTGTGTACTGTGCTATGATTGTTGTGTGTGATTGTTATGTTGTGATTGTTTTAAATTGCTGAATAGTTTTTGTTATTTTATCTGACTGGGGTAATAAACATAGAAAAGTAAATCTCAGAATCCAAAAAGTAGCCAAGATTTAAATTGGACATATTCACCCCCCCCCCCTCTAGTTCACTCTCAATCCTAAAACAAACATGTACATGTTGTCCAATCTTTTGTAACTCTAAACGATTATTTTAAAACTATTTATATGTACTGCACTCATCCGTTTGACCTCTATGCTTAATATTCTCTGATTTCATGCTGGGTCACCCATATTGTTTTCGCCTCTTGTTTTAATTCCTCTAACTTGCACTGTTTGCTTTCTCTCTCACGCTCATTATATACTGCATGTGCATGTTTCACTTTTGTTCTTGCCCACCCCCTTTCGATAATAACAAAAGGGGAGAATAGATAGTTCATAAGTCATGGGTAAGTGTAGATCACTTATAGGGGGAGCTTAGTTCACAATATGCACGTAGATAGGGGGAGCATGTAGAACACATATATAGGGGGAGCACGTGTGTAGGAGAGCTATATTGAACCTTTAACCTAAGCTTTCAAGATTATCTATTATAAATATATGTTGTATCATGCACTTCATTATTATATATCATGAACGAGACTTGATATTATCAAAAGGGCGAGATTGTTGGAGCTGACGGTTCACATATCTTTAGCTTGATAATATCAAATTCCATGTTGAATTTGATTACATCTTGTGTTTAGTAGAGTGTGTAGGTTTACAGGTCCAAGAAATACAAGGAGCTCTCCTCAGGAACCTACTGTCCAACGGTAGTAGCTAACGCCCGACGGTAACCTGAATTAAATGGACAAGGCACTCGGGAACCTACCACACTGCGTTAGTCCTACTGCTCGCACTAGATCGAGGAATTAATTCATCCAGGCTCTCGGGAACCTACCGTGCAGGTGCTAGCTTGGTACCGTGTCGTGGTAACACACTCAATGCTTGTTGAGACAGAGGCGTTGAGAGAATTGAGATAGAGGCGTCGAGATCGTCAAGACAGAACTACCATCGGGTGCAAGCTTGGTACCGTGCCGTGGTAACACACTCAATGCTCGCTGAGATAGAGGCATTGAGAGCATCGAGATAGAACTACCGTCAGATGCCATCTACCTACCGTGTCATGCTAGCATTGGAAAAAGGAAAATATTTGTTTTGAATATTTTTCCTAATTTGTAGGACAACTATCAACATCAAGCGCATAAACCTACTGTCGGGCACTAGCCTTACCGCTGGCGGTAGCCTATTTTCACAAAGATGTATATAAAGGTGCCTCGTTTTCTATATTACTCGCTAAGACGAAAAGAGACTCAGATCTACGACTCCTATGGTTTGGTCGTCTCTCTGTGGTTCGTTCCACCGTATGCGTCAAAGGAAAAGAAGACCGCCTCCCTACCGTTCTCACACAAAGAACTCCGACGAGCTAAGAACTACATCGACTATGAAAAGACGACCGGTTGCAAGCACACGAAGATCTCAAGCACTGGTAGCGGATCGCTCTATGGAGGAATCGTGAAGGCGGAGATTTTAATCGCTTTAAATCTTTTAGACTTTTATTGTATTCTCTCTTTCTCTATTTTGCTTGTGGTGAAGAAAATCGACTGGTGAAGGTCGTCGGAATTCGGGGTAGGATTCCGTGAGAAATCTTCCCTGGGAAGGGATGTCTAGATCGGGTGATCTAGCGGGGCTCTAAAACCCTTCCTTGCGTGGAGGTGAAGAGCTGGGTCGAAGAACTTTCTTGGAGGGAAAAGGAGATAGCCAACCGGTCCGTGAAGAGGGTCGGTATGAAAAATCAAAAGTTATTTTTATTCACCGCCTTCGATCTCCGGCGTCACGAAGTTCAAGTTTTGTAATCTTTAAAACAATTGTTGATTTTACTTTGGAATGAAATTCATTTTTCGCGTATTCTCCTGGATATTACGTTGTGTGTGTTAGCTTGTACTTCTCTGAAAGGTGCATAGATTTCCAAGGAGGAATCTGCCCAGGAAAACGAGTTCTGTAACATACCCCCGCGTGTTAGCTACCCAACGTCCCGCGATAGCTTTCTGAACTAGTTTTTCTAGTTAGAAATATTTCAAACTTCTAGTAATCGTTGTTAAACCTAATTCACCCCTCTAAGGTTGGCCACACGATCCAACACAGTTTTCTTAAAGGCACAAACAAAGGTTCTATACCATCTCTACTCAAGGCACGAGCAAGCAAGGGCTCATCGCCCCCAAATCCATGGCAGCTTACGACTCTCCCAAAAAATGCGAGTAAACAAACATCCACCACCACTCAAATATACCATGGTCCTCCTGAGACGTGAACGGACAAAGGTTCTTTGCCACCTCCACTTGGACGAACTCTGGTCCTCCCAAAATACAAGTAGACGAATATCTCGAGCTAGCGACCTGTTCAAAATGTCGGCGTTCAAGCTAAGAGCTACTCTATCGGAGATGTACGCTCATAAAAGCACAGCCAAAACACGAAATATCCAAAAAAGAGGGTCTCTGTTCAAACAAAAGTTGTCCCACAGGCTATATCATCATGTGACGGTGCAAAGGCGCACCTGTAAGTTAAAGTAAAGGTAAAGCAAACAAACAAAAAGAGCACAATAGGACCATCCCTCAACATCGATGTTAGCATCATCATCCGGGGTATACTCCACGCCCATATCACCATGCTCTGGTAATCTCCGAGCAGCCCAAAACCCCTTGCCAAAGCCCAAGTGGTACACGACATCACACTCAAGCAGATCAATCCCAATAGCCATCATCCTAGATCAGAACTCCTCTGTGATACAGGATCGCTCCATCTCAAAGTTGTGAGACCCGCTGTACTCATTCACCGCAGATGCTCACTTATCCTCGACATCCTCCAGCTCTATGGTCAATTGAGTCTTTTCTTTCTTTAGCTGCTCCACCTCCATCTAGACGGACTCAGGTCCTCTTAAAAGAGCTATCGAACAAAGGTTCTTCACCGCTACCGTACGGATGGATTTTGGTCCTCCCTAGATAAAAGCGAGCAAAGTTTCTTCGCCAAATCCCGGGCACTCTCAAAGCAAGCACGATCCAAGGTCCTTCGCTACCTCCTAAAACAAACTAATCTTTGAGTCTATTGCACTACCAAGGTAAGGGGGCAAGTGTCCTCCACATCATGCTTAGGCAACAGGCTCTCGCTGCAAACGCTCGATGACAATCACCAGTGATAGCGCCATGTGAACTGGGAACATAAAAGCACCATATACTTCCAGACCGCCACAACGGATGTCATGACAACAAGACGACACATCATGGACAATAAGAACATGCAATGAATGTTAATTCTACTTGATGTTTGTCTTCCGATGATACACGTGCACCTGTCATTGCTCTATCTAACGCTTCCATGCATAAGAATTGGACTGACACGACACTTTCTGTCTATTACACGTACGTTCTAGCACATGATTTCTATTCATGACTTGTACAATATTCCTCTGCATTAATTCTATAACTCTTGTAACATTGTACTATACATCGTTATGTGCTTAGTCTCCTTATGTTTTCCAATCTTTTGTAACTCTAAATGGTTATTTTAAAACTATTTATACGTATTGCACTCATCTGTTTGGCATCTATGCTTAATATTCTTTGATTTCATGCTTGGTCACCCATATTATTTTCGCCTCTTGTTTCAATTTCTCTAACGTGCATTGTTTGCTTTCTCTCTCACGCTCATTATATATTGCATGTGCATGTTTAACATTTGGTCTAGTCCATCCCCTTTCGATAATATCAAAAGGGGATAATAGATGGTTCATGAGTCATGGGTAAGTGTAGATCACTTATATGGGGAGCTTAGTTCACAGTGTGCACGTGGATAGGGGAGCATGTAAAACACATATATAGGGGGAGCATGTGTGTAGGGGAGCTATATAGAACCTAAAACCTGAGCTTTCAAGACTATCTTATATATATGTTGTATCATGCACTTCATTATTATATCTCATGAACGGGACTTGATATTATCAAAAGGGGGAGATTGCTGGAGCTGACGGTTCACATATCTTTGGTTTGATAATATCAACTCCCATGTTGAATTTGATTACGTCTTGTATTTGGTAGAGTGTGCAGGTTTACAGGTCCAAGAAATACAAGGAGCTCTCCTCAAGAACCTACTACCGAGCGGTAGTAGCTAATGTTAGGCGGTAGCTGGAATTAAATGGACAAGGCGCTCGGGAACCTACCGCGCCGCACTAGTCCTACCGCCTGCGCTAGCTCGAGGAATTAATTCGTCCAGGCTCTCGGGAACCTACCGCGCATGTGCTAGCTTGGTACCGCGTCGTGATAACACATTCAACGCTCGTTGAGACAGAGGCATTGAGAGCGTTGAGATAGAGGCATCGAGAGCGTCGAGACAGAACTACCGTCGGGTGCAAGCTTGGTACAGCGCCACAGTAACACACTCAACGCTCGTTGAGACAGAGGCGTTGAGATAGAGGCATCAAGAGTGTCGAGACAGAACTACCGCCGGGAGCCATCTACCTACCGTGCCACGCTAGCATTGAAAAATGGAAAATATTCGTTTTGAATATTTTTCCAAATTTGGAGGACAGCTGTCAACATCAAGCGCGTAAACCTACTGCCGGGCGCTAGCCTTACCGCTGACGGTAGCCTATTTTCACAAAGACGTATATAAAGGCGCCTTGTTTTCTGTGTTCTCCACTAAGACGAAAAGAGACTCAGATCTACGACTCCTAGGGTTTGGTCGCCTTTCTGTGGTTCGTTCCACCGTCTCCGTCGAAGGAAAAGAAGACCGCCTCCCTCCCGTTCGCACACGAAGAACTCCGACGAGCTAAGAATTACATCGACTACGAAGAGACGACCGGTTGCAAGCACACGAAGATCTCAAGCACCGGTCGCGGATCGGTCGACGGAGGAGTCGTCAAGGGGGAGATTTTTAATCTCTTTAAATCTTTTAAACTTTTATTGCATTCTCTCTTTCTTGATTTTGCTTGTGGTGGAGGAAATCGACCGGGGAAGGTCATCAGAATTCGTGGTAGGATTCCGTGAGAAATCGTCTCAGGGAAGGGATGTCAAGATTGGGTGATCTACGGGGCTCTATGACTCTTCCTTGCGTGGAGGTGAAGAGCTGGCTCGAATACCATTCTTGGAGGGAAAGGGAGAGAACCAACCGATCCGTGGAGCGGGTCAGTATAGAAAACCCAAAGTTGTTTTTATTTACCGCCTTCAATCTTCGGCGTCACGGAGTTCATGTTTTGTAATCTTTAAAACAATTGTTGATTTTACTTTGAAATGAAATTCATTTTTCGCGTATTCTCCTGGATATTATGTTGTGTGTGTTAGCCTGTACTTCTCTGAAAGGTGCATAGATTTCCAAGGGGGAATCTGTTAAAATTCAACAAACCGCAGACGCCCCCTTGGATACCCTGCTGATAACTCAACAACCCGAAGGAGAATACGCCCACTTATATGTTGAAAGTTTTCCCGGATCGTGGAGTTAGCTCAATAAAGCAGTAACAACCAGCAACACATGCAGCACAAGCTTCTTTATTGATCAAGAGCAAACTTCTTTACAAGGCGAGACATACATGGCGAGATATGCTTCACCAAAAACCAACACCGGGAGAGCAGAGACAGTTACAAAGACAAGAACAAAAAACAAGCCGCATGGACTCAATCAAACAAGCCGCCGACCTACTGCTGTGGAGTCCGCTCAGTCCGCCAGATCGCCAGACCGCAACCCAAGCCGCGCGGACTCACCCCTTATTCCAATGCTTAGCTCTTCACCGCCGGTCTGCACGCCGCCAGACCGCACAAGCTGCGTCACCGAATGGAACAGTCCGCCTGAAGCAGGCGACTTCCTGAACCCCGAACCAAGTCGCCAAAGAGAAGACCGCCTGGTCGCTATCCGCGACCTGCTGTTTACCGCCTGTTGCTTAACCGCAGAGTCCGCACTGTCCCTGACCGCAATCAGCGCCAAGTCCTGGCTTTCCAGCGCTATCCGCACAACCTGCACAGCACAACCGGGTCAACTCTCTATCCGCGCGGACACAAAGTCCAGACCGCAGGAACTTACGCGAGCTCAATTACTGTTCACTTACTTCGGTCCAGGTTCCTTTTTTCCTGATGTGACATGGGTCCTATTTATAGGCACGACGATGAGTATGGTCACCGCCCTAGTCGATAGGAACACTGTCACAACCCGCAGCTAGAACAAGTGTGTCCGCACAGCCCGCGGACACACCTTCCAGTTCGCCGCTCCTGTGCAGATAGCCAGTCCGCCCCAGCTCCTCCAAGGCCGGACTCCAATATCCAGCCCGCCTTGCCGCCAGAGACCAAACCAGGACAACAACCGGACTCCACAACAGCCCTGTCCGCCATTCTGCGGACAAGGCATCAGCCCGCAAAACCCGAGCCCGCAGCCTCGCCATCAAGGCACCTGCCGGACTCAGCGGACACCCGGCTTCCGTCCGCATATCCCAAGTCCATTGCCTAATCACCAAGGCATTGCCGGACTCAGCGGACACGCCGATCCAGTCCGCGTACACAGCGAACTCCACTCCGCTTCCCTGAGTCCATAACCTCATCACAGGGCTCAACCGGACTCAGCGGACTCTGGCTCCAGTCCGCACGCTCCTGCACAAGCAATTCTCCAGTCCGCATTTCCCCAAGCTAGCAAACAAGGCAACTGCACTTCTCCTACGCTTGGCGGACTAAGAAACCAGCCCGCGCTCCACTGCGCGATCTCCCCGGACTGAGCCATCCTGGACTTGGTTCAATTCCCACCAAGTCCAGTCCGCTGGCCACAAGGGCCAGTCCGCACTTACTGGCAGACACTGGATCTAGCCCGCCATACCGGGCGACCTCCAGTTCCTGTCCGCGCTGACCGGCGGTCTCCGCGGCTTCCACTTGCCGCTTCACTAGAGCAAGACCAAGGCAACTGCCAAACCGGTCTGTCGAGCTCCAGTTCTTCAGTCCGCTTCAAGCCGGACTCCGCGGATAACATTCCTATCCGCCCGGTTACTTCCTGGGAGTAAACCGCCTGCTGAGCATACACTGGACTGTCAGACCGCCGCTGCTGTCCGCGTAGTCCGCGCGAACAGACCGCCCAGGCCGCCACAGAGCAAACCGCCTGCAACATCCCTGCCGACCTAGCAGTCCGCCAACCCAGTCCGCGTAGTCCGCGCGGATAGGTTTCCCAAGCCTTCCATTCACTCACTTTCACTTCACAGAATTCAACACTCCCCCTTGAAGTGAGAAGTGGTGAATAACTCCAGCAGCTCCCGTAACCTTGCACATGGTCCTTCCTATAGCATTTACGAAGAGATGTCCAAGACATAGTCCTCGCCCCGCATATCATGGACCATGAGGGAGCCCTCCAGCATCTCCTGAAAGGAGCCATGCTTCCCTCTGCCTTCTTCAGCTTCAACCTCCACTCATGCATCACAGGAGTATCACCAACTTCCTTGGACCCAGAAGCCCAAGCCTTGTTGCCTCTGAGAGAAGTCACCTCTTCAGACTTGGTGTCAACCACCTCCTTGATTCTAGTGGGGTCATCACAGCCAGAAATACCTTGCTCGACCTGAGGGCTAACAAGGAAACACGGGACCAAGTCCGCCGTGTTCCCTTCACTATATCGAGCTGGTGGCTTACTGATCCTCTTCGATCTCCGAAGAACCTGATCATGGCTAACCACCTCCGCTGCTTTTGAACCAGCTCCGTTCCCGGGCAAACCCGGAACAATGCTCCCTTTGTTCCCTGAACAAGACACCTCCTTACTGGAACCAAGAGCACCTGGAGCAACGCTCCCCCTGCTACCTGAACCAGAAGACTCCCCTCTTGAACATGAACAGCCTGGAACATCGCTCCCCTTGCTTCCTGAACCGGAAGCCTCCGCCTTCGAGCCAGAAGGTCCTGGAGCATCGCTCCCCCTTCTTCCCGACTCTGACGCCTTTGCCCCGGAGCTAGAACAACCTGGAGCACCTGGTGACTCAGGCAACTCCACTTCCTTAGCAGCAGCCTCCTTCAGCCCACCATCTGACCTGCTTATCTCTAGCTCCACATAAGAGCTACCCCAATACGGCGTCAACTCATCAAAAACAATGTCTCTCGACACTATGAGTTTCTTTGTCGCAGGATCCATACACCTCCATCTTCTTCTCTGCTCATCATACCCAACAAAGACTAGCTTTGTTTTGAGAGCACCCGGAGAATGTATATAGCAGGTAGATCCAAACACCCGAAGGTGCTTCACTGAGGGCTTCACTCCGAACATTAGCTCATAAGGAGTCTTCATTATGATCGGACTAAGAGGCATCCGGTTGATGACATGAGCAGCACAGGCTATTCCCTCTGCCCAAAGAGCCTTCGGAACGCCTTTACTCCGAAGCCAACACTTGCAGGTCTCCGTTAACCAACGGATCATCCGAGCTGCAATACTACCCTGTTGTGAAGTATGTCCACAAGAAAGCTCCATCCGGATCCCTTGCTTCCTGCAAAAGCGTGAGAACTCGGTTGAGCCAAACTCACCACCGAAACCTGTCCTCAACACCTTGATCCTCCGGCCAAGCTGGCCTTCGACAAGCTTCTTGAACTCCACAAACAAGCGTACCATGTTGGACTTCTTCTTCATAAAGTATACCCAAGTATACCCAGAATAGTCATCAACCAATATCAGCATGAACCTGCTGCCTCCAAGACTGGCCGTGACGGTCGGTCCCACCAGAGCACAATGGACAACCGCCAATGGTGCATTACTCCTGGATTGTGCTTTGTCAACCATGAAGCGATAGGCTCCACTCTCCTGACATCCCGCACACCCCCGACCATCGCCATAGGATGACAATCTAGGCAAGCCTCTTACGAGTCTTCTTTCCGCCATTGCTTTCAGCTTGTCCATCCCTACATGCCCCAGTCTTTCATGCCAGATAGCTGCACTATCACTGGCATCCAGCCGATCAGATCCAGAACTAGTTGAAGTCCCAACTACGTTCTTCTCCTTCCTCCCTACCTGAGCAACGTTCGCCGAGAGCAAAGTAACCTTGCACTCCTTCCGAAGATGACCTTGCTGCTTGCATTTATAGCACCGTGGTCCTTCCTTCCTCTTCCTATCACGCCTAGGAGAAACACTCCTTTCTTCCTGATATGAAGTAGAGGGACCATCTTCTGCAGCAACCTTCACCTCCTTCCTGAACAACTCATCAAGGGAAGTCCAAACCTCCGCAGCTGACCGACATCCACTGATGTGGTCCAAGAGCTCCGATGAGATCACCTGCCTGAGAATAGACTCCGCTTTCGCATTTGCCTCCTTCCAAGCTCTCATCGCCTCAGCATTGTCAGCAGTAACCTCTAGTCTTCCTGCTCCGCATACAACCTCCCAAAGGTCCTCGCCAAGAAGAAAGCTCTTCATACAGGACTTCCACCGTTCACAGTTCGTCTCTGTAAGAAGATCAATACCAAGACAACTTGCATCCTCCACTGCCATGGTTCTACCACTGGTTTCCTCTACAGACGAGCAACTACTTTCATTGAGCACTGCTTGACCACTCCAACAACCTCCCTCTGATACCATGTTAAAATTCAACAAACCGCAGACGCCCCCTTGGATACCCTGCTGATAACTCAACAACCCGAAGGAGAATACGCCCACTTATATGTTGAAAGTTTTCCCGGATCGTGGAGTTAGCAGGGGTTATCTCAATAAAGCAGTAACAACCAGCAACACATGCAGCACAAGCTTCTTTATTGATCAAGAGCAAACTTCTTTACAAGGCGAGACATACATGGCGAGACATGCTTCACCAAAAACCAACACCGGGAGAGCAGAGACAGTTACAAAGACAAGAACAAAAAACAAGCCGCGCGGACTCAATCAAACAAGCCGCCGACCTACTGCTGTGGAGTCCGCTCAGTCCGCCAGATCGCCAGACCGCAACCCAAGCCGCGCGGACTCACCCCTTATTCCAATGCTTAGCTCTTCACCGCCGGTCTGCACGCCGCCAGACCGCACAAGCTGCGTCACCGAATGGAACAGTCCGCCTGAAGCAGGCGACTTCCTGAACCCCGAACCAAGTCGCCAAAGAGAAGACCGCCTGGTCGCTATCCGCGACCTGCTGTTTACCGCCTGTTGCTTAACCGCAGAGTCCGCACTGTCCCTGACCGCAATCAGCGCCAAGTCCTGGCTTTCCAGCGCTATCCGCACAACCTGCACAGCACAACCGGGTCAACTCTCTATCCGCGCGGACACAAAGTCCAGACCGCAGCAACTTACGCGAGCTCAATTACTGTTCACTTACTTCGGTCCAGGTTCCTTTTTTCCTGATGTGACATGGGTCCTATTTATAGGCACGACGATGAGTATGGTCACCGCCCTAGTCGATAAGAACACCGTCACAACCCGCAGCTAGAACAAGTGTGTCCGCACAGCCCGCGGACACACCTTCCAGTTCGCCGCTCCTGTGCAGATAGCCAGTCCGCCCCAGCTCCTCCAAGGCCGGACTCCAATATCCAGCCCGCCTTGCCGCCAGAGACCAAGCCAGGACAACAGCCGGACTCCACAACAGCCGTGTCCGCCATTCTGCGGACAAGGCATCAGCCCGCAAAACCCGAGCCCGCAGCCTCGCCATCAAGGCACCTGCCGGACTCAGCGGACACCCGACTTCCGTCCGCATATCCCAAGTCCATTGCCTAATCACCAAGGCATTGCCGGACTCAGCGGACACGCCGATCCAGTCCGCGTACACAGCGAACTCCACTCCGCTTCCCTGAGTCCATAACCTCATCACAAGGCTCAACCGGACTCAGCGGACTCTGGCTCCAGTCCGCACGCTCCTGCACAAGCAATTCTCCAGTCCGCATTTCCCCAAGCTAGCAAACAAGGCAACTGCACTTCTCCTACGCTTGGCGGACTAAGAAACCAGCCTGCGCTCCACTGCGCGATCTCCCCGGACTAAGCCATCCTGGACTTGGTTCAATTCCCACCAAGTCCAGTCCGCTGGCCACAAGGGCCAGTCCGCACTTACTGGCGGACACTGGATCTAGCCCGCCATACCGGGCGACCTCCAGTTTCTGTCCGCGCTGACCGGCGGTCTCCGCGGCTTCCACTTGCCGCTTCACTAGAGCAAGACCAAGGCAACTGCCAAACCGGTCTGTCGAGCTCCAGTTCTTCAGTCCGCTTCAAGCCGGACTCCGCGGATAACATTCCTATCCGCCCGGTTACTTCCTGGGAGTAAACCTCCTGCTGAGCATACACTGGCCTGTCAGACCGCCGCTGCTGTCCGCGTAGTCCGCGCGAACAGACCGCCCAGGCCGCCACAGAGCAAACCGCCTGCAACATCCCTGCCGACCTAGCAGTCCGCCAACCCAGTCCGCGTAGTCCGCGCGGATAGGTTTCCCAAGCCTTCCATTCACTCACTTTCACTTCACAGAATTCAACAGAATCTGCCAGGAAAACAAGTTCTATAACATACCGCCGCACGTTAGCTACCTAACGCCCCGCGGTAGCTTTCTGAACTAGTTTTTTCTAGTTAGAATTATTTCAAACTTCTAGTAATCATCGTTAAACCTTATTTACCCCTCTATAAGGTTGGACACACGATCCAACACAGTTTTCTTAAAGGCACAAACAAAGGTTATATACCATCTCTACTCAAGGCACGAGCAAACAAGGGCTCATTGTCCCCAAATCCATGGCAGCTTACGACTCTCCCAAAAATGCGAGTAAACAAACATCCACCACCACTCAAATAGACCACGGTCCTCCTAAGACATGAACAGACAAAGGTTCTTTGCCACCTCCACTTGGACGAACTCTCGTCCTCCTAAAATACAAGCAGATGAATATCTCCAGCTAGCGACCTGTTCAAAATGTCGGCATTCAAGCTAAGCGCTACTCTGCCAAAGGTGTACGCTCACAAATGCACAACCAAAACACGAAAGATCCAAAAAAGACCATTCAAACAAAAGTTGTCCCACGAGCCATAACATCATGTGACAGTGCAAAGGCGCACTCGCAAGTTAAAGTAAAGGTAAAGCAAACAAACAAAAAAGAGCATAATAGGATCATCCCTCAACATCGATGTTAGCATCATCATACTGAGCATCCTCCACGCCCAGATCACTGCGCTCTGATAATCTCTGAGCAGCCCAAGACCCCTTGCCAAAGCCCAAGCAGTACACGACATCGCACTCAAGCAGATCTATCCCAATCACCATCATCCCAGAGCAGACCTCCTCTGTGATACGGGATCGCTCCATCTCAAAGTCGTGAGACCCGCTATACTCAGCCACCGCAGACGCTCACTTATCCTCGACATCCTCCAGCTCTATGGTCAATTAAGTGTTTTCTTTCTTTAGCTGCTCCACCTCCATCTGGACGGACTCAGGTCCTCTTAAAAGAACGATCGAAAAAAGGTTCTTCACTGCTACCGCATGAATGGATTCTGGTTCTCCCTAGACAAAAGCGAGCAAAGTCTCTTCGCCAAATACCGGGCACTCTCAATGTAAGCACGATCCAAGGTCCTTTGCCACCTCCCAAAACAAACAAATCTTCGAGTCTATCCGCACCACCAAGGTAAGGAGGCAAGTGTCCTTCACATCGCGCTTAGGCAACATGCTCTCGCCGCAAATGCTCGATGACAATCACTAGTGATAGCTCCCTGTGAACTGGGAATATAAAAGCACCATATACTTCCAAACCGCCACAACGGATGTCATGACAACAAGACGACACATCAAGGACAACAACGGGGAACGGTTCTGCAGCCGCAAAGATCCCCGTCTAATGATGATGACAAGATCTTCACCACATAAGGTCAACACCCTAGGGGAGTTGCAAGCTCAACACGTCACACAAAACGTGCACGCCCGAGCAAAGGAAGTGACTTAAGTGATACACAAACCAGCCATACCAAGCGTGCGTATATCACAAGTGCAATCAAGGGCTCCCCCGTCGCCAACACCATCTTTCAAGGTAGCATCAGCTCGGGGGATGGTACGCCCCTGCAGTCTTCATGACGCGTAAAACCCCAGCCAAATACAAGGCGAAGTTCAACAACATGCAACCGCAATGAGCCCACCTTCGTAGCCATCATCTCAGGGTCCGCTAACCTATCCTCCTTGCCCTACTCCAAGGCACTAAGGCTCCCTGTGTTCTGCAAACACAAAAGCTCACATCATTGCAACATCCCAAGACACATATATCACCGATAGCCTCCTCTCTCAAAAGCTCTGTCTCAGCTCCTGATAGGGATGGACGTCAAATCTTTCTAAGCTGCGACACCGAAACAGACACAGTGTCCTCCTACGTCTTCTAGTGGTGACAAGCTCGCAGGTCAATCTGTGATGCCAAAGCAAGGGGGCAGCACATTCCTCCATGTCACGTCCAAGGATTCGCCACCAGTGCAAACATGTTGCGACAATCACACAAGTCAGCACGCAACATCAAACTCACACATTCATATAAATGGGTTTTAGGGTTTAGGGTTTAGGGTTTAAGTTTTAGGGTTTTGGTTTAGGGTTTAGGGTTTAGGGTTTAGGGTTTAGGGTTTAGGGATCAGACACAGTGATAGCGCGTGCGGTCAAACCCATCATCCCACCACTTTTGGGTGAAGATCATGAGGTGCGTGGCTATGTGCACCCCAACTCTTTTTAAAAGGGTTCTCATCCCCATCAACCATCATCTTCACATAATAATTCCATAGTAAACATGCTTTCTTCTCGTGATTATATAATCTCAAAAGAACACACAACATTAGCATGTTTCGAGGGATATCTTGCATCCGAA
The DNA here is from genome assembly GCA_039583875.1 of Platanthera guangdongensis. NCBI lineage: Eukaryota > Viridiplantae > Streptophyta > Magnoliopsida > Asparagales > Orchidaceae > Platanthera > Platanthera guangdongensis. Next base: position 27,360,328 of record CM077150.1, on the reverse strand, counting down.
ACAAATGAGAGGATTCGAGCATTCCTTAGGTCTGGCTTTGATTCTTCATACAAGATATTCAAAAGGGGTCTAGTATTCACAGTGAATATTGTCGGTGCACATCTGCAACTAAATTATTTACTTCCAAGCATCTCATAAAAAATGTTATAATGAGTAACTGCAGACACTTGAAAAACAATGCAATTGCACTGAAAATCCCAATAACTAAAGTGCAACTGTACATCCTTAATGTAACTACAATAAAACCCTATTAACCAAAAAACAACTCTCAAGTACTTAAACAACAAGGCAAATGCAAACATATATTCAAATAAAGGAACAAATCAACTGCAAAATCCTTAAACAATAGTACAACTACAAACTGAGAACTGAAATAACATTAAGATTAAAAAATGAAAAAGCAGTTGAAACTCTAAAAACTATGCCCCCTCCCCCCAATTTTAGAAGTAACTAGAACAAGAAAAATGAAGATTACCAGTAATGAGCACCAAAGACCTTGACAAAAAAAGTATCTTTTGATTTCCCGATGATTCCAAGACATTCTTCTTCTGATTTTGCCGAGTAGAGACGATCACGACAAATTTCCAGACTTTGTTTTCTTCGGCTACTCTAGTCAGCAAGCTGGCGAAAAAAGGGTTACGCCGACAGTTACACCTTTGTTTCCAACAGTTAGACCTTTGTTTCCAACGGTTACACCGACGAGGTTCTGGGCGGAGACGCAGAGACTCGCTAGTCGTTAGAGTGGCGAATAGATGGGGGTGCTCGAAAATTTCAAAATGAAGTAAGCCCGGCCGCAAAATAGTCTATTTATTTACGCACCCAAGCATTCTGTGTCCAGCGGGCTTTTTGGCAAAATGCACCCTCAAAATATAAGCTTTTGGCAACATGCATCCCAAAAATTTAAATTTGGCATAATGCACCTCCAAAAATATTTTTTTGACAATGTGCACCATAGAGTGTACATTTTGGCCATTTTATTGTTTGCCTATTAAGGGTACACTTTGCCAAAAAAATCATTTCGGAAGATATATTTTACCAAATACAAACTTTCGGGATATATTTTGGCAATAACCGATATTTCGATGATGCACTTTGCCAATTACCCGTGTCCAGCGTGTAGAAAAATTTTCTCCATGGTAACCAAAAATGTCCCCAACTATTGGGCCGTTTCGACCCGTCCGACCGAGTCGCTCCTCCGATCACGGATCATCTGGCTTCATGCGCTCTCTCGCAGTACGGCCATTGTCTGTCCCTCTTTGCAGCTCTCCCTCTTATATTCCTAGCTCGAATTCCCGGGGACTATCTCGAGGGTTTTCACGCGGCGGCATGGATTCCGCTCCCGGCGAACTCGTTTCAACGGCGGCACGGCGATACGTGTTTAATTTTATTCGCACTGGTCTCCTAATCCTCATGGTGATTCCCTCGTTAAGTTCTATAATGATCGAGTTTGATGATGCAGGCGCAAATCGTTTTTGCATCTACTTTTCGGGCGCTAGAAAACTCAGAAAAGCTTATCGTGAGAGAAACTTGTACCGAATTCACTCATTATTTGGCATTCTCTTAGGTATTGGCGGCCAAGACGACTGCGGCTTCGTCGGAAAGACCTGGGAGTCGCAAGTCATCCGTGTTTTCGCTGTTCAATCTGAAATCGAAGAGTAAATTTTGGAGTGAATCCGTGATTCGTACTGGTAAAGTTAACATATGCATTTGCAGTGTTTTAAAGATGATTGTGCTGTCTTTTTTGATTGATCAGTCTCGCTTGTGGACTAGGCATGCATGCATAGATGTTACAAGGATGTGTTGGGTTTACTTTTTGTGGTTTTTATGTTCTTATCAGTATATATAGTTTAAATTTTAATGATGAAGCTCTAATCGCGAGGCTTGGACTTAATGAATTATGTGGAAATTTCAGATTTTGATGATATAGAAGGTTCAGTGCCCTCTGGTCATGGGAAAATGGAGGTAGTGAACTACACCAAGGCAGGTAGTTACCATCTGGATCATTTTTAATTAAATAGAGAATTTAGCTTCTATTGGGTACTCCATATTTCCACATCTTACCAAGCTGCTCTGTTCAAAGTGCAAAATATATTATTCAGTCTTTAAGTCTGCATCATGTGAAGAAGACAAAGAGGAATGCATACATGTTTGAAATGTGATGGGCATTACTTATATTTTCCAACATTTTATCGAGTAATACTACCGGATACCTAGATACTAATTCTCAGCCTTCTTTCACTTGAAGAGTTATTCCTTGTCAAATATTGCATGATGTAAATCAAAAGGTCTGATTTCATCTCAAGAAGGAAGACCCACAAAACGATTTAAGTTTCCCCTAGATTGTATTTTATATTCGAGACAGAACAATTTAAATATCATGTGTGGCATGTCTTGAAAATTTCTTAGAATGTTATTAATTATACAATTTTCATTTCGAAAAGTTACTTTTATAATAGTTGATATGTGTATCTTGTGTGCATTGCATGACTATTTAATACCAGGAGATGATGGCTATGCATGTCTAGTGGAAATGATGGTGGGAGTGTGATTAATGAGAGGGAGACCAACTTAAGGTCTTATGTTGAGCTTATTGTATTGTTTATTTACATTTTTTACTTGGATGCTCTCCTCTGCAATTTAGGGAACATTGCGAACTTCTTAAAGATGTCGGAGGTTGAGTCCATGTATCTTCCTGTTCCTATCAACTTCATTTTAATAGGATTTGAAGGCAAAGGAAATCATGGTACTTTTTTTTTTCTGTTAAATTACTTCATCATTTCATGCTATATCAGTGTTTTCGTAATGAGATTGCATGTGTTTATATGTTTCATTTGTGGGCTTTGCAGAGTTTAAACTGGGCCCCGATGAAATGTCACGATGGTTTACACACATAGATCATATCTTTGAGCATACAAGAGTTCCTCCTATTGGAGAAATTTTAACCCCTTTCTTCAAGACCATTGTTGCAAAATCCTATCATCATCTACCTCTAGTCAGTCACGTGGCTTACAAGTGAGTATCGGAGTATCCTATCATGGATTCATTTGATTATTGAAACAACATTGTTTTTTAAACATGCATAATAACAATTAGTTCTGCAATGTGGTTTAAGCTCTCTATTTTCTACTTGATGTTCTAATTTCAGTCATAGTGCAGCTTTTCTGTACATGCCATACAAATGGGAGAGAAGGTTACTTCTGTTTTTGAGCAAGCTGTTGAAGCTTTGTCACGAAAAGAGGATATATTAGATTCAAGGTAACATCTTAAAACATATTTTCCATTCTTGAACTGCCCCATGGCTTAAAATTTGCCCCTTGTTTCTACATTATGAGCGTTATTTGTTTATCTGGAGTAGATACAATTAGTTTTATGTGCATGTTTGTGCCATCTAGTTCAAAATCTATGGTGTAATCATTATACTTTAATAATTTGGATGGCACAATTCACAAATGTTATTATATACATATGGTTGGCATATGCATTGGACCTGTACGTCTTACCTATCATTATGCGTTGATTACTATAGTGTATGCATGGTTAGCAGGATTTTATGACCTGCATAGGTGCGTAGTGCAAGCTAAATGGAGACATTTTTGTAGTGAATGTTTTCCATAATTGAGAAATTCATATATGCAATTTTCCAAATTATTTATGTTTCTGTTAGGGTTATTTGTTTGTTCTTATTGATCTTCTAATTTTTATTAAGCCGATAGTACGATGTGTATATTTTATATTTAATTAATGCAGGGCATTATGATCATAAGATTACATAAGTATTGGAGGTTTTTGTAAAAGCCAGTTCAAGCCATTGAGAGAAATGTGACTAATGACTTGTGCTCACCACCATATAGTTTTGTCCAATATTCCTAATCAAATTATTTCTCTTCACAAATTCCAAGTCAAACACAACTTTATTTGTTTAGGCTTTTAACAGCTAGTTCTTTAGGGTTGTTTTAATGACTAGTTCTTCTTTGTTTTTTGAGCAACATAATCCCCAAGTTTGTTATCAGAAGCAATTTTGGAAAGCAAAACCACATTGGCCAAAGTCTAAAACACCGTTAAACATTTGTTAAAAGTTTCATTGAAATGCAAAAATATGTTGGTTAAAATCTAAATACAAATAAGCTATTTGTCAAAACCAACTTGGAATGCCAAAATATGTTGTCAAAAGTCTAAAATACCTATATTATTTTTCTTATAAGTGCCTTATGTAATTGCTAAAACTCAAATTGTCCGTGATAATTGAAAGAATTGGTTTCAAGATGTTCTAAACACCTAGAGGGGGGGGGTGAATATGTTCAATTCTTTTTCTGACTTAGGCAGATAATTCAATATAATTTAGCAATTTACTTAGCAGAAAACACAGCACAACATTCACATACATAGAGCATTCACAGATTGCACACAAGATTTATAGTGGTTCCCCAAATGATGGGTACATCCACTTTTCCCCTTCGCCTATCTAGCAGTGTACTAGATTCAGCCTAACTTCCTTTCTTCTCAGATCCTCAGATCTTACAGCTCAGAGACAAGACTGGTTCCTACAACTCAGAGTGAATCCACATTCCTACAACTCAGGCACAAGCCCTACCTCAGCCTCTTCCACAGGCCTACAACTCAGAGTGACACCCCACTCCTACAACTCAGGCAAAAGCACTACCTTAGCCTCTTTCACTGGCCTACAACTCAGGGAACAGATTCCCCTACCTCAGACACTCAGCCCTACCTCAGTCTTTATAATTTAGGATTACAACTCAGAGATGTAAATCTCCTACACTCAGATCTATTACAGATCCTACAAAAATTAATGAAGAAAAAATAATGATATCTTCAACCAGATGGAGAGAGAATTGGTTGAAGGCTTCTTGATCAGTTCTCGATAGAACTGATTACTTAAGAATCAACCTGTATTAGCTTTCTTCAAATCTTCTTGAATCTGAATAAAGTACGGTTGATCTTCTTGGTGTTGGAGTTGATCTTCAATCAGCTTCCTTCAGAAATTAATCTGAATTCTTCTTCAGACTTGATTTGAATTTTTGAGGCAGACTGTTCAGAATCTGCCTTCACTGGATGAGAACTTCTCTCATTCTTATTTTTCTCTCTCTACAATCTGTTGACTGTTTCTTTCTCTTCTTCTGGATTCTCAATCCTTCAGAGATTATAATTGATTGGCTTGATTAACTTTTCTCTGTTCTGTATGTGTTGTTATTGTTGTTGTCTCACTGATTGTTGAGAGAGCATGTCTATATATAGGCTTCATCCATGGTAACAGACTGTTTCGGTTTCAAACAGTCTTCTGACACCTCTGACAGATGTGACAGCAATGTCAGTAATGACAGCTGTCAAGTCTCCAGTTGTATTACTTCAGCCTTCATTGGACTTTGACTCAGCAGCAGAGAATGTCGAGTGAATACTTCACATGTGTCGACACACATAGTCCATGTGTCGAAACAAGTCTTGTTGTTGTCGACACATCTTCTGTGGAATGTGTCGACACAAGTCCTGTGTGTCGACACAACTTCACTTTTACTTCTCGACACAGCTTCTGTGTAATGTGTCGACACAAGTCCTGTGTGTCGACACAAACACTCCTTGTCTTGATAAAGTTGGTGTCGACAGAATTCTGGTGTGTGTCGACACAAGTTCTGTGTGTCGACACAGTCGTTGTCGACAGAATTCTGGAATGTGTCGACAGCTTCTCTGTGTGTCGACACAACTCCTGATAATGTCGACACAATCTGGCCCTTAGTGTCGACACAGCATTGTCGACAGATTTTCTGTGTGTCGACACAAATTCTGGATGTCGACACAATCTGGCACTTGATGTCGACACAGCCATTCCCAAGTGTCGACACAAGTACTTAGTGAATTTTCCTTTCCATTTACTTAACCTGCACATGATAACTCAACACAACATCAAATACAACTTGATGCATATCATTGAGTTAGGTGAGGCTTCTCCAAATCTGGTACACATTTCCAATGTACCCAACAATCTCCCCATATTTGGAGAAGTCATAACCCTTAGTCAATGATATACATCACTTATAATAAAATTAACAATATGATGTATAAAAACATTCAATGCCAGGGAAACATATAAACAAAACAAGTAAATGATATCATCACAGAATATGATACAAACATAACAAGCATGAATCATTGTTTTGTTTAAGTTCACAAAAGTTTGTTGACAACAGATTACATGAAGTTTAAAACTGAAGATTACAATGTTATAAAAATCTAGTCAATTTATCCTAAGGCTGATCAGGCTCCTTGATCACTATGCCTTTTCCAGACTGGACCCTTGCTTGTACTGGAGCTTCAGTATCTTCAGCTGGCTTCTTGCCTTTGAGATCCTTCTTCTTAAGTTCTTCAGCCTTAACTTTTTGCCTTTCAAAATAGTGATAAGGCTTGAGAAAGTATTTACTGGGCTCTACAGCTGTAGCAGGTATTTTCCCAGCATTGTGATCCCTTCTGAACTGATGTATCATATCTTGTCTTTGCAGATATTTGTTCCACTCAACTTCAGAATACCACTTGCCTCTATCATGCATTTTGTCTTTGACAGCTTGACAGACAGTGAGTATTATATTTCTGGAGGTTGGACTCCATCTTTCAAAATCAGGCTTTAGTTCAGCCTGCTCTCTAAACCTTTTTTTGAGAGTTGAGCTGCTTGCTCTTTATTTAGTGCTGGCTCTGACATTTCCACTTTCTCAAATATAACATTCTTAGTAGCCTCTGAAGGGCTATACATCTGTTGAACAAGGTGTTGAATTCCTTCAAAATTAGAAGGGGGGTATATGATTTGAGCTACCTCCTGTTGACCCCCTTCAATTCCTGCAGCTTGAATACCTGACTCAGCTGTATTATCATCATTACATAGGGGTGAATATCCCAGAGTTGCTCTAACAACATTTGTTATCCATTTGGCATGCTTTGAGCTAGCATTGACTATCACCCTCTCCCCCTTTATGACTTCTCTTTCAATATGATCTCTTAAGTCATCTTTTTGGAACCTGATCTGATTAACTAGATAATTGGTTCCTTTTGTATAATAAGCTTTAAACATCTGTAGCTGAGCAGATATGATCTTCTGAGAGGCTTGAATGACAGATTGAAAAATGGCTAAATCTTCTTGAAGTTTCTTATCAAATTCTGACTTCTCTTTAACCCTTTCCTTATTTAATGCAGTGACATTATTCTTTAACTCAGTAACAATCACATTATGTGATTCAGTAAGATTATCATTCATCCTAAGTTGATTTTTTAGGACATATCCTTGCTTGACCACTATATCATCAATCTCTGTCCTTGCCTCTTGTTGCTGTTTGGCCAGATAAACTACAACATTACCTCCTTTATGGAAGCAATCTGTCATCTCTTTCTTATTTTGGTTTACTTCAAATCTGATGGATTTTATATCTTGAGCCAAAGTGAATTGAAGGTCCTTATGACTTTCATCCATATATTTTTCCATGGCTGCTCTTTGCTCATCCATTTTAATTTGTAGAGCAACCAACACTGAACTAAAATCAACTGTTGGAGTTGAGGGTTGTGAGGCAGTCTGTAAAACTTTCTTATAATTTGAGCTTTTCTTCTTGTAAACCATCAGTTTTCTCTTCTTTGCTCTTAGTGCTTCTCCATCATCAGATTCAGAAGAACTTTCAAGATTCACTGTGTTCTTTGGACTTGAGGGCAGCTCCTTATCAGTTCTTGGCAACTCCCCCTGAGTCCCTAGCTCCTCCCCCTCAACTCTTGGCACTACTTCCTCAGTTCTTACTTCTTGTAAATCAGGGAATAATTCCTCAAGAGTGAATTCTTGTTGCAGTTGAACTGGAGGAACATCTGTATCTTGTATATTTAATGGAATATCATCTAATGCAGATGTATTATCCATAGATACATCCTGTGCAAGGATGTTGTCATGGTGTGTCTGTTCAACATCAGTTAGAAGCACAGTTAATGTATCTGACTCAGTATCTAGTATAGACTGATTAATATCACCAATTGCCTCAAGAATAGTTTGAGTGGCTGTTTCACTCTCTAATGCAGTCTGCTCTATCTCTTGAACAACTTTTGGAGGTAAGGCTTCTTGATGAGCTGATGAAAGCTCATTGGCTCCCCCTAGAGGAGGCACATCGTGAGCTTGATCCAGTGGGATGGTGCTTTCTGGAATATGCTCCCCTGCATTTGACTATCATCTACATTCTTTGTGGCAGATGATTTCCTTGTAGATTCTTGTTGTTTTTCATCTGAACTGAAGATTACTTGTTCTTCTGAATCACTAGAAGATTCAGAATTTCTGGGTGTTGTCTTTTTCTTTTGTAGTTGAGGTTGTTTTTGTGGTGTAGAACCATCTTTTGTCAAAACTCTTTCCCACCTGGATAATATTTTCATATCAATCCTTCTCATGTGATTTATTCTAGATCCAGTTGTGTGGTTTAGCACTTCAGGAATAGTTATTGTCAGATACAGACTCAGTATTCTACCTAGATTAAGTTTCTTCAGGCTTTCCTTGATCTTGTCAAAGATCACTGCAGACCAGTTTGTCTTTATTCTGAAAATAATTCTGGTCATCAAGCTGAACATATAGGCTGAGATTCTATCATGTCCACCTGGTTTGCAGAGAATTACGTTTTCCATAATCTCTGAGAGAAATTTTTCTTGTTAGTTCATCCCCTTCCTTTGCATTGATGATTCAATTTTAATGTTGGGATGCAGGCCACACCATTGAAGAGCTTCTTTTGTCATTGAATATGTGACTTCATCATCTTCCTAAGTCCTGGGCAATTGGAGTGTCTTTCTCAGACGCTTTTGGGTAAGTTTCACTTTGCTTTTTTGAATTGATGACCTAGGCTCTGTTTGGGACAGCTCTTCAAGAGCTGTTTTAAAATAGATTTCTGGGGAGCAGTTGAAAAGCTCAGAGTGTTTGGGTATTCAAGATTGCTTTTGTATAGAATTCAAGAATTTCTGGGGAGGGAGATCTGAAAACTGGAAAACAGCTCTGGCGGAGAAAAGCTCTTCACAGGGAGCTAAACACATATAAAACAGCTCTGTGGAATCCGCCGCCAAGCTGCGCCACAGACCCCTAATCTTCAATCCAGTTGATCCAAGATTCTTTTGTAAAATTCAAGAATTTCTGTCTTCCAGATTTGGTAGGTTCCGAAACTAGATGGATTAGGGTTATCACATCTCTAATCTCAGTCGCTGCACTTTTAAAAGCATTGCGAACTAACTCATAGCCTTCGTTGATGTTGTTCTCCAACTTTGGCGCCATTTGTGACGAGAAATTTGAGGAGAAGAGAGATGGAGGTTTTTCGACTCAAAGATTTGGTCTCGAAAATGTTGAGAGCTTAGTCGACAAAGTTGTTCTGTGACCTATTTATATGTTTCTCAACACAGAAGGTCAAAAGGCGGGGTAATAGATACTTAATGTATCGACACTGTATAGATTGTGTCGACACAGACTCTAATGTCTCGACAGAGTCAGACAACACTATGTGTCGACACAGTTTGCGATGTGTCGACACAGACTTCTTAATAGTCGACTCTAATATATGTGTGTCGACACAGACTTCTGTATGTGTCGACACAACTATCTAAATGATAGAACTTCTATGTGTCGACACCAAACTCTGAGTGTCGACACCACTATCTCAGCACTATTTTGTTGTGTCGACACAACTTACCTTAAGTGTCGACACAAACTACTATATGTCGACACAGATTTCCTTTTGTGTCGACATAAACTACTATATGTCAACATTGAATTACTTAGCCAGATTTACCAAGTTACTCTTGGTTTAACATGCCTAATTCAATTTTGAAATAATTGAATTTAGTTTCATCTAGTGGTTTAGTAAACATGTCAGCAATTTGATTATTTGTGGTAACAAATTCCAAACAAATATCTTCCTTTTCAACATGCTCTCTAATGAAGTGAAATTTAATTTCTATATGCTTGGTTCTGTTATGTGGTACAAAGTTTTTAGCAATAGAAATATCACTTGTAGAATCACAAAATAGTGGAGTTCTACTTACCTTGAGACCATAGTCTTCAAGTTGATGTTGAATCCATAAAAGCTGAGCACGGCAGCTGCCTGCAACAATATACTCAGACTCTGCAGTGGAAATTGCCACACTTGTCTGCTTCTTAATGCTCTATGACACCAATTTACCACCTAGAAACTGACATGTGCCAGTGGTGCTCTTTCTATCTTCTTTGCAACCTGCAAAGTCTGCATCTGAAAAATCAGTCAGTAGAAAGTCTCTATTCTTAGGGTACCAAAGACCAAGATTAGGTGTGCCCTTAAGATATCTCAATATTCTTTTAACTGCAGTATAATGAGATTCTTTAGGGCTTGCTTGGTACCTAGCACAGACATATGTAACATACATAATGTCTGGTCTACTGACAGTTAAGTATATGAGGGAGCCAATTATCCCTCTATACAAAGACTCATCTACAGGTTTTCCTGCATCATCTTTGCCTAAAGGCATACTTGTCCCCATTGGAGTTCTCATGGTGGTGGATGACTGCAGACCATATTTCTTAATTAACTCCTTGGTGAACTTAGACTGTGATATGGACAAGCCATCATCAGTCTGTCTTACTTGGAGTCACAAGAAGAATTTGATCTCACCCATACTGCTCATCTCAAACTTCCCTTGCATAAGTTTTGCAAACTTTCTACAAAAGTTGTTTTCTGTAGATTCAAAGATTATGTCATCAACATAAATCTGTACTAGGATCATCTTGCTTTTTGACTCCATAAGGAATAGAGTCTTATCTATTTTCCCCCTTGAAAATTTATTTTCAATGAGAAAAGTAGACAATGTTTCATACCAAGCCTTAGGGGCTTGTTTCAAACGATATAAGACTTTCTTAAGTCTATAAACATAATCAGGATAAAGTGGATCAACAAAACCTGAGAGCTGATGAACATAGACTTCTTCTTTCAAATTACCATTTAAGAATGCTGACTTGACATCCATTTGGTATACTTTGAAACCTTGGAAAGCAGCAAAGGCAAGGAATAACCTTATTGCTTCCAACCTTGCCACTGGGGTAAATGTCTGATCAAAGTCAATGCCCTCTTCCTGTCTATAACCTTTGACAACCAGTCTTGCTTTGTTCTTCACTATGATGCCATTTTCATCTAATTTGTTCATATAGATCCACTTTGTCTCAATAATTATGATCCTTTGGTTTTGGAACCATCTCCCATACTTTACACATTCTGAATTGATTCAGCTCCTCCTGCATTGCATCAATCCAGTTGGAGTCTTGTATGACTTCTTCAAATCTCTTTGGTTCCAACTGTGACAGGGAAACTTGAGCATAGCACTGTGTTCATGTGTTTGCTTCTGGTTTGCACACCATGTCTGGGATCTCTAATGATTTGGTGTGCTGGATGATCCTTTAGATTCTTTATTGCTGGAAGCATTCTATCAACAATTTGAACTTCTTCAATTTCTTCACCATGCTGAGCTTCATTGTCTTCAATGCCAGCTTGTGGATCTTGTACTCCCCCTGGACAACAACCATCATTTTCCACATCCTGCCTTGTAGTTTGGTATTCATTAATGGTCAGCATGTCCAACTTTTCTTTTAAACCTGTTGAGCTACAAGGATTGCTAGACAACTCACAGTTAATTAGCTCAGATTCATCAAACACTACATGAACAGATTCTTCTACAACTTGCGTAGTCAAGTTGTAGACCCTATATGCCTTACTGTTATTGCTGTATCCAACAAATATCCCATCTTGGGATTTGACAGCAGACTTAGTTAGGTGAGACTTGCCAGTGTTAAGCACATAACACCTGCTATCAAAGATCCTAAAGTAGGATATGTTTGGTTTTCTGCCCTTCATAATCTCATTGAGAGTTTTTTTGTGGTTCTTAGTTATAGATGCTCTATTGAGAATATGACATGCAGTATTTACTGCCTCAGCCCAGAAATATTCTGGGAGTGAAGTGCCACTTAGTAGAGTTCTACCAGCCTCAATAAGAGTTCTATTCTTTATTTCAACAATTCCATTTTGCTGAGGTGTTCTAGGAGAGGAGAATTCCTGATGAATCCCTAGTTCTTCACAAAACCTTGTCATATACTCAGACTGAAATTCAGTTCCATGGTCACTTCTGATTTTGACCACTGAATTGTTAAATTCATTCTGAATTTGTTTAACAAAGTTATGAAAGACAGTAGGAGTTTCAGATTTCTGTCTCAAAAAGAAAACCCATGTAAATCTAGAATAGTCATCTACTAGCACAAAAGTATAGACTTTCCTACCTAGACTATGAACTGACATAGGACCAAATAGATCCATATGCAAGAGGTACAAACACCTCACAGAGTCTTTAGTATCAAGACTATGAAAAGAGGATTTGGTCTGCTTGTCTTTTTGACAAGCTGAACATATACTCTCTTTTATGCACTTAAATTGAGGACCATTTCTCACTAACTCTAAACTATAAAGCTGGCCTATAGTCTTATAGTTCAGATGAGCTAGCCTCTTGTGCCATTGGACACACTGAGATGCTTTCTCATCTGCAACTAAACATATATGAGAGTTCATGTTTTCATAATCAAAATTTAAACAATAAACATTCCCTTTTCTATAACCAGACAAGATCACCTTCTGATCACTTGTCCTTTTAATCTGACACCCATTCTTAATAAATGAAATGTCATACCCAAGATCACTCAGCTGACTTATGCTTATCAAGTTATGTTTCAAACCTTTTTCATAAGCCACTTGAGTGATTGTTATAGAACTAGTAGAAATGTTACCAAACCCTTTTATGACCCCTTTTTTCTGATCCACCAAAGATCACTTTGGGTCCATTCTCTATGTGAGTATAATCCTTTAACATTCTTCTTGTTCCAGTCATGTGCCTGAACATCCACTGTCCAAGTACCATATAGGGGTATGACAACTTGGACCTACCTGCAGCAAAAAAAATTAATTTACCTTAGAACCCCAATTTTTATTGGGTTCTAGGTTCAAGTTAGATTGAAACTTGATATTCTTACCAGCAGTCTTCCTCACAGGTAAGCTGACATTCTTCCTGACACTGGTGTTGTGCCAACAATCCATGGCATAATGCCCTATCTTACCACAGCACCAACACTCATATCTATTATACCTCTTTTTAGGTACAGTTTTAACAGCATTGCTGTCAGCTGTTCTTAACACTGTTGGTACAATGGTTCTTTGCTTGAGTCCTGGAGCTACACCCTAGTCATTCAGAATATCTGGCTTACCATAACCATGTATGATATCATGATCATATCTATTAGTTGGCTGCCATACTTTTCTGAAGGAAATGGGGAGTTTGAAGGCTAGAGGCTGTACTGGGGCTTCGCCTTTTCTTTTGGAATTGGCAGCCCTTGCATTTCCCTCAAAGCCCAATCCTGTCTTACCCTTTTTGAGAATAAAGTCGTCAATTAAAGGTAAGACTGATTTTGGCTTAGAGAACTTAGCCACCAGATCCTTTTCCTTCTGAAGTTTGACTTCCAGACTTTTGATTTGATCATTCTTGAATGTAATAGTACCCATCTGAATAACAGTTATGTTTTTCAGTTTGGCTACTTCATTCATCGTTAGATCCAACATTTTTTCTGAATCTAATGCAGCCAGCTTAAGAGCAACAATTTTCTTGGCCTGTGCTTTGTTAAGTATTCTGCTTTTCTTAAGTGCTTGCAGCAAATCACCATATTCATCAATAAGTTGATGAACATCTCCTTCAGATTCAGATTCATCTACATCTCTTGATGCAGATGCTTCTGATTCTGAACCAGTATAGTAATCAGAATCTATTGAAGAATTGTTTACGTTACTAGGTCCAGGCTGATCCTGACACTGATCTTCTTCTGTCAAGGCCATCAGCCCTTTACAACAATGTTCTTCAATTCCATTTACTGAGTCCAGCAATTTCAAGAACTCAGCCTCTTCTGCATCCTCTTCAGTTACCAACAGTCCTATGTATGCTTCAGCTTCAGCCTCAGAATCTGATGATGAAGAATCTGACCAGCTTTTTTGCTTCTTTGCAACAAAGGATTTCTCCTTCTTGCCCTTGTTTTTTAGTTTCTTCTTATCATTAGATTCTTTCTTTTGTCAGGACAATCAGCTACCACATGTCCAGGCCTGTTGCAGCAATAACAAACAATATTAGTTGAAGATAATTTACTAGGTTTAGAGCTATACCTGTCCTTCCTAGAGGATTTCTTTTTCTGATAGTAATCATTCTTGGATTGTGAAGAGGATGGCTTGGATCTCCACTGTTTCTTCTTCAAAAACCTTTGAAATTGTTTTGAGAAAGCTGTTAAGTATTCATCAGAATTTGGGCTATCTGATGTGTGATTGTCAGAACTTTCTGAAACTACTTCTGCAGCTTTCCTAGGAGGAGATGGGGACATCCTCTCATCCTTTGTTATGACTTCAGTCTTGAAAGCCACTGACTTATCTCTATAATCAACTTTATTACTTTTCTCATCCTCCTTTCTGACCATCAGCTGCATTTCATATGAAAGCAGTTTGCCAAATAATGTTGGAGGTGAAATTTCTGCTAGTCTGGCAACTTCCCTAATGACACATATCTTGTTGTCCCAGTACTTAGTTAATGATCTCAAAAACTTATCATTTAACTCATATGTACTGAATAATCTTCCATATGACATCAATTCATTAACTATTCTGAAGAATTTCTTGTAACATTCAGTTATGCTGTCTGTTTTAGATTGTCTAAAACTTTCATATTCCTGATTCAATATTGACTTTCTGTCTTCTCTCACCTCTTCTGAACCCTCCATGTAGACAATAAGAGTGTCCCACATTTCTTTGGAGGTCTTGCAGTGAATCAAATTTTGGAATGTTGAATCATCTATGACACTGACTATTATATTCTGTGCTCTCTTATCCATAGTAGCCAAGATGATTTCATCCTTTGTCATTTCAGAATACTCATTGGGAGTACTGTGTCATGAAGATTTAAAATCTATCAAGGAGGACTGAGAAACTTTCATTCAAGGGAGAACAGAAACAGAAACAAGAAAAGACTGACTCTATAATTGACCGTACCGCAGAAATTCTGACGCGGCAAACCATTGACTGTCATGTAGTCATGTCTTGGATCTGAAGCTTCCATAAACAATCTAACTCTTTCTTTCCATATGCCAAAAATCTCTTTTCTGCATATAGATAACTTCATGAAACCAAACTCCTTATGATTCTCAATGGAACCCATTTTTCCTAATAGATTTCTGCCTTGGAGATCTACTCAGACTGTTAAGTTTATTCTTTGAGCAACCTCTTTCTGATACCACTTGAAAAAATTGGTTTCAAGATGTTCTAAACACCTAGAGGGGGGTGAGTAGGTTTAATTCTTTTTCTGACTTAGGCAGATAATTCAATCTAATTTAGCAATTTACTTAGCAGAAAACACAACACAACATTCACATACACAGAGCATTCACAGATTGCACACCAGATTTATAGTGGTTCCCCAAATGATGGGTACATCCACTTTCCCCCTTCGCCTATCTAGCAGTGTACTAGATTCAGCCTAACTTTCTTCCTTTTTCTCAGATCCTCAGATCTTACAGCTCAGAAACAAGACTGGTTCCTACAACTCAGAGTGAATCCACACTTCTACAACTCAGGCACAAGCCCTACCTCAGCCTCTTCCACAGGCCTACAACTCAGAGCGACACCCCACTCCTACAACTCAGGCAAAAGCCCTACCTCAGCCTCTTTCACAGGCCTACAACTTAGGGAACAGATTCCCCTACCTCAGGCACTCAGCCCTACCTCAGCCTTTATAATTTAGGCTTACAACTCAGAGATGTAAATCTCCTACACTCAGATCTATTACAGATCCTACAAAAATTAATGATGAAAAGATAATGATATCTTCAACCAGATGGAGAGAGAATTGGTTGAAGGCTTTTTGATCAGTTTTTGATAGAACTGATTACTTAAGAATCAACCCGTCTTAGCTTTCTTCAAATCTTCTTGAATCTTAACAAAGTAGGGTTGATCTTCTTGGTGTTGGAGTTGATCTTCAATCAGCTTCCTTCAGAAATTAATCTGAATTCTTTTTCAGACTTGATCTGAATTATTCAGACAGACTGTTCAGAATCTGCCTTCACTGTATGAGAACTTCTCTCCTTCTTGTTTTTCTCTCTCTACAATCTGTTGACTGTTTCTTTCTCTTCTTCTGGATTCTCAATCCTTCAGAGGTTATAATTGATTAGCTTGATTAACTTTTCTCTGTTCTGTATGTGTTGTTATTGTTGTTGTCTCACTGATTGTTGAGAGAGCATGTCTATATATAAGCTTCATCCATGGTAACAGGCTCTTCCGGTTTCAAACAGTCTTCTGACACCTCTGACAGATGTGACAGCAATGTCAATAATGACAACTGTCAAGTCTCCAGTTGTATTACTTCAGCCTTCATTGGACTTTGACTCAACAACAGAGAATGTCAAGTGAATACTTCACATGTGTCGACACACATAGTCCATGTGTCGACAGACATAGTCCATGTGTCGACACAAGTCTTGTTGTTGTTGACACAGCTTCTGTGGAATGTGTCGACACAAGTCCTGTGTGTCGACACAACTTCACTTTTACTTCTCGACATAGCTTTTGTGTAATGTGTCGACACAAGTCCTGTGTGTCGACACAAACACTCCTTGTCTTGACAAAGTTGGTGTCGACAGAATTCTGGTGTGTGTCGACACAAGTTCTGTGTGTCGACACAGTCGTTGTCGACAGAATTCTGGAATGTGTCGACAGCTTCTCTGTGTGTCGACACAACTCCTGATAATGTCGACACAACTTGGCCCTTAGTGTCGACACAACATTGTCGACAAATTTTCTGTGTGTCGACACAAATTCTGGATGTCGACACAATCTGGCCCTTGGTGTCGACACAGCCATTCCCAAGTGTCGACACAAGTACTTAGTGAATTTTCCTTTCCATTTACTTAACTTGCACATGATAACTCAACACAACATCAAATACAACTTGATGCATATCATTGAGTTAGGTGAGACTTCTCCAAATCTGGTACATATTTTTCAATGTACCCAACAATAATTATTAAGGAATTTTTACTTACAGAGCACTCACAAATTGCAAAAAGAGAATAAATGAAAATGGAATTTAGTACCCAAGAGATTCTTTATCTTCTTTCCAAAATACTAAAAGTAGTTACAAAAATTCGAGTAGAGGATCAGAGACCATAATTTGGAATACTTTTTACCTCATTCTTTACATGTATTTATATAAAGCATGTGGAATTTTATGAATTTCCATTGCATTAATGAACAATTAGCTTAATGGTTGGACCTTAACATTTTGATGAATGCGTCATATTGCAATGAATCGACTCGAGGGATAACTGATGGATTGGTTGTAATTTTGTGCACACAAAATTGTTTCTTGGAGTGTTTCTTTGTGGAGTTGTCGACTGGTTGCTTGTGTCAGGCACACTGTATTACTGATGACTCTATGATACAAGATAGGTTTTTACTCATCGAAATTTTGAATAGTAAACTGTCTCGAATACTCATATCAAATTCTTTGTGGAAAATATTCATATCTTCTCTTGTTAACTTTTTGATGGGGATCGACGACGCAGACACACAGTAAAGCTCGGGGTTTGGACCCGTTCAGAGCCGATTAGCTACCTGCCACATTTGACATCTCTAGATTGTCGATCCAACTCCGCAGATGCGTTCAGATATTCATTTTCTTGCATTTTCATATATTATATTGTTATTTTCAGTTATTATTTCATGTAATCGGTCCCGTTACATTAACTGCCCATCATAGCCGTTGATGTAAGGGTGCCATGGAGTATTTCTAATATAAGAGTAACGGTGGTAGACGTCATGCGATAGCAGATTTTGGAGAAGTGCATTCCCGGAATTTGGCGATCCCCTCATGGTGACGACTTCATGAGGCCTTAAGTGACGAGTGACGACTCCGTGAGGCCCTAGATGACGACTCTTAGGTGTGTCTCTGCTCCCGTTTTGTATCCCCCATCCATGAGCACAACCTTTCTCCTTTCTGAAGCCCCCACCAACGCCCACATCCCATTTCCCCAGCCCCCTGCTGCAACCCCAAACATTCCTCAAAAGCTCCCTTCCAGAAGTCCTATTTTCCTCCTAGAATCCACACTTCAAACCAGGCAGCAACAATCCTCTATTTTCTCCCATGTAACCCACGCCACACCTTATTCAAGGCCCTCAACCGTCTTCTCCTCTGCAAGAAACCACAAGCTTTCTCTTCTAGGGATTTCCCAACCCTTCCCTAGCAAAATACCCGCCTAAATCTAGTGATCCAGTCACTGGATACTACCCTCTGTCCCTCTTTACCTGTTCCAACCCGATCCTACTACAACCATAAAACAACCCCTCCCACACCTTTGCCCTTAAATTCCAGCACCCGTTCCACTTTCCAGCATATGTTGTTAAAGGCATGCCTCAGGCACGCCTAAGGCTCAAGGCTCAGCGCTTTGCACCTTGGTGCGTCTTTTTGCCCCTTTGGAGCATAAAAGACACTTGGGAAAGATTTTCGTTGTAATTCTATTTTTTTCAAAATAAAAAGCAAAAATAATGTAGGAACTCAATATTTTTTGCATGGTTTGGTGTTTGTGAACATAATCGATCGTTGAGACTTAAATATGGTGTAAGTGACCACATTAATTCTATTTTTAAGAGATATATGTGATAGTAATGAATGATTAATGAGTAGAATGAATGAAGAATCTAATCAAGAAGTTGAACTTGATGTTGATTATTTAAAATAGATGTGGTTGCGCTATGATCTCTTTAGGCGTACGCCCGCGCCTTGAGCCTTTCCGCTCAGGCTCCAAGATCCTTTTGCGCTTTGATGCGCCTTGAGCGTTTAATAACTACGCCTCCAGCCCCGTCCATACCACCAGACAACAATTTCTACAATTGGGAACACCGAATCCCTACCCTACAACAACATCCTTTTGCTCGGTGAGTGTTTTCTCGTTGTATGGATCTTTAATTCTCTTTATTAATATATGGTGTTGTGATCTTCATACTTGCTTATATATCTTGAATTTTGGGTGTTTGTTCTAGATTATTTGTAATTTGCAGGACCAATCCGCCGCACGTTCTTGTCTTGACCCTTCACGCAGAGGAAAGAAACTTGCTTTGCCTAAAAGAATTACTTTTCCTTGCTAAAATCATCTAAATACAATTTAATCATTTCTTGCTATGATTTGATCTCTCCGCTGGGTTTTTCATGGGTGTCACATTTAACCGTAAAAAAGAAACGAGTTATTCTCCTGAACGTCTCATTTGAAGCGTATTCTAGTATTCACATACACATATCCTACCCTACATTAGTTGGTATTAGAGCTAGGTTTGAACCACATTTATATATATAGTGGTAGATCGCATAAAGTTGATAAATCACCCATGACTAGTCATAATTATCATTCAACACGATTTTTTGTTGATAGGGTTGAGTATCGTTCGGGTCATCACCGTTACACCTTCCCTCTATTTGAGGAATCAAAGACTGTATATGCTTGACTCCATAGAGCCTCTCCGGAGAGATCCTCATACTATTATGTTGATCATCCTCACCTACCGCCGCATGTTCGTAGGGATCACGTCTACCCTCGAGCACAATGTGATTATGTTAGGGACGACCATTTAAATGATTATCCAAAGCTTTATAGAGGTCACCATCATCATTATAACATCATGCGTTGAGAACATCCTAGGGTTCCAAAAATGTAGATATCAAAAACCAAATTTCAACGATTGCCTCTTGATAGATTTGATTGCTTTGATGCTCAATTTGATCGTTTCAAATCTGCCTTTATAGGACCAATAAAATGAGATCTTGGGATTTAGGTCAAGCCACTAATGCGTCTAGCAGTGCTCCCACTGGCACGAGGGGCCCAACACCTGACTTTGATTCTTCTCTTCTTGATGAGACTCAATACCTACTTGATTTTAAAGTTGAATGTGATCATGACCTATGTTACAGGTGGAGAGCGACATTTGTATGATGGGTGAGTATGGTCACAGGAGTGAGGATGAGTGGCCCGATGACATTGAAATGGTATATCCATCCTCTATGCCTCATTTAGATCTAGTTACTCCTTTGGCTAGAGATCCATTTCTGGACACTCGACCTATTGATCCACCCCTGAATATGGGCTCTCCTCACTCTTTCCCTATTGTTGTCCCGAGCCACATCATGTCTGAGAGCCGTGAGCCTAGTGTTGGCCTCATAGTGGCCGCCTTACCCTCTTATAAGAACACTACCTTTATCAGCGATACTCATCTGGAGGATCATCCTATTATTATTGACTTCATTGTTGAACCTCCTGATGATACTCCCGATGAGCCACTATTCCCTTGGGAGGGTCAAGGGTCTAACATTGACTTTGTTTTGGGTGTCCCATTTATTTCTGTGGACACTGTTGCTGGTGATAGTTTTCTTCTGGAGGATCATCCTGTCATTATTGACCCCCTTGAAAAACCCTTCGTTGAGTCCTCGAGAGACCCATTTGATGAGCCTCCCTTTCCTGGGAGCACTCACCTTAGTATTGATGGCTTGTTCATTCACACGAGTGAGCTTCTTGTTTGAGATAACTTTTCTTATATACCTCCTAGAGAGTCATCTGACGGGCCATTTGAGAGGTACCCAACACACCCCTTTGTTGCGTTCTTTTGTCACCATCCGCGGCATTCTGTTGAGTGATGACATCATTCATGATGAATTTTTCTATCTACCACTGAGTGAGCCTGCTGATGTCTTATAACCCTTGGGATGTATTCGACATCTCATAGTTCTGCAGTTCAGTACCGATGTCTCTAGAAGTCATTTAGGTATTCGTCGCACACCCAACGATTATTTTCGCATTCCACCCAAAAAGTGTCCCGATAGGCTATCCCATTTTAGAGGCATTCAACTCGTTATCAAACTTCCTCCTAGTGAGTGTGCCATGTCTTTTACATTTCATTTGCATCATTTGTATGAGTATGTTGAGTCGCTTGTTTGTCATTTGCATGAGTCACATGAGTCGGTTCGACAGAGGATCATTACTAGTAATGAATATTATAAATCACATTCATATGCTCACAAGTGAGAGCTGGTATTTTTGGAAGGTGAGCAGGTGTTGGTGCAAATCCGCGCTGAGAGGCTCCCTCGGGGGCTTGCTAAAAATTTGAGCGCCAGGCAAATGAGTTCCTACATCGTCATGAGAAGTATCAGAGCGAATGCATACGACCTTGATATCTCTGAGAGTGTGGATATCCATTCAGTATCTAATATTGAGTACCTGACGCCATGCTACGAGCCTCCTGAGTATGTGGGCCCGTATTGGAGGATACTTCCCAGACCTATACCACCATATCCCTAACCTCACACCCATTCCACTCTTGAGCCCCACCCACCTTTGGGTCAGACGTCTATGACTTCATTGTCTGCACCTGTGATTGCATCGGGGCTACTAACAAATCATTTGACTTTTGAGAGCATTACTGGCATCGTGGCTCGCAAGTGCATAGACATGCTCGACGAACATACACTGGAGTATCATTGGAGAGGATGCTCCGTCATCGACGATACTTGAACGACCTTTGATGATCCACATCGATTCTTTCCCGACATACACCGAGTGGATTCTTATCTTTTTTTTGAGGAGATAAATTCTTTTAAGCAGGGGATAATGATGGGGATCAACGACGCAGACACACAGCGGAGCACGAGTTTTGGTCCTGTTCGTGGCTGTTTGACTATCTTTCTTTTTGGCGTTGCTGGATAGACGATCCGACTTCGCGGATGCATCCAGATTTCTGTTTACTTGCATTTTCATATATTATATTATTGTTTTCATTTATTATTTTATGTAATTGAGTCTGTTACATTAGCAACCAATCATAACTGTCGATGTAAGGTGCCATAGATTAGTTCTATTATGAATAAGAGTAAGGGAGCGACCTTCATGTGTTTACAAATTTTGGAGAAGACCCTTCCCGTAATGGGGCGATCCCCTCACGGTGACGACTTCGTGAGGCCCTAGGTGACGACTCCTAGGTATTTCCCCGCTCCCCTTTTGTATCCCCATCCATAGTCGCAACTTTTCTCCGCTCAGAAGCCCCCTCCAACGCTCAACCCAATTTCCCCCTGCCCCTTGTTGCAGCCTCGAACAACCCTCAAAAGCTCCCTTTCAGAAGTCCTGTCTTCCGCCCAGAATCCACGCTTCATATCCACGCATCAACACTCCTCTATTTTACCTCTACGTAACCCGCGCTTCATATCCACGCATCAACACTCCTCTATTTTACCTCTACGTAACCCGCGCCATACCTTATTCAAGGCCCTCAACCCTCTTCCCCCCCTCTAGGAAACCCACAGGCTTACCCTCCTAGGGATTTATTAACCCTTCCCCAACAAAACCCCTACGTAAATCCAATGATTTAGCCATTGCCATATGTTAGACTCATTAATCCCATCTCATGTATACTGTTTGTATGTTGTTCTCTACTTAATATATATATCCCCCTTGGACCTCTATTGGGGGTAGGGGTGGAAATTGGCTAGGCGGCCTATCAGGGCCCCGCGGCCTGACATGTCATCGGCCTGGCCTGGCCTGCCATCGGCTTGCCCTGACCTAACCTATTTTCTATTTACCATAAAAAATAAGCCTATAATTCGGCCTGTTTTTAAAACTGGCCCAGACCACTATTATTAAAGCCTGACCTGTAAGCCTGCAGGCCGGCCTATATTATTTTTAAATAATAATTAATATAAATTTATTATATAAACTTAAATATTAATCAAATATAAATTAATTATATATACCTAATTATTAATCGTATATTAAGAGAGACTTTTGAAAAATGAATTATTAAAAAGATCTAAGTAGACCTACTGGTCAGGCTAGGCCTACTAGTTTTACAAAATAGGCCATGCCAGACCTACATTTTGGCCTACATCAGGCTAATAGGCCAAGCTCAGGCCCAAAAATACTAATGTAGTCCGAGTTTGTTTTCCATAAAGCCTGGCCTGGCCTATTTCCACCCTTAATTGTAGGTACCAATCATTCCAATACCGTGTAACATGGTATCAGAGGCGGTTTATGGCATCCTCGCTCGATCCCTCTTCGCTGCTTCGCTCAATCCCGATTCGCCGTTCTGCTTCGTCGATCCCGCTCCCCGTCGACTGTCATCGATCCCGATCCGCCCTCCCTATAGTGCTTCGCCATCGATCCCGATCCCGCCTGCAGCGCTCCGCCGCGGATCCCGATCCCGCTTCGCCGCGGATCCCGATCCCGCTTCGCCGCGGATCCCGATCCCGCTTCGCCGCGGATCCCGATCCCGCTTCGCCGCGGATCCCGATCCCGCTTCGCCGCGGATCCCGATCCCGCTTCGCCGCGGATCCCGATCCCGCTTCGCCGCGGATCCCGATCCCGCTTCGCCGCGGATCCCGATCCCGCTTCGCCGTCGATCTGTGGTCGACTTCTCCCCGCGCACCTCTGGGTGCATCCCTCATCCCGGACGAAGGGGAACATGCATTCATGATGGCTTCCTGCTGCCGATCTCTCGTTCGCTGATGCTACCACAGTCAACATGGATGCTGCGGGTTCCTCTATGCCGCTGATTTCAGCCGTCGACCAGCACCCCTTCTTCCTTCACCGTTGATCTTGGTCATGGGTTCCTCAGTTACGAGCAACACTCAGACGACCGTTCCCTCAGAGGATTCTACTAATACCTTTCCTAATGCGAGGCTTGCTACAACTATCCTTACCTCCTCCAACTTCCAACTATGGAAAATGGGGGCTACTATGTCTCTATCGGGTATCCGACGTATGCACCACCTTGCCCGTCTTCCAACTCATGCTGTGGGGACTACAGAGTATGAAGATTGGTATAGTGATGATTGCCGCATCTTTGCTCTTCTCCTGAGCTCCATGGATCCATCCGTTCAGCAAATGTGCAAGAATTGTAACAGCACTAAAGAAATATGAGATACTCTGCATATGATGTTCTCTCAGGCGAACAATCTCTTTCGTCTTGGTGAACTCTTCCCCAAGATAGCTGAGCTGAGACAAGGGGCGCGCCCTGTCACCGAGTACTTCACGGAATAGAAGGTTAGTGCTGATGAAATCTTGGACCTTTGGGAGATCCCCTCTACTAGGGAAGAGCATCAGGCTCAGGTTGAGCTCCTTGTACTTCTTTAGCTCCTAAATGGACTTGATCCAAACTTCTCGACAACGATGACTGAAATGCTAGCGAGTCCTTATATCCTGCAAACTGGTAGTGTGTACCATCGTCTGACTAAAGCCAGTTCAACATGCACTCTATCTGCTCTACATATTTCCTCCGGAGAGTCGATGGCTCTTGCTTCTCGCGGTGGAAGAGGAACTAGTCGAGCAGGCCGCTCTGGTCGTGGTCGTGATACCGACACGAGACATTGTACCCATTGCGGGCGTCGAGGCCACACAAAGGATACATGTTGGGTGGTTCATGGGAAGCCAGACTGGGCCTCCAAACCTCCTCCTTCATATCGCTCTGCGCACTTGGCCGACTCTACTTCTACACCTCAAAATCCGAGAACTTTTGAAATATCTGAGGATGAGTATCGTCGCTTGCACGCTCTCTAGACTGACTCTCCGAATCATAGTGCTGCTGTGATCCAAACCATTCAGTCTGTTTGCACCTCTCAGCGTCCCGTCCAGTGGTTGGCAGATTCTGGTGCTTCTGATCACCTGACTAGTACCTCAGGTATCTTACACTCATACAGACCTCATAGTGAGTCTTCAATTACAGTTGCGGATGGATCAACTGTACCCATTGTCGGGTTTGATAGTTGCAATGTGACACATGACATGACTCTATCCTCCGTTGCTTATGTCCCTCAATCTGCTTACAACTTATTGTCAATTAGTAAGCTTACTGTGATTTAAATTGTATTGCTACCTTCACATGTTCTGGTTGATTTTTTCAGGAATCGACGAACCGTATTATTGGTAGAGGAAAGCTGCGTGGTGGCGTCTATGTTCTGGACGAAGTCTCCCATCTTGCTTGTTCTGCTGCCTCAACCAAATTCTGGGATCTTCACCATCGTCATGGTCATCCGTCTATGCAGGTTATGCGTCGTCTGTATTCCGAGTTGGGAAGGTTTCCCATCTCAGTTGTGAGTTTTGTTTGTTTGCTGAACTCCACAGAGTTAGCTGGGTTCCTCGTCTTGATGTTCGTGCTTCTGCAGCTTTTAATTTACTTCATTCTGATGTTTGAGGACCGTGTCCTGTCCCTACGTTGTTAGGACACAAATATTATGCTACGTTTATTGATGATTTCTCTCGGATGACTTGAGTGTACTTAATGAAAAATAGTTCTGAGCTGCCGTCTATTTTTCAAAATCTATGGAATGAAATCTTCACTCAATTTTCTGTTCGTCTTAAGTGTATTCGAACTGATAATGGTCGGGAATACCTATCTCAGTCCATGTCTAACTTTCTCTCTGACAAAAGGTATCATTCATCAAACCAGCTGTCCTGATACCCCCCAACAAAATGGTGTTGCCGAGAGAAAAATCGACACCTCTTTGAGGTCACCCGGGCCATTCTTCACCATAGGCACATACCCAAACACTTCTGGGGTGATGCAGTTCTTACCGCTGCACACCTCATTAATCATCTTCCCACTCGTATCCTCGAGGGGGAGACGCCCTATCACACTTTTTACCCAGATCTTGCTGGTACCCTTCTACCTTTGAGGGTCTTTGAGTGTGTTTGCTATGTTAGAGATGCCCGTCTCTCTATCTCAAAACTTGATCCTCGACTTTTTGAAATGTATTTTTCTTGGCTATTCTCGGACTACTAAAGGATATCAGTGTTATTCTCCCGATCACCACAAGTATATTATCTCATCGGACGTTGTCTTCCTGGAATCAGATGTTGAAATCGAGAAATCGGTCTCTATGGAGTTCAGGGTCCCTAAAAAGGGGTGACCTCACACTTACTGCACTCAGGCGAATGTCACGGACCAAAGGCTCAGGAAACTAGGAACTGACCCTCGACTCTAGCGTGGAGGTACCACCTCACACCCGGAAGACCTTGGAGATCTTCCCCTCCCTAGCCAATGCTGAGCTAGGTGCCTTGGAGGATGAAGAAAGAGGATGAAGAAGTCTTCTTCTCCAAGGCACCCCTAAGGGTCTATTTGTAGTTTTCTGGGAATGACCTGCAAATAACCAATCTCCGTTGTCCCAAAAATTACTGAACTGCCCCTGGTTAGCCTGCCAACAGCCAAATCCCGCTGTTCTAAGCAGCTAATCGCAGTCCACCAGGGACATACCCTCACGCCGGGCGAGTAGGCGGCCTGACGAGCTGACGGCCTAGCGAGCTGCGGCCTGGGCGAGACCTGAGAGCTGCCTTGTCGAGACCCTGGGAGCCGTCTTGTCGAGACCCTGGGAGCCGTCTCGTCGAGACCCTGGGAGCCGTCTCGTCGAGACCCTGGGAGCCGTCTCGTCGAGACCCTGGGAGCCGTCTCGTCGAGACCCTGGGAGCCGTTTTGCCGAGACCCTGGGAGCCGTCTCGTCGAGACCCGGGAGCCGTCCCGTCGAGACCCGGGAGCCGTCCCGTCGAGACCCGGGAGCCGTCCCGTCGAGACCCGGGAGCCGTCCCGTCGAGACCCGGGAGCCGTCCCGTCGAGACCCTGGGAGCCGTCTCGCCGAGACCCTGGGAGCCGTCTCGCCGAGACCCTGGGAGCCGTCTCGCCGAGACCCTGGGAGCCGTCTCGCCGAGACCCGGGAGCCGTCCCGTCGAGACCCGGGAGCCGTCCCGTCGAGACCCGGGAGCCGTCCCGTCGAGACCCGGGAGCCGTCCCGTCGAGACCCGGGAGCCGTCCCGTCGAGACCCGGGGAGCCGTCCCGCCGAGACCCGGGGAGCCGTCCCGCCGAGAACCTGGGAGCCGTCTCGCCGAGATCCTGGGAGCCGTCTCGCCGAGATCCTGGGAGCCGTCTCGTCGAGACCCTGTGAGCCGTCTCGTCGAGACCCTGGGAGCAGTCTCGTCGAGACCCTGGGAGCCGTCTCGCCGAGAACCTGGGAGTCGTCTCGCGGAGAACCTGGGAGCCGTCTCGCCGAGGCCCTGGGAGCCGTCTCGCCGAGGCCCGGGGAGCCGTCTCGCCGAGGCCCGAGGAGCCGTCTGCCGAGACCCGGGGAGCCGTCTCGCCGAGACCCTGGGAGCCGTCTCGCCGAGACCCTGGGAGCCGTCTCGCCGAGACCCTGGGAGCCGTCTCGTCTTGCTGGACAAAAGTTTTTATCCCCCTACTAGAATATCATGCAGATCCACCCAAAATTGGCCTCAAGGAGTGCAAAACTCCCAAAAATCTTAAAAACGCGCACCAAGTCTCCTGCCTCGTTTGGGGGCCCCCTTTCGCGAATACGGGGTTGGACACAATCCCCGCTCTTTTCGAGCCTCGCTCGGAAAAAAACATCCAACCCAACGTATTCGCTGCGTAATCTTCTTGGAGTCGAAAACACGGCCTCCCGTGTCGGTCAACCTGTCATGCCAGCTAATGGGAGCCTGGGTGACGAGACGGCCTCGGGATAGAAAACACTTGGCCTCCCCGAGAGGTCAACCTGTCATGCCAGCTAATGGGAGCCTGAGTGACGTGACGGCCTCGGGGCAAGGTCTACTCACCACTCCAAGAGATCAACCTGCCCTGCCAGCTAGTGGGAGCCTGGTCAGCGGAATCATCTCGGGGCAAGGTCTACTCACCCCCTCCGAGAGATTAACCTGCCCTGCCAGTTAGTGGGAGCCTGGTCAGCAGGAATCATCTCGAGGTAAGGTCTACTCACCCCTCCGAGAGATCAACCTGCCCTGCCAGCTAGTGGGAGCCTGGTCAGCGGAATCATCTCGGGGTAAAGTCTACTCACCCCTCCGAGAGATCAACCTGACCTGCCAGCTAATGGGAGCCTGGTCAGCGGAATCATCTCGGGGTAAGGTCTACTCACCCCTCCGAGAGATCAACCTGCCCTGCCAGCTAATGGGAGCCTGGTCAGCGGAATCATCTCGGGGTAAGGTCTACTCACCCCCTCCGAGAGATCAACCTGCCCTGCCAGCTAGTGAGAGCCTGGTCAGCGGAATCATCTCGGGGGTAAGGTCAACTCACCCCTCCGAGAGATCAACCTGCCCTGCCAGCTAGTGGGAGCCTGGTCAGCGGAATCATCTTGGGGTAAGGTCAACTCACCCCTATGATAGATTCAACCTGCCATGCCAGCTAGTGGGAGCCTGGTTAGCGGAATCATCTCGGTGTAAGGTCTACTCACCCTTCTGAGAGATCAACCTGCCCTGCCAGCTAGTGAGAGCCTGGTCAACGGAATCATCTCAGGGTAAGGTATACTCACCCCCTCTGAGAGATCAACCTGCCCTGCCTGCTAGTGGGAGCCTGGTCAGCGAAATCATCTCGGGGTAAGGTCTACTCACCCCCTCCGAGAGATCAACCTGCCTTGCCAGATAGTGAGAGCCTGGTCAGCAGAATCATCTCGGGTAAGGTCCACTCACCCTTCCGATAGATCAACCTGCACTACCAGCTAGTGGGAGCCTGGTCAGCGAAATCATCTCGGGGTAAGGTCAACTCACCCCTCCGAGAGATCAACCTGCCCTGCCAGCTAGTGGGTGCCTGGTCAGCGGTATCATCTCGGGGTAAGGTCTACTCATGGATCACAATTGTTTTCCGGCGGTCCCTGTCATCAGTCATAGTTGATACAATGCAAGCTAAGTTCATTACAAGAGATGATCCACTTCTTTCCTACCTCCCTCTTCCCTTGTGAATCATCGGATCCCTCCCCGGGTGCCCACGTCAACCCTGTCCTCACATCTCTCCTCTGCCGCCTCGGGTTGGACTTCTTCAATCCGCACCGGATCTTGCGCTTGTCGAGGCTGTGGTGCCGGAGCTCTTGTCCTTCTCAACTTCAGGAATTCGGGGCAAGTAGCTGTTACATGGCCTTCCTCCTGGTGGAACTCACAGTAGGGTAACTCTACTCTGACTCTTCTCCTTCCCGCGCGGTTCCTCCTCTCCCTTCGACCAATCTCCATCGCTTGCTGCGGTGGGGGTACGAGCTGCCTAGGGGCTTGCCTTTGGAAGTTAAACCTCCCTTGGCCTCCTTGAAAATCCCCCCACCTTGGATGAGACCTCTTTCTGGACCCTGAACGGGTTCTCCCTGTTGCCTCCAACCTGACTCCTGACCTTCTTGAGGTCCCTGGAGCCCCTGAGCTCTCTGCTTCTCTCTCCTTCTCCCCTCCCGATGTCTCGAGCCACCTTGCTCCTTCGACTCTGCCTCTGTCAATCTTGCCAACTTCTTGACAAACGCCGGGTGGGCCGCCTCAGTGGCTATCTCCTCTGCCGCCCTTTCCATCAGGTCCTCGAAGGAAAGAGGGGCCTTTCGGGTCAGGCTCATCTTGAAGAACCCCTCGCGCAACCCCACCGTGAACGTCCATCTGAAGGGCATACCCTGACATCTCCTGGATATCCAGGATCTCCTCTTGGAACCTGTCAACGTAATGGGCCAGAGATTCCTCGGCCCCCTGCCTTATCAGGAAGATGGACTCTGGACTCTTCTTTCTCTTCTTGGAGGTGGAGAAGCGAAGCTGAAAGCTCCGACTCAAGTTCTCGAACTCATAGATCGATCTTGGTTGGAGTTGGTGGAACCAGTCCCTTGCCTTGTCCTTCGACGTGATCGCGAAGATGCGACACTTGAAGGCATCCGTCATCGGCTTGATGGAGACGACATCCTCAAACCACTGCAGGTGCTGGACGGGGTCATCCTTCCCGGTATAGTAAGCCATGTCCGGCTCTCTGAACCCCTCAGGAATGGGAGCTGAGATGATCAGCTTGCTGAAGGGTGACCCCCTGAGTGGTGGTCTCGCAACCTCTACTCGCGCGACCTGCTCGCCTGGAAGGCTGACACTCGCCGGGCTGGAGAACAACTCCCGGCCGGTGAGGTCTCGCTCGACCCTATCTCCCATCCTCTCCTTCTCGGGCCGTCTTCCTGGTGCACTTCCTTCTCCCCCTGCCGGGGTCATCTCGCCTAGGTCCCTGGGAGACAGCTTGCCGAGAACCCTGGGAGCAGTCTCGCCAAGACCCCTGAAAGCTAAGTCCTGAGGGGTGGGGGTTGAGCAGCTACCTCGAGAAGCAATACTTCACAGCATCTCCATGATGCCTTGGATGGATGCATGAACTCTTCTCTTCCCACAAAGGGTCCTGGGTTGGGGAGCTCGCCGAGATCATCACTACCTCCTTGACCTCCAGCCATGACACTCTCCCTAGATCTTTTGTGCTGGTCACTCTCCACGCTCACCGCACCAAGATGTTGAAACCGAGAAATCGGTCTCTGTGGAGTTCGGGGTCCCTAAAAAGGGGTGACCTCATACTTTCTGCACTCAGGCGAATGTCACGAATCATAGGCTCAGGAAACTAGGAACAGACCCTTGACTCTAGCGTGAAGGTCCCACCTCACACCCGGAAGACCTTGGAGATCTCCCCCTCCATAGCCAATGCTGAGCTAGGTGCCTTGGAGGATGAAGAGAGAGGATGAAGAAGTCTTCTTCTCCAAGGCACCCCTAAGGGTCTATTTATAGTTTTCTGGGAATGACCTGCAAATAACCAATCTCCGTTGTCCCAAAAATTACTGAACTGCCCTCGGGTTGGCCTGCCAACAGCCAAATCCCGCTGTTCTAAGCAGCTAATCGCAGTCCACCAGGGGCAGACCCTCAAGCCAGGCGAGATGGCGGCCTGGCGAGCTGGCGGCCTGACGAGCTGCGGCCTGGGCGAGACCTGGGAGCTGTCTCGTCGAGACCCTGGGAGCCGTCTCGTCGAGACCCTGGGAGCCGTCTCGCCGAGACCCTGGGAGCCGTCTCGCCGAGACCCTGGGAGCCGTCTCGCCGAGACCCTGGGAGCCGTCTCGCCGAGACCCTGGGAGCCGTCTCGCCGAGACCCTGGGAGCCCTCCCGCCGAGACCCTGGGAGCCCTCCCGCCGAGACCCTGGGAGCCCTCCCGCCGAGACCCTGGGAGCCCTCCCGTCGAGACCCTGGGAGCCCTCCCGTCGAGACCCTGGGAGCCCTCCCGTCGAGACCCTGGGAGCCCTCCCGTCGAGACCCTGGGAGCCGTCCCGTCGAGACCCTGGGAGCCGTCCCGTCGAGACCCTGGGAGCCGTCCCGTCCCGTCGAGACCCTGGGAGCCGTCTCGCCGAGACGTCTCGCCGAGACCCTGGGAGCCGTCTCGCCGAGACCCTGAGAGCCGTCTCGCCGAGACCCTGGGAGTCATCTCGCCGAGACCCGGGAGCTGTCTCGCCGATACCCGGGAGTCGTTTCGTTGAGACCCTATGAACCGTCTTGTCGAGATCTTGGGAGTCGTCTCGTCGAGACCCTGGGAGACGTCTCGTCGAGTCCCTGGGAGCCGTCTCGTCGAGTCCCTGGGAGCCGTCTCGCCGAGTCCCTGGGAGCCGTCTCGCCGAGACCCTGGGAGCCGCCTCATCGAGTCCCTGGGAGCCGTCTCGACCGACGAGACCCTGTGAGCCGTCTCGCCGAGACCCTGGGAGCCGTCTCGTCGAGACCATGGGAGCCGTCTCGTCTTGCTGGGCAAAATGTTTTATCCCCCTACTAGAATATCATGCAGGTCCACCCAAAATTGGCCTCCAGGAGTGCAGAACTCCCAAAAAGCTTAAAAACGCGCACCAAGTCTCCTGCCTCGTTTGGGGGCCCCCTTTCGCAAATACGGGGTTGTACATCAGACTCTTACCTTTCTGGTGGATCACAATGTCCTGACCCATCTCTTGATGACATCTTGGTTCCTCGTCCTGCACCTGCAATCATCTCTCCGACTGGCCTTCTGTGTTCCCTTTGGGGGCAAGTTTACTCTCGTCGCTCTTCTGATAGTACATTAGTGCCACCACCTCAGCCTACCTCTCCCACCGATGATATGCCGACTGTTCCTATGGAAGCACCTGCTAGCGTGCCTGCTGCTTTCATGCCAGTCAGCCCAGATCTCCCTATTGTAGTCAGGAAAGGGAGTCGGACCTGTCAGAATAAACCACTATATGTTAGCTCTTAACAGGGATTGTCGGCCTCTCATACTGCCTTGCACTCCACTCTGGATCAATACCGTCTCTC
The DNA here is from genome assembly GCA_039583875.1 of Platanthera guangdongensis. NCBI lineage: Eukaryota > Viridiplantae > Streptophyta > Magnoliopsida > Asparagales > Orchidaceae > Platanthera > Platanthera guangdongensis. The sequence continues at coordinate 27,328,139 of CM077150.1, read as the reverse complement.
CTCTACCGTTACGGAGGCCAAAGCTCATCCTGGCTGGGTGACTGCTATGCACGATGAATTGACAGCTCTTCAACTTAACAACACATGGGATTCTGTCTCCTTACCTACTGGCAAGCGGGCTGTTGGATACAAATGGATCTATTCTATCAAAGTGAATGCGGATGGTTCTCTCGATCGCTTGAAGGCCTGCTTGGTTGCCAAAGGCTTTGCTCAGAATTGTGGCATGGATTATGATGAAACATTTGCCCCCGTTGCTAAAATGTCCTCTATCCGCATCCTGCTCTCTCTTGCAGTCTCTCACCAGTGGCCCTTGTACCAGTTGGACATCAAGAATGCATTTCTTCATGTGTCCTTAGATGAAGAGGTGTATGTGGAACAACCACCTGAGTTCTTTACTGAGGGGGAGCGTAACAAGGTGTGTCATCTCCGAAAGTCGTTATACGGATTAAAGCAATCCCCTCGAGCATGGTTTGCTCGTTTCCGATCTGTGGTCACTCAATTCGGGCTTACTAAGAGTACAAAAGACTCGTCTCTCTTTTGTCAGAAATCTTTGGCTAATGCTATTCTTCTAGTGGTTTATGTCGATGATATTGTCATCACAGACAACAATTCTGAAGAAATAACAAATCTCAGGGTATTCTTACACTCCAACTTCCAGACAAAAGATTTGAGCTCATTACGGTACTTCCTAAGGGATTGAAGTTGCTAATTATGATGATTCCCTCTTTATTTGTCAACGCAAATGATTTGTTCTTCCCCTTGTTTCTCTTCTTAAATGTCGAGAAACGCAATTGGAAGCTTTGATGCAAGTCCTCGAAGTTATAGATGGATCTGGGGGGGGGGGGGGAGCTGGTGGAACCAGTCCCTCGCCTTCCCCTTCAAAATGATGGCAAAAAGGTGACACTTAAAAGACGACTGACATCTGCCTGATAGGAACTACATCCTCAAACTATTGGAGGTGTTGAACAGGATCATGTATGACATCTCCGGCTCCCTGCATCCCTCCGGAACTGGGGCTGAGACGATCAACTCGCTAAAAGGACTAGCTCCACCTGCAGGGCGAGCCTGCACGACTCGCGCTTCAACTTACCGGGATGGCCAACACTCGCTCGGCTGGGAAACGACTCCCTCCCGGCGAGTCCCCTCTCGCCCCCTCCAGTCGCCACATTTTTCCCAGGACGCCTGCTCGGGGAGTCTTCGCCTACGGACTGGGACACGAGCATCGGGGCAATCAACGTAGAGCACTCGCCTCGTGGGGCGAGTCCATGGAGCATCTCCATGACATTCTTCGTAAACTCTAGGAAATCACTCTTCCACACGAAGTCGTTCATATTGAGCGACTCGCCAGGATTGTCTTCACGTTCCTCGTCTCCAGCCATGATACTTACTCAGGATTTTTTGTGCAAGCTACGGTCCACTCTCACCGCACCAAAAATGTTGAAAACGAATTCGGGTTCCAAGAGGAGTTCGAACCCGAGGGAGTAACCTGCAATTATTTCTCCCAAGGAAGGACATTTGACTAATTACTTGGAACTGAGAAACAAACCGCCGAGATGCAGTGAGGAAGTCCCACCACGTACCCGGAAGATCAGAGAGAACTTCCACTCCCTAGCCAATGCTGAGTCGAGCACCTCAGAGGACACTTGGGGCCAACCAGGAATAGTTGGAGGAAGAAAAACCAAAGAAAAGACATCCCCTCCAAAGGTGCCCTTCGGGTTTATTTATAGTTTTCTAAGTATGATCTGCAAATAGAGGATTCCCGCCTTGGGTTTTACTATACGCAACCCCAAAATGGTCCGTAAATAGCGAAAGTTCGCTGTGTGGAGGGGCTAATAGCAGTCCAAAATGGAGCCCTCTAGAGAAGCACTTCTGAGCGAGTCAAACACACTGTCACTCTCGCCTGGGACGACAAGTGCCCGGTGAAGAGGGCACTCGCGGCTCGCCTGAGCAGGGGCGAGTGCGGGCCACAACGCCCCACTCGTCTGCCTCTCACCCATGGCCCGGGACGAGTGCAAGCCACGCTGCCTGCCTCACTCGCCCCCTACTTGCTCACGACACCCGCCCTGGGCGAGACGAGGAGGTATGTACCCCTCTCGCCTCTTCAGCTTGCCCGGGCCTGAACCGTCCTCTTTGCTTTGGTCCCTTTCGAGAGCCCCACTCGGCGAATCCAGGGTTGTACAATTATTTAATGCTTCAGAAAATTTTCCTCTAATTATGATGTAAGCTGCAATTCATTCTTGTATTTATCTTCTAGAAAACTTATAGGATCCGCTCATTGGTCGTGCCTCACTGCTCTTGTGACCCTTTCCTCCCCTCATTGGATCGCTATCTTCATATTCAAGATGCCACAAATCCACTAACATTCACTTTGTTCATCCTCAAATCATGTCATACTGATGAATCATCTCTAATAACATTTGTAACTATCCAAACAACAATTTCTATGTATTGTCTGCTTTCATCTGACCTAACTTATACCGAGGGTTTGTTTGTTTGAGCATTTTTGCTCCATCTCAGTTGCGAGAAAAATATCACCACTCATTTAAAAGTATTTGGTAAACTCTCATTCCCACTGTGACCATTCAAAATCTAAATTTTGGCCATATTCTTGGGAGATATCTGATTTTGAAACTAGTACCATCCGTGCATGCTTAACCGTGAAGTTTCATGATTAAAGATTCATTGGGAGAGCGGTGCGGTTGTAAAACGAGCTGTTATAAATGCTTGTTTGTAAATGAAGCTGTTGGAAACTGGTTGCTGAAAATGGAGAGTTGTTTGGATAATCTGTGTTTGCAGAGCTGTTGAGAAAAGAGAACCATTTGGCAAAAACAATGGTGGCGTTTTATAAATATATTTTATTGTATAATTTTTAATTATTTTTTCTAATATATATATATATATTTCAAATTGTTGAAAATAATTATTCTAATATATATATATATATTTTCTAATCCAATTTTCTAATATATATATATATATAAATTAATGTTACTGTTTAAAACTATGTACTTTATAGAAAATTAATATCACCCCCTCCCCCGTGCCTCCGCCATGCTTCCGTGACTACCCCTGACGGGTTCGCCGGGGTTCCACGACCCTGCCGGTTGGGTCTAGGCAGGCCGGCGGAGGCAATCCAAAAAATATCGGCATAGGAGGTCAAACAGGAGCTATCGGCGCTTCGCCTCTTTTTTTACTCGTCCAGGCTCGAAAAACCGGAGTTCAGCGGCTGGGTTTCGTCCCGGAAATTTTTGAGCTGGGATAAAACGCCGGGCAGTCCGAAATCGAGCGAAAAAACAAATGGGATAAAACCCGTGTGTTGTGTTTTTATAAAATGAAACGCTGTTGAACGGTGAAACAAATGAACCCTAAATCTACCAAATGATCTGAAAAGACGCCTATAATATTTGAGATCTAACTAAAATTTTTGTAATGTTTTCCTCCAATTTTGATGTGAGATTAAGTTCATTTTGTACCACTTTTTGTCCCAGATACCTACCATCCTAGAAGTCAGTCAGGAGTTTCTCATTGCTTGGCTCTCACGACCTCGATTACTCTTCTGCTCATCTGACCAATGTCTTTAGTTGTGGGATGTCGCAACTATATAGTCTTAATTGACATTTTAATTTTGGCATGCATCTTACTTGACAATCAAAGTAGAGTCCATCAAAATTAATGCAGCTTGCTTTATGACTTTTGTAATATCAAGTTTGCTACATTTTTGGTTTTGATACTTCTCTCCATCACATACCTAATTGTATTACTCATTCACACTTGTGCTTGGATGTACTATATCAAACAAGATGTGAAGCACATGTACTTCCCCAAAGGCAGCGTACCCATACCGGATACGTATCCGGTACCGGTACGTACCCGATACTCGATGGATACACCTATGTGGACATACTTTGACTTAGCTCATCATTCTGCATATTGTGATATGAGTCTGTTTTTCTTGAGTAAACAAAAGTTGGCTGTATGCTAGGAAGCGTTGGTACGTCCAATAAGTTGTGCATCTGTACCGAGTATGTTTCTGGTACTGGTACGTTTGTATTACAAGTATGAGTATTGAACGTGTTGATACGACGCAAGTTATTAACAAAACGACTAACTTGTCTCTAGACTAACCGGAGATTGAATATGTGTATCTCCAACATTGAAGTTGATCTTCAACAATGAAGTTGATCTTCAACATTGAAGTTGATCTCCAACAATGAAGGAGAAAAAAGACTAATGAGTAGACTTAAGTTTAATTTTATCTCTTTTGGTTAAATATATAAAATGTTAAATTTTGTAATATTTACGAATGCTTAATTTTTGAAAATTTCATGTTATGTTGAATTGATTCGTGGACTTGTATTTCAAGTTATGATTTATGTTTGATGTTTTGAGAACTATTTATTGCACTTGATATATATATATATATAATATTTGTTATAACGTATCATGCCATACTAGCATGATTGGTTTTAATTTTTTTCGTACCGCCGTACCAGGCACGTATCGTACCCGGAACCCATACCTGTATCGGTGTTTCCTAGGTTCAAAATCATGAGAGATTTATCAATGCATCTTATGTCTCTATGAGGCTGATCTTTTTCCGTAAGTTTTTTCTGATGAATCATTCATGTCTATTTCTACAGGGCCGACGAAGATGTTCTTTGGCAAGTGGACATAGATAGAATGGGATATATTTTTACAACTCTTATTGATTACCTTAAGATAGAGAATGCTTACAACATATTCATACTGAACCCCAAGTACAGCAAGAAGAGAGTCCAGTATGGCTACAGGTTTGTCTTCTTTTTTTGATAGTTAAGAAGTATATCTAAAGATAATTTCATTTTGTGCACGCACATCAGCAGAGTAGATCCTAAATACATTTGTACATAGGGATTTGTACATGCTCAACTACAAATTGATCATAACTGTTTGTTCTATTTACCACACGGTCAAATATATATTGTATCGTGCTGTTGGATGACAACTGCAGATTGCATTAAGGTTTTCCTTTTAATTTTATCTGAGGGTCATCTGCCTTCTGTATTTTTTTTGAGGCAGCATTGAAACATTAACATTCTGACCTGGACATTACATTTTGTGTATCTGGTAAAATTCAACTGCTTTCTTGAATACTGTAGTTTTTCTGGTAATATACCCCCCCCCCCCCCCCCCCCCTCCCGGGTTTTGTACTCTATGATACTCCCAAACTACTATTAGGTTCAGTTATCTAACATAGACATCATGATAATTAACCCTGTATAACTTTAATTTCTGGTGTTGTTACTTTGAGAGGAATGGTAAAAATTGATGTTTTATTTTATTTTATTTATAGGAGAGGCTTGTCTGAGGCGGAAATAAACTTTCTCAAGGAGGTACTGCAACAAGTTCTCTCCAGTGTTTCATTTTTAATGGCTCAAGTTGAACTTGGCATTTTTACTGAAAGCTTTATTTAATATTTTACAGTAATTGTTCAGTGACGAATTTAATTATTTCAATTATTCTCGTGTAATTATAGATGACCATGTATCTTCAGGTGCATATATGGTTGGCATACTAACCTACTATGACAGAAAATTACCATTTTTCTCCCTTCTCGTTTTAGTATTGTAGAAAAGTACACAAGAAAAGAGAAACAAAACAATCAACCTTGTATATACTTCTTCTGTATATCAATACAATGTATGAGTACATATTTATTGGAGAAAAAGAGGAGAAGAGTCCCTTATACGCAATGTGGAACAAATACAACAAGAGGGGAAGAAAATAAATGGGCCATTTAGATGGACCTTTACAATATCTTTTCTAACACTCCCCCGCAAATTGGAGCGTACAAGTCGTAGGCACCAAGCTTGGACAATAACTTATAGAATAGAGTACTATGCAGAGTCTTTGTGAGAATATCAGCAACTTGGTCAGTAGCCGGAACATGTCTCAACTCTAGTTTCTTCATTTGAACTTTCTCTCGGACAAAGTGACAATAACTTCAATGTGTTTTGTTCTTTCGTGAAAGACCAGATTCTTAGCTATGTGTATAGCAGCTTGACTGTCACAGAGTAAGGTAGATGGTGAGGAAAGTTTTACTCTCATATCACCTAGGAGACTCTCGAGCCAAGTAAGCTCGGATACAACAGACGCCATGGAGCGATACTCAGCTTCAGCTGAAGATCGAGCAACCACAACTCGTTTCTTACTGCGCCAAGTAATAAGATGACCTCCCAAGTAGGTACAAAATCCACTGGTAAAGTGCCGATCATCCAGGGATCGAGCATAATCTGCATCTTAATACGCAACGAGAGTTGAAGTAGAAGAGGTTTTGTATACCAGCCCTTGACCAGGGGCTGTTTTTAAATATCTCATGATGCATTCGACAGCCTGTAAATGAGACATCCGAGGAGAGTGCATAAATCTACTGACAACCCCAACCGCAAAGGATATGTCAAGTCTTGTAACCGTTAGGTAAATTAATTTTCCAACAAGTCATCCATAGTATTCCGTATTTGAGAGAAGAGAATCTGTATCCGAGCTTCCAACACAAAGTTTATGATTGACATCCATGAGAGTTTTGGGCGGCTTGCATCCGGAGTATCCGACATCCTGAAGGAGATCGATACAATACTTCCGTTGAGATAGGACAAGACCATCCAGTCGTCTCGCGATCTCAAGACCGAGGAAGTATCTGAGGTTCCCCAGATCTTTTGTTTGAAACACAGAGCTCAGGTCCTTTTTGATCATTTGTATTCCCTTTACGTCATCACCTGTGATTAAGATGTCGACATATATTAAGAGAAGCACAATGCCTGTTGTGCGATGTCGAGTAAACAGAGAGAAGTCTGGCGAGCTTCGAGTAAAACCAATCTCTTGTGCAACTCTACTGAATTTATCGAACCATGCCCGAGGGGATTGTTTGAGACCATAAATTGATTTTTTGAGGTGGTAAACCCGGGACTCCCCCGTGGTCTCAAACCCCGGAGGTTGCTGTATGTAGACGGTTTCTTGCAGATCATCATTCAGAAAGACATTCTTGATATCCAGTTGATGTAAGGGCCATTGGCGATGCATAACCACTGAAAGGAGGACACAAACCGTGTTGAGCTTGGCCACGAAAGAGAATGTTTCTTCATAGTCTAGACCCTGTTGCTAAGTAAACCCACGAGCCGCCAGACGGGCTTTAAGACAGTCAATTATCCCATTAGGAGCATGCTTGATGACAGACCCATTTGCACCCTGCCGTAGTCCGGTCTGGAGGAAGAGGAACCAGATCGCACTCCCGATTAGCCCAGAGGGCTGTCATTCCTTCGTCCATAGCTGCCCGCCAATCTGGATGTTGAAGAGCCTCCTGCACAGAGTTAAAGACAGAAACATAGGACAATGAAGTAGCAAATATGTGAAGCGCCGGGGAGAGGCGATGCATAGACACATAATTCGCCATGAGATGAGCGGTGGAGGCCAGTGTTGAATCTTCAGGTCGTAGAGTGTCAGAGGTCGAAGCCGATTGCACCAGGACAACAGAGCGAGTAGGGCGACAGGTATAAACACGAATAAGATGGGGTTTTTGAAGACCGGGAGCTGGGTCGGGTAGACGTGGAGGTGGAGGAGAGGTAGCAAAAATAACAGGTCTCGGTAAAGGTTGTGGTGACAGAGGTGATGTTGGAGCGTTGAAGTATGGTTGATTTTCCCGAAAAGTAACGTTAGCAGAAACGGTCGCCTTGCGGGTAGTAGGAGAATAACACACATAGCCTTTATGGGTACGGGAGTGTCCGACAAACATGTATTTGGTTTTCCGGGGATCCAACTTGTTCGATGACGGACCAAGTGTGTGAACATAGCAGGTGCAACCAAAAATGCGAGGTGGGAGAGAACAACGAAATAGACGGAAAAAGTAAACTAAAAGGGGTAGTATTTTGTAGGACGGAAGAAAGGAGACAGTTAATGAGATAACATGCTGTCGAAAGGGCAAAATTCTAATAGACCTTGGGGACGTGCATTTGAATCATACGAGAGCGAGCAATATCAAGGAGGTGTCTGTTTTTACATTCGACGATACCATTTTGTTGCGGTGTGTAGGCACACGAAGTCTGGTGAATAATGTCAAATTCAGAGCAAATATTTGCAAACTCATTGCTAATGTATTCGCGAGCATTATCAGTACGAATAGTTTTAATGTTGGTGGAAAACTGTGTTCGAGTTTCAAGAACAAAAGTCCGGAACACACGGGGAAGTTCAGTGCGATCACGTAGTAAGTATAATCACGTCGTCCGAGGATAGTCATCAATAAAGGTGATAAAATACCAGTAGCCAGATATACTAGATATTTTATACGGGCCCCAAACATCAGAATACACTAAAATAAAAGGAACAGAGCTCCGAGTACAATGAGGAGGGAAAGATGAACGATGCTGTTTTCCCAAAATACATGAATTACACGTAAAAGAAGGAAGAGAACAAGTAGAGCCTTTTTGAGGACTGGTAGAGGAGCATGCCCAAGACGCTGATGCCAATCAATGGAGGAGACTGATGAGAGGATGGTAGGAGAATCATCAAGAAGATAGAGCCCGTTGTGCAGTCGTCCTTTACCAATGATACTCCGCGTCCGTCGATTCTGCACCATAAAAGATGTAGAAGTAAATGTGACAAAATAATTTAAATCGGCAGTGAGGCGGCTAACAAACAATAAGTTAAGTAGGGAGCCCGAGACATGAAGAGCCCAGCGGAGAGATATAATGGAATTCAGAGGGATATCAACAGAGCCGAAGACAGGGACGATAACGCCATTGGCCACAGTGACACACTTAGGATATGAGGAACACAGGTAGTGAGACGGTTTCAGCGAGGTGATATGGTGAGTAGCACCGAAATCCACTATCCAACACGGACCAGTGGAAAGACGAGCGATACCTTCATTGTACATAAAGGCAACAGAGGCAAGCAGGTGACTGAGTATCCCTTGAAGATGCTGGAGCTGTCTGCGGACGTCGTCAAAGTCAGAACAAGTGGTAGAGGGACTGTGATCAACAACATAAGCAGTTGAACGAGGAGGACGACCATGTTTGTGGAAGCAGGTTGCCTCAAGGTGCCCATATTTAGCGCAGAAAGAACACTGAGGATGCGGTCGGCCACCGCGATCCCTTCCCCGAGAGCCAGAACGTCCTCCACGAGTGGGAGGAGGGAGAGGTAGCAATGGCTCAGAAGAACGCTGGAGAAGGGCCGATGAAGGAGGTCCAATAGTATCAAGAGGTGGTGATACCTTTAGCAACATGAAGCACACATCAGAGAACGAGAGAGTAGCAACAGACGAGAGAATCTGAGCCCGAATACTCTGAAGATGAGGCGGAACACGAGCCATCATCATGGCAATTTCGACAGCCTCCTTTTGGGCACGTTGAGCAGTAAGATCCGTAGTTGGGGGCTGATGCTGAATCCAACTTCAACAAGAGTCTTGGAACGAGCAACAAATGAAGTTAAGTCGGTATCATCGCCGATGTCGAGTGTATGAAGACCATTAATGATGTCATACATGTGTTGAAGATTGTCCTTACCTGAGTAAAGTGAATGAAGCTCGTCTTACATGACCTTGACCGTCTCGTGATACATGGCCACGCGGTAAGGTTCACCATCAAGGGAGTTGAGAAGCCACGTTTGACCACGCCCATCGTTACGAATCCAGTCATCAGTAGGAGTAGCGGGAACATCCTGTGTTAAGTGATGCAAAAAACCTTTAGACTGATGAACTCAGCGAACGGAATGTGCCCATTCAACAAAGTTCTTCTTCCCTGTCAGAGAGACAGTTGTGATGCGTAGCTCATCATGTAGTTCAGGAGCCGGGGCAGACACTACTGCAGGAGGAGTAACAGTAGACGTATCCATGAGGAAGAGGGCAGCCAGTTACACATGACAGCTAGCCGGCAGATCGCACAACAGGACACGAGAAGTCGGCAAGAGACAGTTAGTCCACAACACAGGCAAGGCGCGACAAGAAGAGGAAGTCGCAGCGGCAGCGAGCTGACCGCGCGGCAAGCAGAACAACCCGCGGGTGAACAAAACACACCAACTGGCCAAGCAACAAGTAAGAGAGATGTTGTAGCCGGCAGACCGCGCGACAAGCAGCCAGCAGACCCGCGACAAGAAGACGCGCGAGTAGAAGAGAGAAGCAGACCGCACAGGTAGATCAAAGAAGGTGCGGATAGATTAACAGACCGCGCGATCGGGAGAAGCGAGAAGAGTGCGGCTAAGAGGAAGTGGTTAGAGGAAGCGGTTTGACAAGATGAGATGAGACCGCGACAAGAAGAGACCGCGTTGGAGGGGGGGGGACAGCGAGAAGAGCCGCGGTCAAAGGAGAAGGAGGTGCCGCAACTAGAGGAGAGAAGGCCACACAAGAAGTCTCGTCCCGCGGGTAACCGCAGAGACACGCGGTCAGAGCACCGCGACAAAGAAAACAGGAAGTTGCGCTGATAGGATGAGAAGACCGCGCGAGAAGGAGGGGCCCACCTCGCAGTTGCATAAGATGGCTAAAAAAGCCAGACGAGAGACGAAAGAAGAGTGGTTCCACGGAAGGAGAAGAGAGAGAGAGCGGCTAGAAGAAGGAAGACCGCAGGAGATGAGCGAATAGCAGGGCGGGTAGAAGCAGCTCGAAGCTGGCGGGTAGAAGGAAGAAGCCGCTAGAAGCTGGCGGGTAGAAGGAGACCGCATCAGAGGCGTGGGTAGCCAGTAGGTCAACCACAGATACGAGCGGTTAAAAAACAAACGTAGCCGCCCGAAGCAAGATGTAGGACCGTATGACTCTGATACCATGTAGAGAAGCACACAAGAAAAGAGGAACAAAACAATCAACCTTGTATATACTTCTTCTGTATATCAATACAATGTATGAGTACAGGAAAAGAGGAGAAGAGTCCCTTATACACAATGTGAGACAAATACAACCAGTGGGAAAGAAAATAAATGGGCCATTTAGATGAGCCTTTACAATATCTTTTCTAACAAGTATTAATCTTGTAGTTGAAGCTTGCCGAGTTTTCATCTATATTAAAGTTTTTCCAATGAATTGGGACAGATTCTTTTATTGGTACCGTACTATGAGCCCACTCCATTATCATTAACATTGTCTTATGTCTGGTTATATTTATGAATGTACTTTCAAGCTTGTCTGGTCAGTCAATGGTGTTGTGGTTGAGGTTTTAGAGTTGACAACAGCTGACGGGGAGTGTTACATCAAAACAATTTAATTGTTAATTTATAAATTTTAATTTTGGGTCGGACCAGAGTTTGTGTCGGCGTAGCAGTCATTTGTTGAGGTAATCACATGTTTTAAAACCTGTGTTCAATTAACTAATAAAAATATTTTACAAATTTTATTTAGGCGCAATTTAGTTTTTTGCGAGACCGCGTTACTCTTAAGAAAAAATATTTTAAATGGGCATTGGCATTTGAGTAGATATACACCACTTAATTGTAACTTATGTTTCCCTCTTTCATAATTACCGGGAACCACAATCTCCCTCGCAGTGCCACATCTTCATAACCGCGTCTAGGGAACAATTCCTTTTTGTCTTCTGGATCCGTGAGCATGCATGATCTTCTCTTCCCGTTTGTTCAATGTCGCCGACCTTTCCTCCCTCTCTAGAAGCCTTCGACGACTCCCTCCTAGTCCGGGAGGCTCAACGAACTCCCTCCTTCTGGTCCGGGAAGCTCGACGACATTTTCCTGGTAACTCTGACTCACGATTAACGCCTCCCGTGAAATCTCTCTCTTGTAGACGACTTCCTCGCCGAACCCTCCTTCGATCGACAGATCGATGAAGCCTCCCTTCGACAGAAACACGTTCATCTTGACTCCTTCCTCCCAGTGGCTGCATAGGGGGTGTTTCCTTAGTCCTAACTGGCTGGTGTATGCGCAGAATCGCTCAATCCCTTATGGTGAATCTTTGGCTAAATTCATTTTCCTTCCTTTGGTTTTGTTAACCATATGTAATCAGTGTATCAATTTTAATACACATTGATTTTTCTATCCAACCACTGTTTACTAGGTCTACAACCCCTAAATCTTCCTGGAGTTGTTATTTTCACTGATCTACTACTACTTGGGCAAGGTGAGATTGTTTTCCTTGCCTTTCTTATGCGTTTTTATTAAAGTGATGACCTCTACCTATGGAGTACTTTTGTATGTCAAAATATCATCAAGCAAATGAGAAGAGCTTTTGCTGTAAGGATCGGAGAATAATATTGCATGTTTTCAGAGTAAGCTAGACGAGTCATGCCGCCGCACCGCGCTCACGAGCGTCGCAACACCGATGTAAGAAATTCGATTTATCTTACCTAGACATATAACCTAATATAGATGCATTGTTTAGGCCACAAAAGAATGCATGTTAAATTGAATTAGTCATAGCTTTAATTATATGTTAACAACCAAAATAAATTATTACAGGATGTGTAAGAAATCGAATTACACAGCCTTATATTTCATAAAACAGTCAAGTGTATTATTTATGATGCGACACTGATCAATGCATGAATACATACATCCTAGAGTAAAAACAAAAATGATTAAAGATGCAAAAAGAAACTAGTCGAAGAATAAAAAGTTAAAACCCGTAATAAGCTTCATACTAGAGGCATCAAGTGGACGACATAATGTGATGATCGTAACAACCACTATATGATCAGTTCAGGGGGGCATGAAAGGTGCTTCCCTCTTGACTGATTGATGCACATCATCATACTCTTAGGGCCCAATAGGCCATATGATCCTTATACATGTAGTTGATGACTCACACTTCCACATTTGGAAACAACCATATGCGAGTCTGTGTTTCGCTCAAGGGACACATCAGATCAGGACACCTCCGGTTACCATCAGAGATTCAATAATTTGAATATGCTCAGTATGCCATGAAACATAAATACAAAAGAGAAATATGAAATTGATTTGCGTTAACTTAGGAAAAGAATCCAGAACTTAGAATGTGCTTAGTAAGCCATGCGACATAAGTTTAATAAGAACACAAAATTAAGTTATCTCAACTTTGGGAAAGAAATCAGAACTTTAAAATTTGTATACCTCAAGTATTTGAAGCTATGTATAAGATTCATAACACGACCATTATAGAAATGATGCTTTATTTTATTAAAATTTATTTTATCCAATAATATATATAATTATCCTCTAGAAATCACGATAATTGTTGCATAGTTATAGATGTTTATACATGTTTTCCTTATGTCATTTTAGTGTCACTAAGAGAAAATGTTTTTCTTGCTCACGAGATGAGTTAACCTTGTCTTCAGACATTACATTTGAGGGCATGTCAGCTATTCAATCTTCTTGCACTTTACAAATTCTAGTTAACTCTTCGAATCTTATTTTTAGTTATTTCATTAATCTTAACCGCAATCTTTTGTTTCTACTGCATGCTTTAGTTATTTCTGTTATGGTACCAATTTTATTACTGTTTCTTAGTTTGTATCATATCTCGAGTGTCGGCCGAGCTTTTGAAATGTTGTCGAACTAGATAAGGGTATTACAATTGGTATCATAAACAAGTTTAGATCCTTTGAACCGTAGAAGTTCACAGATCCTTATGATCTCATCTAAATCACTCTTTCGACGTTAGTCATTAAGTTTAATCTTGTCCTTAAGACGTTAGATATTTTCCACATTTTTCTTCCACATGAAATTTTCAGTGATGATGATCTCTTTTCATCTTACACGTACCACCCCATAATAGTGACACAAAAAAACCTTCACGACACAATGGAACGCCCGAGATTGTCACAGAGTATTTTAATCCACCAAGGCACCAATAGAACCAACACTTATAGGGATTGTAACTGAAATTGTTAGGGAAATAACTCTAGCCTTGATGAAATTTAGGAATACCTTACCCATAGTGGCTTCGGTCCCAGCCTCTACACCTGCTGTCGTGGAGAATGAAATAAATCCTTACATGAGGAATTTTAGAGAATTCCTCCCATCTAACTTCAGTGGAAAAAAATCCTATGGAGATTGAAGATTGACCGTTTAAGACCAATGATCTACTGAACATGATGCAGTGCCCTTAAATTGAAATGTAGCTTTAGCGGCCTTCTTTCTTGAGGGAGAGACCAACCAATGGTGGTGCAGACATTTGGCCAACGATTCAGAGGCTAAGATTTTTATTTTGGATTCATTCTCATTTTTACTTTTATTAGTCTAGACATAAGTTAATTAGGTCTTTTCTGTTTCAGGCCTTACAGTAGATCCAATTACTTGGCATGTGTTGGCTACCGCTCTCTCCAACTAGTTTGTGCCTGATACAAAACGTTGTATGTTGCAAAAGAGGTACCTTAGGCTGGTACAAGATGACAAGACCGTTATTGCATACGAACGAGAGTTCACTCACCTGTCTTGGTATACGACCACATTGTTGGGAAAATGATGACAAATGCTACTCTTTTAGAGGAGGCTTGGGTGATTCACTCAGACAACCATTACCGACGATGGACACCATTAGTTATTGGAGGCTAGTGGATATTGCGAGAAAGTTGGAATCTGACCAAAAAAGTTAGAATCTGACCGAGAAAGTACAAATGCTCAAGAATTATAAGAACAAATGATTACATAGCGCATCACAGAGTCCTCGCAACAACGATCGCAAGGGGAACACTGAAATAAGAAGCAGAAGGTGGAGAATAGAGAAGACAATCCGTCGGGGGGAAAGACTAAAGACTATCCGCTTTGTCCTAAATGTAGCCGCTATCATCCGAGAGAATGTTAGGCAGCTTCTTGTGTTTTCTACAAGTGTCAGCAGGCTGGTCGCAATGCTCGTTTTTGGCCAGGACCTAAGAGCAATCATGTAATTTAATCTTAAGTTTTGTGTTTCCCGCATGTCTAAATATTTCATTTGTAGTATAATATCCACTATTGCGACATATTCTGTAGTCGAAGTTTGAGGTTGGCAGTTCGAGCAAGATTGATAAAAGAAATTCGGTGATGGTCGCTAATGCCAAGCCATCTCCAGGACAAGGTCCATTGTATCCCAAAGCTTATGAACTTGGCTAACAAGAGGCCCATTAGTAGGAGGATGTGGTTTCAGGTAATGATATATTATATTTAGTGATTACCTTTCCTCCTCAGTAACACTTCATTACCCATGTTGCATTTATGCATGTAGATATTCTTATAATTCAAAATATACCCTCTAAGATTCCCTTTGACATTGGTGCTTTGCACTTATTCATAGCAAAATCTTGTGCATAGGCTGAGCTTAGAGATCATTACATACACAACACCATTAAAGGTCATAATGCCTAACTGTTCAATTTTGCATACTCACTGCAAATGTAGGGTTCCTGTGTTCAAAGAATCTAAAATGGTCAGATAAGCATCTCTCCTTCCTAATGCAGAGTTTAAATTAATTTTGGGTATGGACTGACTGTCAGATGTAAATGCTAAAATAGGTTGCAGACACATAGAGATTTAGAAAAAAGGACCCGACCAATCCACCATTATTTTCTAGGGCATAAGGAGTTTTCAAGCTAATTATTTCTTCGGTAAAGGTTGTCAGAAACATCAATAAAGGTTGTCTTACCTTTCTAGTGCTGATGCGTGCCAAAACAAAAAGGAGTTTGTAGGAAGTACCAGTAGTGTGAGAATTTCCTGATGTATTATTTGTTGAACTACTTGGTGCCCCTCCTACTAGAGAGGTTGACTGTCCAATCGACTTTGACTGTGCTTGAGCACCCGTTTTTGCTCCTTTCCGGTTTAACCGGACCGATCCTATCCTGTTTGGCAATCCCCGTTTTCAACGGGTCGTTTTCAACCCTACTTTTTGCCCCTTTTTGGACTGGAGCTCGATAGCTCCAGCCTGCCTTCTCAAAACGACCCTCCTTCCCGGCTTCTCCTATCCTCCTTTCCGCCATCACGCACCTCCTTCCCAGCTTCCGACGAGGCTTCCGGCATTGCATCATCCATCCCCTCACAGAATCGCGTTAGACCTCCCCTTTCTTGCCCTGATCATGCATCTCCTTCCCAGCTTCCGGCGAGGCTTCCAGCGAGGCTTCCAACATCGCAGCCGCCATCCCCTCACGCATCTCCTTCCAAGCTTTTGGCAAGGCTTCCGACAAGGCTTTCGACACTGATAATTTCTAGGGTGTATCCAGATCTGTAAAAGTATTTCACTGCGAGGTCAGAAACCATTTTTTATGTTCATTATTCTGGTTGAGAATGAAAAAGTAGATGGAATGAGATTGTTTTATCTGTTTATTTGGTTCAGAAATTTTTTTACAAAAATTGTGGATTGTTAGGTTTCTTGATTCTTCTCTTCAGACATGGCCTCCCTGCCAATGTGGTGCTTATTCACGATAGTCGATAGCTCTTTATGCTTATAAATATCAAAGGTACCTTGCAATCTCATTGTTTTCAAATTTTCTTCAACATTTTGAAGCTCAAAACCATCATCTACATCTGGCCTGATCTCAAACAAGGCTCCACCTGTCTTGATTTTGTCCATCAATAGCTTAACTGTAAAGTTCAGTTCTAGCTATATGTATGGTTAGACGCTATTAATTATGCAAATTTTTTGGGGACCGTTAACTATTTGAACTTAAATTATGGCTGTATTTTGGAAATGTCGAAATTGTCATGATGTATATTGTTCATGTTTGGATTCACCTCTTTGAAAATGTTTCATTTTATGTGATGTTTTGTACGGTTTATGTTTTGTTTGAATTCAACTATTTGAAAATGTTTCATTTTAAACAACCACTGGAAAGGTAGTTTCCCAAACAGACATATTGTTTTACAGTTTTGAAACTGACTGCAAACGGAGGTTATCCAAACAATTCTCATTTTTGAAAATACAATTTTGAAAATACAGTTTTAAAATCTCAATTTCAAACTGCTCCCATTTAAACCGGCACTGGTTTCCCAAACAAAGCCCTTGTCCTTTGATCCACACCAGTAACCAAGACCCCTTACTGCATGGCTCCAAGAGAGTTAGTTGAACTAAAAATCTTGTTGCACTAGTTGCTTATTTGTGATTCATCAGACACACACATCGCTTTGGGGTGCACCTATTCTCTTTGTTAAGAAGAAGGACGACAATTTGAGACTGCGCATAGATTACCGTGAATTGAAGAAACTCACCATTAAGAATACGTATCCTCTCCCGAGGATAAATGATTTATTTGATCAACTCGATGAGTCTTGCATTTTCTCGAAGTTAGATTTGAGATCGAGATATCATCAATTGAGAATTCATGACGGTGTTATTTAATAGACAACCTTCAATATGAGGTATAGACCCTATGAGTTTGTTGTCACGTCATTCAGGTTGACTAACGCCTTGTCTGTCTTCAATGATCGAATGAGTAGAGTTTTTTGAGAATTTTTGGATTGCTTTGTTATCTTCTTCATAAACAATATTCTTGTGTATTCTAAAGCGAGGAAGATCATGCCGCGCATCACATGATGGTTTTGGGTACACTCAGAGAGAACTAACTGTATACAAATTACTGTTTTCTAATGGTAGTTCTACATTTCAGAGGTTGTTTTTTTGGGACACGTGGTTAGTCAGAGAGGACTTTCAGTTGATCCAAAAAATAGAAGCAATTAGAGATTGACTAAGGCCAAAGACAGTTACTAGGTTCGCAGTTTCCTTGACTTAGTGGATTCCAAAAGGTTTATCAAGGATTTCTCGAGGATAGCTCTACCTTTGACGTCTCTTAACATGAAAGGGAGTATTCAACAAGACAATAAAATGTGAGTTTGTATTTGAGGAACTGAAAATCAGATTGATTACTGCACCGATACTCTGTCTACCTTTCATTGTTGATGACTTCCTAATCTAGAACGATGCTTCAGGTCAAGGTTTTAGTTTGTGTGCTTATGGAGCATGAGAATGTCATAGCGTTCGCATCCAGACAGGTGAAGGATCACAAAAAAAATTATCCTGTTCATAACTTAGAGTTAGTAAAAGTAATACATGCATTGAAGATCTAAAAACACTACCTCTATGGAGTGCGATGTGAAGTCTTTACAGATCATGAAAGTCTCAAATATATCTATTAATCTATGAGTAACAAGATCTCAATATAAGACAACGTAGATGGTTGGAGTTTTTACCTGATTACGATGTGGATATTCAGTACCACTCTGAAAAGCGAAACGTGGCAGTAGACGCACTTAGTAGAAGGTGGTTGAGTTATTCCCTCATTACCCATCAGGAGGATTTGATGCGAGTCCTGGATAGACTTGAGATCAGTGTGATACCAAATATCAATAAGAGTTCTGCAACTTTATATTGTATAAAAAATCTAGGGTAACATAAATGATTGGATCAAATAGGCTTCACCTTTAGATTCAAAGATGATAAAATATGGGAGTTGACTCAGGCGGGTCAAAAAGAGGACTTTGTAATTCAGGAGGGCTTACAACTACATAAATAAAGAGTTTGTGTTCTAGATATCTGTCACCTTCGCGAGGACATACTTCTTGAGGCTCATAATTTGGAATACTCTATACATCCTGATAGTATGGCTGCCTAGGCGTCGCCTAGGCGTCGCCTAGGCGTATGTAGATATAAAAATGTATGAAACTATACTGCGGTTTGTACAATAACCGCAGTGTAGTGTAGAATAGACTGCAGGTTGTGATATAAACCGCGGTCATGCTACTATAAACTGGGTATTGTATAAACCGAGTCCATTCTCACACCGACTATGGTTCTTTTCAAACCGCAGTCCATTCCTTCCAGAGATTAGACTGCGGTTGTAGAAACCGCAATTCTGATATCGACTGCGGTTATTATACCAACCGTCTATTCATTCCAGACTTGACTGCGGTTGGTACAATACCGCAGTGGAATGTAATATAGTCAAAGCAGTCGATTCATTGCAGAGAATAGACTGCGGAGATGAAAGGCCGGCTATGCCTGAAGATATGGCAAGTCAAACAACATTTTGATAACAAAGAAAGATTATTTAAAAAGGTTATTGAGATTGTGAAAATAGATGGACAAATCAAATGCCGGCTTTGTTCTAAATCCAGGCAAATTCCTATTCCAAAATGGGATTTCGAAGACATCTCTACAAAGATGAAATAGAAAGCCTTGGCTGGCAACGAACCACCTTAAATCCAAGTAAGTATTGTTTACATTTATTTTTTCTTAATTTATTTATATGTCAAACAATTTATATCTGTCTTAAATGAATAGTGGACTGGTGGGGTGCAAGGAGGACCAAATGTTGACTTACAAAGAGCGCAATAATTGCTTATGAGTTTGTATGTTTTTTTGTAAGTAATCTAAGTATACAAATATTCAATAAAAATTTAATATTTTTATTTTAATAATTTACCAATAAGAAATTATCTTGTTATTCACACAAAAAAAGTTGGAACAATTAGTGATCTTGTCTCCAATACCAGGGTTGCTCAAGACAGACGTTTCATTTTGGTGCCTAGCAAACCAGAGGAAGCTCTAGTTTTTGATGATGATAATCTCACATGGGAGATGGAACTGGGGCTATTCGAAGTGGAGTAATAATTTGAAAATAGCTCAGTGAGATTTAGAAGTGTGTTAGTGATGATGAAGATATTTATGATAATTATGGGCTTACCTCCATCCAACCAAACACCTGCAATGTCAATGACGATTCTAGATGATGATTCTAGTTGACTACATGATATGCTATTTTTGTGTTCCCTTTTTTGTTAGTTTCCTGAGTTTGCTTGAACTCTTGTATATGTATGACTGTTTTTTTCTTACCTTTTACATGCTTAGCTTCATGTTTTGAGAATTGAGAATTTGAGATAGGTCTAGGTATATGATGAAGTTGTTGTTTGAGATATCATGAATTCATGATTCATTACAGAATTGATTTTGGTATGGAACTTGGAACTTGCTGAGTTGCTAGTGAACTTCTTGAGAGAATTGCTAAGTGCAATAAGTTGCTTAGCTAACTGCTACTGCTATGGATTAGCTGTGTTTGTAATTGGTAAACATAAAAAAAAAAAGGTCAGACTGCGGTTAATAATAACCGCAGTCTAAAGATGGCAGGCATACAAGCTCGGTTATTTTTGTACCGCTGTCTAATATGAATGTATTAAATAACCGCATCGAAATAAATATATACACTAAGATAATATAACATATACTGCGGTTAAAACAACCGCAAATATGTGTATTACTCGGTCATCTACATGTATACATACACTGCGGGTAATACAACCGCAGTTGAATGAATTCACTGCGGTTACTTTAATAACCGTTATAGTATAGGCGGTTAATAATAACCGCAGTTGGCTGCTTTTTTTTTAAAAAAAAAAAATGGCGCCTTGCGACTTGCTCGCCTTATGTCTAGGCGTCCGCCATGACACCTAAGGTCAAGGCGCCCAGCGCTCGCCTTGGTTCGCCTTGAGAGACAAGAATGATCATAGTACTAATTTATGTAGATATAAAAATGTCTGTTTGGTGGCCAGCATGGGCGACGTCTAATATGTGGGAAAGTGTGTGACTTGCAGTTGGTCAAAGCTGAACACTAAGATCAGAGGAAGAAGTTTAAGTTCAAGATTAGTTGGTGCATTCAAAGTACTCGAACACATTAGTGAGGGTTTATACTTGTTAGCCATACCTCAAGAGATGAGTGATCTACATGATGTGTTCCGCGTCTTCTATTTGAGGAGAGTAGTCGGATACCCCAGTCTGGTGATCAGTAAAGAGGATGCACCAGTCGAATCAAATCTTTATATTAGTGTTAAACTAGCCAGGATTGTGGACCCAATGAATCGAGCGTTGAGAGACAGAGAGATTCATTTTGTGTAGGTCCTTTGAATGAATTGTAGTTGACCGGAGTATGGGAAAGAGAAGATGATCTTTGAAGCAACATAGAGTATGCCTTTCTCTTTGATTCAGGTATATTTGTAAATTTTTAGTGCACAAATTTTATTAGGAGCTATGAAGCACCGATACAGATACGAGTATTAGTATGATACATATTCGATACAGTGGTATGGGGAAAAGGATACTGGTACGTTTGAGGTATGACATAATTTAAATTTACTTGTATAAATCCACACGGATAAAAAAATATACACTAAAGTAGGAAACATAAACAAATTCATGTTGAACAAAAACACTACCAATTTGTAACATCCAATTCTTAAATATATAGTAAAAAAACCAAATAATATGATTTAAATCAAGTTCTTTATAGTTTTAACAAAAAAGACTTAAATCTGAAACATTTTTTGTTACTATAATAAATAAACACCACTAGTTTCATTTATGAGTCACAATTTTTTCTTTTCGAAATGAAATGCTGAATTCTCTTGTTTACTGGAAAAAGCATACTTGATGGGGGAAAGCCTACTCGACCCGTTTGGGTCTACTCACGATGTTCGGGGCACAGTGACGATCAGGGTCGCTCATTTCGAGCGGCTCGTCAACCTTTGTATTTTTTGTCTCTTGTCATTTTGTTTTGTTTTGAGTTGTGTTTTTATTTATTTTTGGGCCGGTACAACCGACCAATCATAGCCTCCGTTGCCTCTTTAGAGTTTATAAATAGAGGGTGAGAGCTCTCATTTTAGGCATTGAAGAATAGAGTTGAAGCCCATTCTTTGGTCATCTCGGTGCCGAAGCCGAAGCCCGAGTGCGAAGCTCGGGTCCACCCCCTCCCTACTCCCATTGGCCGGCCCCTACCATTCCCAACCGACCACTCCACCACCTCCTCCACAAGCAACTACTAGCCAACTTCCTATCCCCTGGAAACAGCCGGCCCATAAGGCTTCGCCTCCTCCTTCTTCCCCTGGAAACAACCAACCCCCCCCCCCCACCACCCCCCTCTCCTGTACCTTGCCGTGGAACCCTCCTTCACCAAAAAACCATTTCCTCTCTCCTCCCAAATCAGCCAATAACCAGTCTCCCAAAAACTCTTCCCAACCACAGCCTAAGCCCCATAACCTTCCCCTTTCTCTACTAGAAGTAACCGACCAGCTCCAATTCCCCAATTTTCTTGCCGTGGAACCACCCCCCCCCCCCCCCCCCCCCCCCCACACCACACACACACACACACAAAAAGAGCCATCTATACCCTATAAAAACATCTCTGGCGGTCACTAGAGTTCGTCTCCGTCCACCACTAGTGATCCACCACCAGATACCCTTTTATTTTACTTCATTTTAGTTTTTCCGGCGATCGCCAGAAAATATTTCTGGCGACCACCACCACCGGTAGCCACCACTGGCCTCCACCGGCCACCCTCCACCTCCTCCACCATTCATAACCACATTAACCACCCACAACTCCATATTTTCCACTATCCTAAATTTTAGGAATTAATTTCTAAAATAAGGGAATCCACCTCTCCCACTATTCCCTAGTCATTTGACCGGCCCGTCCCCTCTAACTCCCTCCTATTATTCAGCCCACTTCCCATCCAATCCTGAACCTCTCATTCCACACGTGGAACCACTCAAACCTCCCCTAAAATTCAGCCCATTTTCCTCATTTCCCCCACACTGCCGAACCCCCCTTTTCCCTTATACCCCCCTGTTTATTTCATGTGGAACCACAGGTCTTCACCCTCCCTTTTCCTTTCTCCAGATCCCACTCCCTGCCCTCTCTCTCTCTCTCGTGTATTCGCTGCTGCAGGAAATAGACTTCCTGCTGTACAAAACAGTAAAACCAGCCTCTGGGATTAATTTTAGGACTCCTACCATGCCTCCACACCTCTCATACAACCACCCCATCCACCAGATTTTTCTCCAGACCCTCAGAACAACAATCTTTGGTTGCTTATTGCTGAAAGCTACATCCCAGCACCATCCTATTTACTGTCTTAATCTCTGGACAACCCCAAATAGCTTCTGAGTGCTGAGTTCTGCCCCGGATAACCCTCTAAATGTGTCTCCAGCCTTCCCCTCATTATCGTCTTGGTATTCGAGGCTCGTGTGTTTGTTTCTTTATCGCCGTGTAGTGTGTTTGTTCCCTACTTGAAGGGATATTCATTTGTAGACTTTGTTTTCAATTGTCTTGGTTTGTGTAATCTCTCGTTTAAATATCTATTTGATTTTCTGGCACTCTTGCACTTATATGACCTCTCGTGTCTACTTATTTGGAGCTTTAACTATAGTGGCATAACCGCTTAAGTATATTTTGATTTATAAATCTAATTATTATTGCAAGCAAAATTCGTCTTATCTCATGTGTGGTTGCATATAGAATTTCACACATTTATTTTTCCATCACATAAGACAATCCGCGTCAGATTGGTATCAGAGCGCCAGGTTTGGGCTTACTTTAGAATACGCGGGCCTAGAACCTATGTGTTTCACCATGTCATATCATTGTAGCAATTGCTACTTTAATTCTTTATTTAATAAACACGAGTCTACTCATTTCGTTAATCCTCTATTTGAGGAACCACATTCCATCATTGATCAAGCACATAGAGTTCCCTCGGGAGGACCCTTATACTATCATGATTATCCTTGTCTCTGACATGTCACTTGTAGAAATCGTGCTAGCACTTTTCCACAATTTGATTCTTCTAGAGGTAATTACCCCGAGGAATATCAAGTGCTCTATAGAGGTCACCATCATCAAGATAACATCACAAGTAGTGGCGTTCCTAGTGTTCCAAAAATGGATTTGTCGGTAGTTGTATCTCAACGATGGGTTAGTGATCAATTTGATCGCTTGAATGTTCATTTCGATGACACAAAGAATACCTCAAAGAGAATTTGTAAAAAGAACCTTAAGGATTTATGTCAAGCCACCGATGTGTCTAGTAGTGCTCCCACTGACATGAGAGGCCAGTTAGTAGATTTTGATTCCTCTCATCTTGAGGAGACTCGGTGCCCACTTGATTTTGGAGTCAAGTCTGGTCCTGATCTTATGGTACTGGTGGAGAGCGTCACTGGTATGATTTGGGAGCATGGTTGTAACAACCCGTATAAAATAAGACCATTCATAATGGCATTTTGGTAATACCCCCCCCCCCCCCCCCCCAAATCTACTCTCCTCATCTACTAAACCTAAACCCGAGCCGGACATCCCGATTACGCTTATTTCCTGCATCCCGCAAGCCGCAAGAAAACCCTACTCCCGATTCCTCCCCCGTCTCCCGCCGGTAGCTCCGCAAGCCCCGCTCCCTGCTGCCGCCAACGCCTTCCCTCTTGTCATGGCCTCCGACTTCTCCTCTCGCTCTGCCCGACGGCTTCCCCTACTCAAGCCGGCTTCATCCTCGCCTCCCTCCTGTGCGTCCCCTTCTCTGGACGACAGACCCGCCGCCTCCTGTCCTCCCCAGGCCAACAACACTTCGTCTCCTCCTTTTCTTGAGGGCCAACAACACCTCCTCCAAAGAGGTCGGCGACCCTCTTCCTCTCCGTTTGGGTCGGTGTTTGTGAAATGGACAACTAGGGTTTCCTCCTATCTATTCCTTGGGCTCCGATTTGGTTCCTTATGGTAAGAAACTTCCTACTCCATCCTTATTCAGATTTTTCTTGATTTCCTAAATAATTTTTGTGCCCCAATTTGCGTACAACTTGTGTTTCATGATTTTGCCCCATAATAATCGGTTAATTCTTGTTGTAGATGTGTTCTCCAGCATCGTTCGTCGCGCCCTTTAACGGTTCATGAAGGAAGCACTCTCCGATTTAGGGTTTGCCCAAGCCTAATCGTCGTCAAGTCTCCGTGTCCGCGTGAGAATCTCTTCTCCCCTCACCTTTGAGGGAGGTAAATCTCTTAGCCACATCTCATTCAAATTTTGTAGCGAATATTTGCCCGTGTTAGCATAGTGACAATTTGCTGTGTCGCTTTCATCATTTTTGTACAGGTCCAATTGGGGTTTCTAAATCTTGCTTGCGCCGCTTGGCCGCCGACGCCAATTTCAGCTTCATTCAGGCAAGTAGAGATCATTTCTCTCTTGCAAACCTTGAACTTAATTGTTTTGTCTGATCTTATGGTTATATGAATCAACCCTTGATAGCTTGTTTCATCAGATAAATTTAGACATCGAATCCTTTATTAGACTTGTTTCTAGTTTGAGGTTCACGCGATAGGATTAACATGAGTTGTGAATGTAAATGACGATATTTGAATAATTGGGAGACGAGTTAGTGAATGATAGTTAATTGAATATTCAATTTGAGGATTTGCGTCTCGTTTGATGAACAATTTGAGGACAATAAATTTGAGCACGAGCATTAATAGATTTGAATGTTTATTGTTAAGGCTTCTGGCTAGTGATTTAAAGATTGTTGTGTTATGTCACGCTCGTACCGTGCACACGTTTGAATTGGAAGATCACACTTGTAACGAATTATGAATAACAAATATATTTTAGTATTTCTATATCATGCTCGGTAGTGAACGCATGTTTTTCTTCGAAGATAACTATGCCCTAGAATTTGTTTAACCTAGGCGAGTTTTCGATATCTCCGATCTGACACCGGTCAACTTACCTCTGCAATTTACTCTATAAATTTTCTTGATATTATGACCTTGACCTCTCGAACCCGCGAGACATAAACTCACTGTTTGGTTTCCTGCTGTGTCCTCGAATCTGGTTTCGTATGTCTGTCTGAGTAAAACCTATTCTTGGTCCGATCGCTCACTTTAAGTATTTTCGTTTCCGTTAAAAAACACCTAAGTATGAAGTTCGAAAACAAGACCGTAGTTGTAAGCAAGTCCTTGAACTGTAGCGTCTGACTGGGCATCCGTCTGCCGCCATGGTCACGGTAAGCAGCATTACTTTTTCGCCAAGGCTTGCACACAGTTTTGATCGTGAACCATGGGCGCCCTCTATAGCACCTACACCCTTCATCGATCACAACTTATAACATATTACATGAATAATGTTGGTCTATGCTCCGGAGTAGTCTAATACACTAACTTGTTCTGTTTAGCTCTGTTATTTGCTTGTCTCGAATAATTTTGATTCATGAAAACTGGTACACTCATGTTTTTCTGCTTCTGTTACCGTTCTATACTTTACTCTGCTCACCCTGTTTATTTCAATGTTCTGAGGCTTTTCCTTTGTGTTTTAGAATTGCCTTAGCTTTTGTGTCAGCGCTGCTAGGTTTCTGAGCCCGATCTGCATCAAGATCCTGCTTTCCGATGATTGATCTTCTAGCCGTGTCAGGTTTGATGTTTTTCATTCATTTCTTTACTGTCCGATGTTTTCTTTATGTGATAATTATGAACAGTAATACATGGACAACTGCTAGGCTATTAAATACTATGTACTAGAATTTGATGTTAATGCATGTGTATACTCTTCTGAATCATAATTGCATGAAAACTATAGTAGTGGCCTGTAAAACATGAATTTTACAAAATACATATGCATTTAAAACTCTGAAGGCTTCCGCATAACAAAAATCAAACCGTTTTACTTAACAATAACTATTTTAAATCTATTTTTAGTATTTTCTGCATCCGCCTTTGCAGACATGAATTTCTTTCCGCCCATGCCTGTGGCATCACGGCCCGCCCGAAACGCACTCTGACTTCTGTCGAGACGGGTCGTGACAATGGTTACGAAAGCGAGGACAAACAATCCAGTGACATAGTGATGGTATATCCGTCTTTCACACCTCACTTAGACCCAGTGTCCCCTACGACTAAAGAGCCAGACCACGATAGTGCACATATTGGTCTGCTGCCGAGTATGCATTATTTTCACTTTTCCATTGTCATCGTCTCGAGCCACATTACTACCGGGAGCCAAGAGCTTAGTGTTGATCTCATGATGGCAGTCTCACCCATCATTGGGAACACTGCACCTTGCGATGGTTCACATCTGGAGGATTATAACTCTATTGGTGGGTTCTTTGGAACCCCCCTGTTGAGCCTCCTGCTGAACCACTATGCCCTTGTGAGGATGAGATTTTGAAGAGTGATCCATTTCTGAGTATAAGATACTTGACACCTCTTCTAGTTAGATCTTTAAGTCACCCCACTTATGAGGTTCTTGAATCTAGTGTGGTGTACTTACTGCTAACCATGCTTACATTTAAGGCCCCTCCAGATATCTCAAGAACTTTTATTGGCACACGCCGCATTTGCGACAAGTTTCATTATACCCCTCCCGGTGAGCCACCTGATGAACTTTCACTTTATGGGCGCATCCTGCGCAACATAGAGAGGCATCCTAATGCCAAAGTTTCACACTGTCTTCTGAATGTTTATTTCACACGCGACGAGTACTTCTACACTTCACCTAGAGAGCCTCCAAATAAACCACCACTCTTTAGGGACGTGTTCACTATCTTCGATTTAGTTGAGAGTGCGAGTGCTCTCGGTGGTGTAGGGTTTGATTCTATCATTGTTTGTATTGACATTTCAATTGTTTATTTAGATGATCATCACACTCGTGATGATTTTTTTTACACCCCACCCACTGAACCCCTTGAGCATGTGCTCCTCTGGTATGAAACCTGGAGGGATGTATAGTCTCTACACATCAATTCTGTTATGTTTGTCGACCATCATTCATTGTCACGGTGTAACATGCACCAGTCTATCCGACATATGAGTACATGCAATAAAAATATTTATAAATCTTATGTGGATAGTCACATGAGATTAAAATGCTTCAAGATGGAGAACTAATGTTTATTTGTATACATGCTGAGAGACTCCCCATGAAAACTGCTCAAAAATTAAATGCTAAAAGAATGAGTCCTTACACCATGCTCAAAAGAATTGGAACAAATGCTTATGAGCTGGATATCTCGCAGAGCATGAGAATTTCACCTGTATTCAATGTTGAAGATTTAACTTCCTACTTTGAGCGGTATGACTACATGTATCCTTCGCCCTCTACCACCACATCCTTTCAGCCTCCATATACATCCACCACTACTCGACATACCAAGTTACCACCATTGTCTCCTTCCACTTCGCCGCATCAACAACCTTCGCCTGCCAGCCACCCTCTTCTTCAGCCCAAGTATTCGATACCGCTTGATCATGCGTCTTCTTCCACAGTAGTACGACATTCTCCGACACAAACATCACCTCAGTTTCTTTCACAGCAGTACGACATTCTCCGACACATGCATCTCCTAAGCTTCTTTCACAACAGTACCATACAGTGTTTGACGATGACGACATCAACAATACCTTCTTGCGCATGGATGCCCACTATTCCGACTCCGACATCTTCTTTAGCGGCAGCACCAGTTACAATACCATCGTCAACTTCAGCAGTACTATCCTCAGTTCCATCGTCAGCATTAGCTTCAGCGACCTACGAGTTCAGAGCTGTAGTGTTTCTCCTCTCCTTCAGACGAGAGCACACCCATCTTTATTCACGGAGATGAATGCTTTCAAGGTGAGGGGAATTGATGAGGGATGCCCACCCGACCCGTTCGGGTCTGCTCACAATGACCACGAGCATAGTGACAATCGAGACCGCTCAGTTCGAGCGACTCGACAACCTTTGTATTTTTGTCTCTCGTCATTTTTTGTTTTGAGTTGTATTTTTACTTATTTTTGAGTCGGGATGATCAGCCAATCATTTCCGTCCGTTGCCCCCTTAGAGTCTATAAATAGAGGATGAGAGCTCTCATTTTAGGCATTGGAGAATGGAGTATTGAAGCCCATTCTTTGATCATCTCGGTGCCGAAGCCAAACCCCGGGCGCGAAGCTCGAGTCTACCCCCTCCATTTCCCTACTCCCATTGGCCGGCCCCTACCATACCTCTCCTTGGCCGGCCACTCCATCACCCCCTCCTCCACAAGCAACTACCAGCCAACTTCCATCCCCTGGAAACAGCCGGCCCATAGGGTTTCCCCTCCTCCTCTTCCCCTAGAAACAGCCAGGCCCCTCCTCTCCTTTACCTTGTCGTGAAGCCCTCCTTCACCTAAACAACCATTTCTTGTCTCCTCCAAAAATAACCATCAACCAGTCTCCCAAAACCTCGTCTCAACCATAGCCGAAGCTCCATAACCTCCCCCCTCCTCTACTAGCAGTGACCGGCCACCTCCAATTCCCCAATTTTCTTGCCATGGAACCACCACCACCACCACCACACAAAAACAGCCCCCTATACCCCATAAAAACATCTCCGGTGATCATTGAAGTTCGTCTTTGGACACCACCGGTGATCCACCACCATATATCCTTTCATTTTCTTCATTTTAGTTTTTCCGGCGCTCACCGAAAAATATTTCCGGGGAGCACCACCACCACCAGCATCCACCACCGGACTCCACCAGCCACCCTCCACCTCCTCCACCATTCATAACCACCATAACCACCATAACCACACACTACTCCATATTTTCCACTATCCATATTCTCCCACTAGCCATATTTTCCACTATCCATATTCTCCCACCGGACTCCACTATCCATATTTTCCACTATCCATATTCTCCCACCGGACTCCACCACCCACCATTCATAACCACCATAACCGTCATGGTTGCAGGGTTATGTGCGCACTAAAAAGCTTTGCCGCCAAAAGTAATCAAGCTGGAACTTGGTGTTGTTTATTATTTGTATAAATTGATGTACGAGCTTGTTTGCCATTTGTTGTATAAAGTGATGTACGGGCTAGCTTGCCCTAATACTTATAATGGGATGTACATGTTTACAATTGTAAATGTTTTAAATAGTTATGAGAATTTAGTTATGGACATGCTCTGGGGTTATGTGCTTTGATTCACTTTAAGTTGGTATTAAATTACCTTCTGCAATACTTTTTCTCACTCTGAGATGTGAGTTACGCTGGTTACCTTCTTATAATGCGCAACTTGTTGACGCTAGTTGCGGTGGGGATCTGACATGACCTATATTATATGGTATATGCGAGTGTGGTATAACACTTGCATCCAACCTCTTTTGCGTCCTCGGGTCTCCCCAACACCATGCTATCCATCCTTTTGGTTACTGTCATCCACGACCATGCTCGCCAAGACCAATTCCAGATGTCGAACGACGCTCCATCCCTCGTCCGACCACCATTCCGCTTCAGCTTACTGCAGATTCCCATTAATCCGACGACCTCGCCAGACCCTCCTGCGTGGCATGCAACCACCCACGCCGTCGGTGTTGTCCATGACACCCTTCCCCGACGTCGTTGACCACTGTTCCTCAGCTCACGCAAACCACCCTTCCTCGTTGAGCTCGGGCTTTGCCACTTTCGTTTCCCTGCAGGCTGTCTGTATAGTGCTATTTGTTGATTCCTCTCCGTTTTCCCTTTTCACTTTATCTGCCGGTCCCTCGAGCCCTGCACTGCCACAAACGTGTCTGATTCCACGCCATGCTGCGGTTCAAATTCTGCCCCGCCTGTCTTCACTCCTCCTTCGTTCACATGTCACATGGCCCCTCTCTTGGTACCTGCGCCTTTACTTGCCTTCCCACGCCTCTCTAACTCCTGTATCGAGCCATGGCCACAACCTTCTTTGGCTCTCCTGACTCCTCATTTAATCAACTTGTTATTTACTTCTCGCAATGACCACTACACCTCCACACCACATCTCTCCTTTTTAATTTTTGTTATCTACTGCTCTTCATGACATGATCATTTTCAGATTCGCCCGAGCACCACCTATCCTCTTCCCCTATATTTTTTTACGACTGGTAATCTTGACACGATGACGTTTTAGATTATCATGTATTTACGAATAATTATTTATTTGGTTTATGTATTTTGTCATGTAGTGTGGGGCTTCATCTATATAAGGAGCCCTTAGGTTGTCAGTCCTTTTTATCTTTGAATCATTTGGTTTTGGGTTCTCCTTGGAGAAAAGAGTGCTTTGGAGGACTCAGCTTTCAAGTGTTAGGCGGGAGCTTGTCTCCCAAGTTTGTATCCGTATTGTTGAATGTTGGAGAATAAAAAAATGAGAGATTAATTTCATGAAAAAGAGCTCTCTCCTATTATATAAATGAGAGATACAAAAGGAGCAATAATGCAAATAACGTAAACCCAACACTCCCCTCAAGTTGGGCGTGTGATATCTTGCATGTCGAACTTGCACATAATTTTTTCAAATATGCTCTGACTTAACCCCTTGGTGAGACCATCCGCTAGCTGTTGATCTGAAGGGACAAATGATGTGCTTACAACTCCTTTTTCTGTATTCTCTTTGATGAAGTGGCGATCAACCTCCATATGCTTTGTGCGATCATATTGTATAGGAGTGTGAGCAATGCTAATGGCGGCTTTGCTATCACAGTAAAGTCTCACGGGGTATTTGTTGTTCATGCCAAGATCATTCAAAAGAGATTTAATCCACAGTCCTTCGCAAATCCCATGCGCCATAGCTTGAAATTCTGCCTCTGCACTCGACCTGACAACCACATGTTATTTTTTTACTTCTCCACATTACTAAATTACCACCAACTAATGAGCAATTACCAGAGGTGGACCCACTGTCCTCAACTGAATCAGTCCAATCAACATCAGTATCAACTTCAACAGTCAGTTTTTTGCCCGAGGAGAACAAGATACCGTTTCTAGGAGAGGACTCGAGATACTGAAGAATTTAGTAGGCAACTTTGAAGTGACGAGTTCTTGGTGAGTGCATGAACTGACTGATGACCAAGGTTGCAGATGTCGGATGTCAGACTCATGCCGGTTTGAGTTTTTTATGTCGGATGTCGGATTGTGGGGGATATATCAGGGACATTTCAAAATGTCGGACTGTATTGTTATATATATGTTTCATAATATTTTCATCTATTAATTAGATGGTAATTATTTTATCCGATTAAATGTAAACTAAAATTCATTCGAGAAAATTAAACTACTAACGAGTGTTTAATTATATTTGATTGGTGTCATTTGGAGTCACCTTCTCACCAAATGCCCAACATAAATCTCTACATGCTATGGAAGAAACACTGGGTATCTTGTTAGAACCTCCCGATTAATTCATTCTATAAAAAATTATAAATTTTTTTAACAAAAAAACCGCAATATTGGGCCGACATTACCCGACATTTGCCGCAATATTGGGCCGACATGTCGGTCGCAATACCGGAAAATGCCAAAATTGTCATATGCGGCGGTAACGTGTCGTTTTCCCCTCAAAACTGACATGTCAGACATGTCGGTTGCAATCTACAAGCTTGCTGATGCACCAACCACATACAAAATATCCAGACAAACATGAGATAAATAGATGAGGCGACCAACCAATCGTTGAAATCCAGTGATATCATCCACCACTTCCCCATCATTTTTTCGACTTTACCCAATTTGTGGTTGACTTCAATATCTGAGATTTCCCAGGTCTTTTACTTCAAACTCCTTTGTCAGTCTTTGTTTCAGAATCTAAATTTTTTCAGTATCATCGCCCATGATAATGATATTATCCACATGAACAATAAGAGCGATGAGTCTCCCATATTTGTGCCTTATAAATAAAGTATGATCCATATTGCTTTTGGAGTAATCCAAATGTGACCATAACTCTATGAAATCTCCCAAACCAGGCCTAAGGAGACTATTTTAAGCCGTATAAGTCTTTCTTCAACCTACATACATTTCCCCCAGATCCTGCCAGGATAAGACCGGACAGTAACGACATGTAGACTTCTTCTGCCAAGTACCCATGAAGAAATGCATTTTCACATCTAATTGGGTCGAAGCCCACCCTTTGCAGGCACCACACGAGAGCAAGACTCTTATAGAAATTATCTTTGCCACGGGTGCCAAAGTTTCTTGATAGTCAATCCCCATGATTTGCGTATAGCCATTGACCACCAATCGCGCCTTTTATCGCTCAACAACACCTTGAGAGTTCTACTTGACGGAGAACATCCACTTACACCCTACCACAGTCTTACCTGGTGGAAAAGGGACCAAGTCACATGTGTAAGTCTTTTCTAGGGCCAACATCTCCTCACGCATAGCATCTTGTCATTTTTGGTGAGCAATAGCACCCTGTCAAGTTGAGTGGATAAAATGAAGGAGAGAGGAAATACAAAGATAATGTGTTGGAGATAATGAGTTATATAACACAAAGTGGGACATCGGATGTTGGGTAGAGATACAGTTAGCTTGAGTCCCCAAAGAAGGATCCGATGTTGGAGCGGGTAGCCTGAGAGATGCCGATGTACCTGGACCCCTTTTCCGCCGAGTATATACCTGTAAAGGAGGATTAGTCACATGAGTAGGAGTAGGGGTAGGCAAGGATGTAGACATAACTAGCATAGAAACATGAGGAGGAATATGTATAGGCACAGGGGGGAGGAATAAGTAGTGGAAGAGAGCTCCACTTTAATTGGATAAGACTCCCCCTGAAGTGAGGACTCGTAGTAGGACTCAGACTCCCAAAACGTGACGTTCCGTAGTAACGGTCTTTTTGGAAGCTGGAGCATTTATATCCTTTCCGGGTAAGAGAATACTCAATAAAGACACACTTAAGAGCACGAGGATCAAGTTTGGACATGGGGCGCACATGGAAAAAGCACGCATACCCAAAGATGCAAGGAAGGAGATGTGCGTGAGAGACAAAAAGAACCTCAAGTGGGGATTTGTGGCCATGAACACGAGTTGACAATCGATTAATAAAGTACGATGCAGTAAGAACCACATCACCTCAATAATACTTAGGGAGGTGTATCTTTAGGAGAAGACATCGAACGACCTCTTGAAGATGGCTATTTTTGCGCTCGACGACCCCATTCTGATCCGGGGTTTATACACAAAATGTCTGATTTATAATGCCATGATAACTATGATAACGCTCAATGGAGGTGTCAACATACTCACAACCATTGTCACTGTGCAAAACGTTAATGGCCGTGTTAAACTGAGTAACCACTATCTTATGAAGACATTGAAATAAGGGAAAAACATCATTTTTGTTTTTCATTAAGTAGACACACGTACAACGAGAAAAACAATCGATAAAATTAACAAATCAGTGTAAATCAGAAATAGAAGCAACATGACAAGGACCCCAAACATCAGTATGAACCATAACAAAAAGAGAATCACTAGGAGTAAACATATGATTAAGAGAAGCGCGATGATGTTTACAAAGAGCACACACATCATATTTAAAAGTATTCAACGATACAGTTGACATATACAAAAATTAAAGATGTATAGTTGTTAGAGAAGGATGGCCCAGGCAGCAGTGCCGGGAGTCTACAGACGTCCGAGCAGCAGAAAGAGCCTTCGGAGAAGAGGCAAAGCTGAAGAGGTCAAACAGGTAGAGGCCATCACACAGTCTACTAGAGCCAATCACCTTCCTCATCTTCAGGTCCTGAAAGACACACGAGGAGAGAAAAACGGTTGCCGAGCAATTCATAGAATTAGTAAGGTGACAAATAAAAAGCAGGTTGCGGGTAAACTTAGGAACATGAATCACCAAAAAGAGGGTGAGGGAGGAGCAAGGAATGACCCTTTTCCCGATAATGGGAGACAAGGATCCATCAGCAATGCTCACTTTGCCCATACCAGGCAAAGGAATATAAGACACATAACCTGTAACAGAACCAGTCATGTGGTCTGTGGAGCCAGAATCAATGATCCACTGGGTGGAAGAGCAGGCGGTGACTGAGTGAGCACTTGGAATCCCCTGGTGGGCATAGGAAGTGTTGGTAGACTCAGATGAGTGTACAAGCATGAAGCAGCGAAAGCGTGAATCTCCTTAGCAGTAAGGGCAGAAGGAACCTCAGGGGCAACACCATTTCCATAAGGAGCAGTATCATCAACAATATCAGAGAGATAAGCCGAGCGAGACGGTGAAGGGAGCCTCAGAGCGCAATCAAAACTACGACCGCCACGAGTAGCAGGACCCCCACGAGGAGGTAAGCCATGAAGCTTGAAGCAAGTGTCACGAGTATGACGGGCTTTCCCACAATAATCACACGTCAAATGGTCCTTGTCCATAGACTTGGACCTAGTGTCACAGATAGTGCAGCCACTGGGACTGAACCGACCGGCAAGGGTAGAGCCCTTAGCAACAGTGTTTGGTAAACGAATCTGCCGATGATCATATTCCTACTGAACCAAACTATACACCTCAGGTAAGGAAGACAAAGGAGAGCGGCCAAACTATACACCAAACTGATGAGATTAAGGTCACAGTGGAGACCATGTAGAAAATTGAAGATCCGATTGTGTTCCTCCCGGGCACGTACCAACACCTCATCCTCAGGGGAGACAAGAGTAAGCTAACTGAAATGGTCATACTCTTGGTAAAGCTGTGTAAACACCAGGTAGTAGGCTCAGCAAGAAGAGCGATTGGCGGAAGCGGAGCGAGGGAAGCGGCTAAAGAAGTGGCGGGACACATGTTTAGGATTTTCTCGGTAGCTCTGATACCATGTTGAATGTTGGAGAATAGAAAAATGAGATGTTAATTTCATGAAAAGGAGCTCTCTCCTATCATATAGGAGGGAGATACAAAATGAGCAATAATGTAAATAACGTAAATCCAACACATATTTTTATGCAATGCAATTTCATTAACTCGAGTGTATCTCCACATTGAATGTTCACGCTCGCCCACGATCGTAGAAAAATCTTTTTGGTAACAATATCATTGTGACATACGATCATTCCGAAGAAATCAATACTTTGAAGAAGTATCTGTCCAAAGAGTTTTAACTAAGGACCTTGGGTCTTGGATGGCCCATTAGGGATAAATGTTTCCAGAAACAAAACATGGATTTTTTTAGAAGAAATATGTTCTTGATCTTTGAAAAATGAATATAGTAATGAAATGTTAGCATGCTATTGCTTCAGTAGAACTGAATGCAAAAACTTAAATTATATGTAAATATTGAAGTTAACAGAGAAATGTATCAACATCTGGCCTGTGAATTTATATATTTGTCTCCTATTTGGCTTGATGTAAGTTTTCCCATGAGCTTAGTTTATGTACACTTCGATGAGATGCATCTGAAGTCATATTTTAGACTATAAGGACATAAAGAGCATACTTGGTGAACAACACTATTTGTCGAGTGGACCCATCAGACTAGCATGTAGGAGGGGCGAGACTCGCCTACCGCCAGCGGTATCTCTACCGCTCGCGCTAGCATCAAGACGACATCACAAGAAGGGGGCATCTCTAGCAGACACTGCTCATATCGCCTGGAAGCGCATCTAGTCGACACAACATTTTGGAGGAGGGGCAAGTGCAGCTATGGGGACTAGTGCACTCGTCCACCATGGGGACTAGTGCACTCGCCCACCATGGACGAGTGCACTCCTGACAACTTGCATCCGCCCCCGTTTCAGGGCTAGTTGCTAGCACCCAACATCACTAGGGTACTCGCCACCCCCAGGCGAGCACGCCTTAAGCAGTGCGTACTCGCCCTTAGGGGTATTCTGTTTTTCCAGGGGATTTCATTTTGGTTTGCGATTAGTTATACCAAACAACGAGATTCCGCTATTAGCAGGCCCGTTTGGGCTGCAGATAGTAATTCGAAAAGGCGGAATTTTGCTATCCACAGACCATTTTCAGAAACTATAAATAGACCCCCAAAGGCATCTTCAGAGAAGGGACTTTTTCCGAAGGCTGGTTTTGGATGACGAGAGCTTCTGCACTTTGTTCACTCAGGTTTTCGGGTTGGCATTTAGGTGCTCTCAAGTGCCCTTCGGGGTGCCCAACTCAGCTTTGGGTTGGGAGGGCAAGCTCTCTTGTATCTTCCGGCTTTGTGGCGGGACCTCCTTGCAGCTCACAGGGTCTTTTTCTAGTTACCCACCTTTGTGAGTGAGGTTCATTGTTCCAAGTGCCCGGCTTAGCGTTCCCACTCGGAAGAAGTAAGCGCAATCTACACCCAGTTGGTCCGAACTCCTCTTGAACCCATGTTTCTGGGTTCAACACTTGGGGAGGGACATTCATTTATGAAGAACATGAACCGATAAGAGAAATTTTGTGAATTGTGAACTGGGTAAACTGATAAGATCATGTTGTCACAATAGATTTCTTTTTTTCCTAAACTTGTCCTAGGTGTTTATTCACTATATTTAATAAGAACATGAACAAAAGATTGCACTAAAGCAAGAAAAAGGATAGAAACTCTTGAGACATGTTCACACCAAATTCCTAAGGGTTGATTCTCTTTAAGAGATCATCTTCAAATGGGTGCAAATTACAAGACTCCTCACTACCCTAAGACTCACAACTCACTCCCTTACATCAAGAGTGGAATACCAACATGCCTAATATTACTAAATACCGTTAAAGGACATACATTAAAAATATTAAAAGAAAATACATTAAAAATAGTAAATGAAAATACATAAACTCTAGCGTCTGCTTGTACAATATTTCTCTGTAAATCTAGCGTTATAGTTCTCAAATACTCTTTTTTTGTCGCTTCCTGTTTCAGCAGTATTTATTAATATCCATCTTCCTTTCATTTAGACCGAATGGTATGAAAAAATGAGTTTTTTTCTTTTTGCTATTCCCAATCATAAGAAGGATTAGAGAGGGTAAAAATAAAAGCTTAGGCCTCGTTTGGCGCAGATTATCATCCGCGCGGATTTCATCCACGCCGCACAACCGCAGTTCCCGCGATGCTGATGAAATCCACGAGAAATCCACGCAAAATAGAGGCGGGATGATCCTCGCCGCCTGACCCCCGCTCCACCAAACAGCACGGAACTGCATCCGGACGATGCCGTCCACGGCGGATCAGCCCCGCCAAACGAGGTCTTAGTGTTTCGAAGAACCCCTTCATCCTTTACTTACCTTTATCACAATGTCTTACCCTGTTTTCCTGGTAGAAAATGGAAAATTTGGCAGCCAAAAAGCTGTTGACTCATGTTGTACAAAAGAAAAAAGAAGTTAATGTACTTGTCACTTCTTGGTGGCCCCAAGTAATTGAGAAATCAGTAAACCAGTTTTTGTTTAGTAGAGAGAATTATAATTTTAAACATAAGGTTTTAGATCACCTTTTCAATAAGTCCTGCATTATAGATAACTTTTTCAATAAGTCCTGCATTATTTAATCGGTTCCATTCATTATGTGTTTGTTTTAGTCTTTTAGACTTTCATGCATTTTTTGAATCATTTTCTTCAAAATTTAGTAGTGAAATTTTATTTCCCAGAACAAGACATTACAGGACAAAATTCTTCAGTCAGATCATGTCACAGAGCAAAGTCTTGGTAAGTAGCAGAATATCTTTGACACCATACATCTGTCTATAAAGTTTTTGTTGTTAATCATAACAGTCTGCAACTTCAATCTATAACACTATACTTTAGCACAATTTATTGTACTTATGATGATACATATACTACTAATTTAAAAAAGGACTGAAATCATCCAAAAGGCCAAAACTGCCAAAAACTGCCCCATACCCTCGCCCAAAAGTTATAACAAACAACCAAAATAACCCATCCTGCAAAATAAATCATAATAATGGATCTAAAACAATAGAAGATTATAGGATTCATAATAAAGGAGCTCCAAATCCTAAATAATGATGTGAGAAAGTATCCCAAACACTTGTTGAACCAGGAAGCAGACAAACTTGTATATATTTTACCAGTTTTAAGTTGATGTGACACAATGTAATCCCAATTTGATATTTATGTTGAAAATTCTTTACAGAACATTCTCAAAAGCTTGAGGAAAGGTATAATATAATTTCAATTAATACACACAAAAACTTAAACAGACATATTAATCTCCTATGCCAAGAAACTTCTTTTAGGTGTTTTTGATGAATACTCACTTACCTTGATCAACTTTAATTGCTTTTTTCTGAAACTTGTTTCAACATTTAGATGTTGTAAGAAACTTTAATATTTCTTATTTCCTAGGATGGATTGTGTTTATCCATTATAGTATGAAAATATCTTATGTCAATTTTACATTCAACAATTCTGTAATCTTTGGAGTCTTCGTAGTTGAGGGAGATGCTGAAACATGATTGTTCTTCTTGATGCCAAAAGAGTTTGTGATTGTTTGATGA
This sequence comes from Platanthera guangdongensis, assembly GCA_039583875.1. Taxonomy (NCBI): domain Eukaryota; kingdom Viridiplantae; phylum Streptophyta; class Magnoliopsida; order Asparagales; family Orchidaceae; genus Platanthera; species Platanthera guangdongensis. The sequence continues at coordinate 27,289,262 of CM077150.1, read as the reverse complement.
AAATGATAATTATAGGAAGTTTGCATTAGAAGTCCAGTCCGACTTCTTGATTGATAAAGATGATTTACATTTTATTTTTGCAAAAATGGAATGAGAAGAGGAAGTCAAACATGTTAGAGGAAGCGAGAGGGATAGACAAGATGGCGGAGAAGTGACAAGTGAAAGAAGTGGACTGCACTTACATAGAGAGAGATTGCAAATAATGCTCGCTTACTGTTAATAATAGTCCCACATTGCCAATCCACTCTGTTCTGATCTGTTTATATGACAAGGCAACCCTCACCTGTTGAGTCGGTTTATCAGGTTGAGTTAGACCAAACCTAACATGGTATCAGAGGGAGGTTCCATCCAGTTTCTGTACGGTTCCGTCCGGTCCGCCCATGAGCTCTGTATCCAGGTTCCGTCCGGTCGATCCATGCTATGGGCGAGGGGGGATGTTAATAATAGTCCCACATTGTCGATCCACTCTATTCTGATCTGTTTATATGGCAAGACAACCCTCACCTGTTGAGCCGGTTTTTCAGGTTGAGTTAGGCCAAACCTAACACTTACAAATATTCCTGAATTGTTATCATTGATGTTCTTTTATGAGCATCTTTGTTAATAAATGGAAGCATTTAAGACATAGCTGGAATAAAATTAGATCTTTTATACATATATTTCTTTTATGAGAAATTTACTAGACAAAACATCCTTAAAAAAATCAAGTAATATCTTGTGGGAGACTCTCGCGATATGTTATACTGATGGTGGGGCGATCTTCTTTGTGTCAATTACCTGTCATCATCTATGGTAAGCAAACCTTGATAGTTCTCTATCAACATTCTTGCACTACATAAATCTCTATTCTAGATAGTTTTGATTTAGTTTAGATAGACTTAGATGGTCTTCTGGTGTAACTGAATTTACCACATTATGATATGGAGAGAATGAAGGGAAAAATTCACAATGATTGTATCTCAACTATAGACGCTTCTCATTGTAAATGCACTTGAAACAGTAAAAGAACTCCAGAAGAAAACATTTTGACATATAGAAATTTAAAGAGGATTATAGGAGTTGATATTTTCATTTTTTAGGAAAGAGTTGATATAAGATATCAGACAGTTAATTCTAGTAGAATATTCCATACTTCATTTTTTTCCTTCATACACGTCTCGTGGTTCAAGTTGAGTTTATGTTAGGATTGGGTTAACTAGGTTAGTCGGTTTGGAGTTTGAGTTGGCATGTAGCGTTGGCTTGAAATATGATACATGGGGTATTTAAGCAAATTGTAATTATGTATGTTAAGAAATAGTGGATGGCATAAATTTAGAAAGATTTATGCTTAGAAATACAAAGGGAATGCATATTTGAGCATATGATATGGAAAGAAAATTTTGGAAATTGTTGATGCAGTTTTCTTTAGGCGTTATGTTAAGCCTCCCGACGAGGCTAGACTATTCGGGCAACATTACCAGCGGCGGCAACGGCGCGTGCAAGGCAACAACGGGGCTGAACCAATGAGTTCATCCCCCTCTTCTTAAAAATCGGCTCAAGGGGGCTGAACCGCATTGGGTTCAGCCCCATGGGGGCCGGCCGGCCCCCTTGGTTGGCCGGCCTGGGGTCCCGGGTTATAAATACCCGGACCCCTCTCTTTTGGAGGCATGCAAGAACTAACCAAGGTATTTCTCTCTTCCTTCTCTTTTCAACCCTAGCACCTATCTACTTCCTCTAGATTTTCTCCTTCCTTAGTTCCCGCATAGCATTTGGTATCAGAGGATTCCTTCCTCCGTCATGGTGAATACACGCTTGCAAGAGGAGAATGGCCGCTTGGAAACCCTAGAGGAGAGTTTGATGGGGCTTACCGATTCGGTAGCCGCCATCGAAGAAAATGTCAAAACGTCCACTCAAAGGTTGGAAGAGCGGATCGACGACCGCTTGAACGATATCATGACGCTATTAGCGCAAAATTTGAAGGGCAAGGCGGTGGCAGAGGAGGAACCGGGCGGATCTACAGGGAATAGGCCGGAAATGCTTGGATTTGGCGGATCGGGTGCGGGAAGTGCGGGATCGGGAGCGGCTGGCGTAGGACTCGCTGCTGCGAGCCAGACGGGGGTCGGATCGGGCGCGGCGTATCACGGAGGGGCCGGATCGGCCTGGGGCGGCGTCGGGTTGGCCGGATCGGCTTCAGCGCACACGCAGGGGCCCGGATCGGCGGGTGTTGCCGCTGGCTGAGCTGGATCGGGGACGGCGAGCATGTCGGGGGTCGGGTTTGTCCCGGCGGGTTACGGTGGAGCGGGAAATGCAGCAGGAGGCTCCGGAGGGGTCGGGTGGGCATCAGCGGCCCCTGTGGGGCTCGGATCGGGGCTGGCGAGTCATCAGGGCGCCGGATTTGGGCCGGGTGGCTTCGGCATGGCTGGAGGGGGCTTCGGAGTGGCTGGACCCCCCGGGGCAAGCACGGGGAGGGCCGGATTTGGGCCGGCAGGCCTGGACATGGCAGCCAGGGGTGGCGGGTACGCAACTGGTGCTGACGGGCGGGCCGGGACTTTTACCGAGCACGCTCCTTGGAGGCAAGGTGGGGATGGGTTGTTACCCCCACCGGCAGGAAGAGGGCAACCACCAGGCTTTGGAAGAGGGGTGCAGTGGGGAGAAGGGGGGCCCTTCCGTCATGGGGCCCCAGTGGCGGGGGAACGCGGCCAAAGGCCGTACATGGCTCCCAAGTTGACTCGGATGAATTTCCCTCGCTACAGTGGGGGCGACGCGTTGGAGTGGGTACAAAAAGCTGAGTTATTTTTCAACTATCAGGAGGTGCCAGAGGCTCAGTGGGTGCAGCTAGCGTCCTTCCATCTGGAGGATGACGCGTTCCAGTGGACACAGTGGTTCTTGCGAGGACGGGAGTATGTTCCGTGGGAGGAATTTGTGGCGGGCTTCACGGCTCGATTTGGGCCTTTGGAGTTTGAAGACTTTGAAGCGCTTTTACAGAAGCTACGGCAGAAGGGTACCGTGATGGAGTACAGGACGGAGTTTGAGAAGCTGGCCAACAGGGTTCAGTGGGAAGAAAAGACACTCCTCAGCTGTTTTGTATCGGGACTGAAGGATCACTTACGCGATGAGGTTCATGCCTACATGCCCCGTAGTCTGAACCATGCGATCAGCTTGGCGCGCATTCAAGAGGAAAAGTTGAATAGGCAGCGAGCCCGCATTCTGGCAAGGCACACTACTACACCGGCTGCGGCCAGGAGAGAGACCCCAGTGACCGGCCGACCGACGGTGACACGGTTGTCTTGGAACGAGTTACAGGCACGGAAGGAGAAGGGCCTTTGCTTTAACTGTGATGAGAAATTTACGCCGGGGCACAAGTGTCCGAAGGTCCAAGTCTTTATGTTACATCAGGAGGAGCAGCTTGAGGGGGACGAGTTTCCGGAGGAGGATTTGGAGCCTGGGGGGGACTTCGATTTGACGGAGTTGGGTGTGTCCCTTCATGCCATGGAGGGGTGCAATCCACCTCCGCTTACTATGCGGCTGGCAGGGAGGATTCGGCAGGAGAGGGTGACCATCCTGGTGGACAGTGGCAGTACTCATAATTTTATTCATCCCGATGTGGCACAAAGGGTGGGGCACGTGATTGACACAGGAGCGGCGTTCCAGGTTATGGTTGCAGACGGTAGCAAACTACAGTGCCAGGGGGTGTTGAAGCCTGAAGGCGATGGAGCTTCAGATGCAGGGTTATGTGGGGTGCACAGATGTCTATCTCTTACCGATCCGGGGTTCAGATATGGTGCTGTGAGTGCAGTGGCTACAGCAGTTGAGGAGGGTGACTTTTGATTGGGACCAGATGACGATGGAATTCTCGCAAGGGAGCCGCCAGTTCTGTTTGAAAGGGCTCCGATCTTCTCCGGTCAAGGAGATCTCCATTCGCAGCTTACAGCAGCTTCAGGAGTCCGCTAGTCTGATGACGGTCCTGTTGGGGGTGAGGTCTGGCGAGGATAGACCGACGGAGGTTCCTGACCAGATGCGAGCGTTGGTGGAGGAGTATGATGACATTTTTCAGGAGCCGGGGACGCTTCCACCGTCACGGTTCCGTGATCACCAGATTGTGCTACAGACGGGGGCGGAGCCGCCCAACACTCGTCCTTACAGGTACCCCCACATGCAGAAGGCAGAGATCGAGCGTAGTGTGAAGGAAATGCTTGAGGCCGGCATTATACGGCCTAGTACCAGTTCCTTCTCAGCACCGATTATTCTGGTTAAAAAAAAGGACGGATCGTGGCGTTTCTGCGTGGATTACCGGGCCTTAAACAGTGTCACCGTGAAGGATAAGTTTCCGATTCCCGTGATTGAGGAGCTGTTGGATGAGTTGAGTGGGGCGACTATATTCACGAAGCTGGATTTGCGATCCGGCTATTATCAGATTCTTATGAAGGAGGAGGACGTGCATAAAACGGCGTTCAGGACTCATGACGGCCACGAGTTCTTAGTGATGGCGAATGGCTTGACGGGGGGACCGTCTACCTTTCAGGCCAATATGAATGAGACTTTTCGCTCATTCCTGCGACACTTCGTCTTGATCTTCTTTGATGACATTCTGATCTACAGCGCTACTTGGGAGGATCATTTACGTCATGCGGCTCAGGTCTTCTCTACTCTTCGGCAAAATAAACTCTATGCTAAGAAGTCCAAGTGTTCTTTTGGACAACAGGAGGTGGAGTACTTGGGGCATCTAGTCTCCGCGGAAGGGGTGAAAGCCGACCCACGGAAGATCGAGAGTATGCTTTCGTGGCCCCGACCTCTGACCATCCGGGCGTTGCGGGGGTTCTTGGGCCTCACTGGGTACTACCGACGTTTCGTACGGGATTATGAGAAGATTGCACGGCCACTTACGCAACTGCTACAAAAGGATGCTTTCTCGTGGCAGGATGAGGCCGAGACCGCCTTTCAGGCGTTGAAGAGGGCGATGACGACGACTCCAATGCTGGCACTCCCTGATTTCACTAAGGAGTTTGTGATCGAAACGGATGCTTCCGGCGTGGGAATGGGCGCAGTTTTGATGCAGGAGGGGCGGCCGATTGCTTTCTACAGTAAGGCCTTGGCTCCACGGACACTGGGCCTATCGGTGTATGAAAAGGAGATGCTCGCGGTTATTCATGCGGTGGCCTTATGACGGCCATACCTACTGGGACATCGTTTTAAAATACGGACAGATCATCAGAGCTTGAGGCACTTTCTCGACCAGCGGATTTCTTCCCCTCTTCAACAGAAGTGGGTCACCAAGTTGTTGGGCTATGATTATGAGATCGAGTATCGGCAGGGGAAGGACAATCGGGTGGCTGACGCCCTCTCGCGCTTACCGGAGGGGGCCTTGGCACACATTTCGATGCCACGGTTGGAGTCGCTGGATGAGATTCAGGAGGAGGTGCAGCGTGATCCCGAGTTACGGGTTATTGTGGAGAACCTGCGGCACGCGCGGGAGGTAACCCCAGGTTATCACTTACAAAATGACCGGCTCTATTATCAGGGACGGGTGGTCATCCCTTGGCAGTCAGCTTGGAGGACGATGATGATGCATGAGTTCCATTCGTCGCCGACGGGCGGTCATGCAGGTATTTCTCGCACTCTCCAGCGGGCCCGGGCCAATGTATTTTGGAAGGGGATGCGCCGTGACATTCAGGAGTTTGTTCAGCAATGTGATGTCTGCCAACGGCAGAAGTATGAGACTACTTCTCCAGCCGGGCTACTCACCCCCTTGGAGATTCCGCATCAAATCTGGGACACAGTTTCTATGGACTTCATTGATGGGCTGCCCAAGTCGCAGGGTAAAACAGTTATCTTAGTGGTGGTGGACAAGTTGTCCAAGTATGGGCACTTCCTTGCTCTGAGCCACCCTTACACAGGGGAGTCTGTGGCGGCTTTATTTGTTCGGGAGATTGTTCGATTGCATGGGATCCCTCGGGCGATCATCTCCGATCGGGACCCTACTTTCGTTGGCCGATTTTGGACGGAACTCTTCCGCTTGCAGGGGACTTCTTTGCGTTTCAGCACGGCTCACCATCCCCAGACCGACGGACAGACGGAAGTCTTGAATCGGGGCGTGGAAACTTACCTTCGTTGCTTTGTCATGGATGAGCCGCGGACATGGGCCAGTTGGTTACATTGGGCGGAGTACTGCTTCAACACGTCGTATCACTCCGCTAGCAAGCTCACCCCCTTTGAGGTCGTCTATGGACGGCCACCTCCCTCCTTCAGCAGTTATGAGTCAGGCAGTACCGCGGTGGCAGCAGTTGATCGAGCCCTCCGTGATCGCGATCGGACCCTCGCCACCCTGCGCGAGAATCTTCGGGCGGCGCAGGATCGTATGAAGGCACAGGCGGATCGACATCGGACGGACCGGGAGTTCCAGGTGGGGGCCGAGGTTTTCCTCAAACTTCGCCCTTACCGGCAGTTGTCTGTGGCGCAGAGGACAAATCAGAAGCTGGCACCCCGCTACTATGGTCCATTTCGGATCACGCGCAGGGTCGGGCCAGTTGCGTATACCTTGGCATTGCCTGAAGGCTCACGGATTCATCCTACCTTTCATGTCTCCTTGTTGAAGCGTAAGCTGGGTGAGGCGGTTCCGGTCTTTCCCGTCCTGCCCGAGGCTAATTCCGGAGGCGAGCTTCGCCCCCTACCGGCGGAGGTACTATTGATCAAGTGGCGCCGTCGGGGCACAGTGTACTGTCCGGAGCTGTTAATTAAATGGAAGGATCTCTCCGCGGAGCACAATACGTGGGTGGACTTGCTGGAATTCCGGGAGCTTTACCCTGATTTCCCACTTGAGGACAAGCTGGCTTTTGATGGGGCAGGGAATGTTAAGCCTCCCGACGAGGCTAGGCTATTCGGGCAACATTACCAGCGGCGGCAACGACGCGTGCAAGGCAACAACGGGGCTGAACCAATGGGTTCAGCCCCCTCTTCTTAAAAATCGGCTCAAGGGGGCTGAACCGCATTGGGTTCAGCCCCATGGGGGCCGGCCGGCCCCCTTGGTTGGCCGGCCTGGGGTCCCGGGTTATAAATACCCGGACCCCTCTCTTTTGGAGGCATGCAAGAACTAACCAAGGTATTTCTCTCTTCCTTCTCTTTTCAACCCTAGCACCTATCTTCTTCCTCTAGATTTTCTCCTTCCTTAGTTCCCGCATAACACGTTATCACTAAAAACCTTCCAAAGGAAGGGAGTTGGTTAGGTACTGTTTTTAGGCCAGTAACTATGTTTCATTTACAGTAGAAGGAATGCTTAAAGATTGAGTGCTGAAAACACAGACAAAAATGTATAATCTTGATGAAAAATGAGGCAAACATAAGATACTTATGTGTAATATGAAGGGGATTGAGTTTACACAAGATGTGCTTTTAAATTCTTTGCATGATTTTTGCTAGAGTTAAAGCTAATGTTTAGGATTTGGCGTATGTTGTGAGCAATGTAATTGCCTAAGTACAGATTCAGTAAATCTCCACCACGAGTTTACAGATATCTGGGTTCGCTGCGGTTAGGCGTTCCTCCGAGCATGAGGGAAATCGACAGAAATGATATAGATTTCAACATCTGGCGCCGTATAATGGCCGATGTTCGACGTTTGCAGATTTGGGGTTGCCGACTCCACTGCCCAAATAGGCCCTTTATAATTGTGAGAGTTTATGTGAACCATGATGGTGTAGATGTAAAAGCAGCATCTTGGTGGCCAACGAATGAGGAATGGATTGTGGGAAGCACATACCATTATGAACTCCATGGATGCCCTGATTTAATTTCGTTGTGCTGGAGAACTTATCTTGTTGATTCTCCATGACTATTAGATTATTTGGCTTTGATACCAAATGATGGGATGCAAAATTGAGATGATTATTCTGAATGCATTGGTCATTGTGAGGGCTAGATTGCTACAAAACACCTCCAAATCTGTGAATTGAAAGATGAAGTCAGCCATAAAGGGAGAGGCAGTGTTGATGCAGGGTAGGCTAAGGGGTGCACAAATCCAAGACTACTAGGGAGGGGAATGCGGACTTGACACGCTAATCCGTAATCTATATGCAATGCGTCCGTCGATGATGGTGACAAATTAATACATGCATTTAATATTTTAACCATGTAAAATATTTGAAAACCAAAATAAGCATTCAATAAACAAACATTTAACGGCTTTCTTCTGCTTGGAGGTCCAAGGCGAAGCGCGTGACGAATGGATCCCACCTGCAAGTCACAAGCAATTCGAGGCGACCTTTCCATGGGCAAAATTTCCAAGCAAATATAGCATCAAATCCAATATAAATATGTTGAAAATAATAGTCAAATACAACAAAGACTCACCAATAGTGGGCCTGTTCAAGGCAATGGAAATTTTAGAGCTGAAAATGCGTTGACGACGATCCGAGGTGGAACCAGAGGCGTGAAAATGACTTAGGCGGCTGAAACCGGCGGTGGAAGGTGGGATCAGTCCGAAAATGAATAGATCCGACTAGGTGGGGGTAGATCCAGACGTCAGGAGGATAGATCCGGTGTTTAGAAGCTGATTATGGCTATGGGATTTGGGGTGAACAAGGGCGAAGACTGGATTTGGGCTGAACTGCCCAGATCTTGTCGGGTTTGGGGATGGGGGCTGTGAGATGGCTCCACTGGATGGATGGGGGCGGTGGCAAAGCATGGGGGATGTTGCTTGGGGCGGCTGCTGTGGAGGAGTCATAACGGGCCGGCGGCTGTTGTAGAGGGGTGGAAAGGGGGCGACAACGACTGATCGGGGTAGGGGGGAGACCATAGGCTATTGGGAAGCTGTTTTAGGGGGAGGTGACAGGGAGATTGCTGGAGAGGAGGGGCCGGTTGTTGGGGGGTGGGGCATAAACAATGTTCGGGCAACAATTAGAAGGGATTTTGGGCGGTGGTTAGGGGGTTTGAATGATGGGAGATGGTGCTTAGGGTTTGGAAATACCTTGGGGAGGGAGATACATGCCTAGGAGTCGTCACCTAAGGTTCCATGGTGTCGGCACCGTTGGAGGATCGTGGGATTCCGGGATTCAATTCTCCAAAATCTGCAATGACCTAAAACAACCCAATAACAACCTATTTATAATGCGACGTATTGGGGGATCGATGGTGCAAAATTAAATTTGGTTCGGGTTTTGCTCTCCTTAGCTGTTCATCGCCAGTGACCCACGTGAAAAATGCCTTTTTGAATGGTGATCTTCTTGAGACTGTTTACATGCATCAACTGCCCGGGATTGCGACCACGAGAGAGTTTCGTGTATGTTTGCTTCAAAATTCTATCTATGGTCTCAAACAGTCTCCTCGGGCGTGATTTGAGAAATTCAGCAAGACCGTTCGTGAGGTTGGTTTCAAACGAAGCTCCGCAGATTTCTCTCTTTTCACTCGTCACCAATCAACCAGGACTGTAATACTACTGGTTTATGTGGACGATATTTTGATCACGGGTGATGACTCCACCGGGATACAACCTGTTAAACAACTTTTAAATTCTATCTTTCAAATCAAAGATCCGGGAAACCTTCGGTATTTTCTTGGACTAGAGGTTGCACGGCGACCTGATGGCCTTGTCTTATCCCAACGCAAGTATTGCATTGACCTTCTGCAAGATACTGACCTCTCAGGGTGCAAACCTGCGGAGACCCCGTTGGAAGTCAACCACAAGTTATGTGCTCCGGGATCTGAGTTTGACTCTCTACTTTCAAATCCGGAATACTATCGACGTCTTGTGGGAAAACTGATATAACTAATCGTTACAAGACCATATATCTCATTTGCGGTTGGAGTGGTCAGCCGCTTTATGCACACTCCACGGGTTTCTCATCTTCAGGCAGTGGAACACATTCTCAGATATCTGAAGACTGCTCCTGAACAAGGACTTGTGTATAAATCAACTTCGGAGCTTTCTCTTATTGCTTACTCTGACGCGGATTATGCGGGCTCCCTGGACGATCAATGATCTACAACTGGTTTCTGTACTTTGGAGGAAATCTTATCACATGACGGAGTACGAAAGCAGTCGGTGGTTGCTCGCTCGTCTGCTGAGGCTGAGTATCGTGCGATGGCGACTGTTGTACCAGAACTATCCTGGCTTGATGGATTTGAGAGTTAAAATATCCTCACCTTCAACTTTGTTCTGTGACAGTCAGACTGCAATCTATATTGCAAAGAATCCTGTGTTCCATGAGCGGACCAAACATATTGAAGTTGACTGTCACTTCGTTCGAGAAAAGGTCCAATCGAAGTTGCTAGAGCTTGAGCATGTTCCTGATTCCGGGCAAGTTGCTGACATTCTTACCAAGGCATTACCTCGGAAATTGTACCATCAGTTCCTGTTCAAGCTTGGTGCCTACGACTTGTACGCTCCAGCTTGCGGGGGAGTGTTAGAGAATATGAGGGAAAACGATGTAAACGCCCGTGTATAAGGCCCCTATATTCTTTCTTCTATTAGTCCGACATCTCTTGTATAGGATTCTTTCTCCTTCTCTTCTCCTATATATTTGTACTCTCTTGTATTTTGCGGATGACAATATATACAAGGTTTGGCTCTAAGTTTCTACAGTTATAATTGTTTATCAGAATAATAAAGTTTTGATAATAATGGCGCTGTTATTTATCTTTCCCTTACAGATATTGATAAGGCTGATCCGAGGCCTTTGTATTTGAACCGTCCTGCATCTACTTTTGTTTGGACTACCACTGAAGAAGTTGATACTGTAAGTTCTTGGATTTTATTAATTAACAATCAATCCTTCTCTTGATTGACTTTATATACAACTAACTTCTATGCTTGATGATTGTTTCGGTTGAATAATACCGTGTGTAATTAATTAAAGATATGTGAATACTTTATTTATTTTTTGTTAAATGTTAATTAGTCTAACTTTTGTTTGAATTTACTAGAAATACAATTAGTGTTTGTTCGGGTTGGTGGTGGCAGATAGAGAAGAAGATAAAACAACATTCTTTAATGGGCTTCCCTCCCTATGGTTGGAGTGAGGCATAAAACGACGTATTGGGAGATCGGTGGTTCCAAATGGATGTTTTTCAAACTTGCAAAAAATAGCTTTGCAATTTTGAATTATGCAACAAAAACACCGAAACAAGCCTTATACGTAGGTTATTAAGTCCTTGATGAAATCTGATGTGAGAATGTAAAACTAGGATTAATAAAGTCTACCCAAATATTTAGCCAGATAAGGCTAATGATGATGCAACAAGTAGCTCTTTTGATATTTGTTTTAATTGTTCTTTATTTTCTGTTATATTTGATTTTCTTTGTCATTTCTTGATCAGGTTGAATGGTCAAAAAAGTGCTCTGATGTATTGACCCATGTTTTGTTGTCAAATGAAGGAAAAGATAACGCAGAACTTCTCTCCAACAAAGTTGTTCAGGTATTTTCTTCTTTCAATTGCTTGTGCAATCAATTTTAGACGGTATAGTTTCTTACTTCTTTGCACGGTGTAGATGTTGTATGGTAAGAAGGATGATTTGAGTGATATATTGGGAGAAGGGTTGAAGTCAGGGGATTTCACAGGTCTGCAGACCGAGTGTCTTACAGATACCTGGATTGGAGCAAATAGGTATATTCTCTGGATCAATTTCAAATCTGCATCATCAATCTGTATGGCCTTGCTCACTGAATTTTGTGTGTGTAATGTTGTAGATGGGCATTTATTGATTTGAGCGCTGGACCTTTCTTCTGGGGTCCTGCTGTTGGCGGAGAAGGTGTTCGAACAGAGCATAGCCTGCCAAATGTTGGCAAAACTATAGGTGCTGTTGCAGGTATGAGAATATTATCTGAACTCTACTATTTCATTTCTCAGGTGTTGTGGTTTACAATTTGATTGTTTTTGTCTTTGTCCAGTGGATCTACTAGGCTATGAAATGTAGAACCAGTATTATTTTCCTACTCAGAAGCAAATGTTTAGTTTTAGATATCTTTACTATTGTTGGAACATACATTGCAGTATGCAGAAATTTGCCATATCCATAATATTACGGAGAAATATATTATTGGCCTTTGTGCTGATTATTGGTGACCATTTATTTTATGGTCGTTATTTTCTTATTTTTACAATCAACTTTTGTACGAGTAATCCTAAACATTCTTGATATCATATTGACCTTGTATAAACATGATTTCCTTTACTAATGAAGGGATCTCACTTAATTCATGATACCAGATTGTTCCTAGATGAAACAAGAGCATCTTGCTTTATCGATTGAACACGAGTATTGCTGCAGGAATGTAGGGAGTCTGTAATTGTGCCCTAAGAGGATTCTAAAGAATAATTGTCACCGATGTGTTGTGGTGGTTTAAAATGATGCGATGCACAAGCAAATGTATCAGATGATTAGTTGTGCTAAGTTCTGAAATTAATAAAGGCATCAAAGTGTAACACACAGTGATCTCTACTCTCAGGGGTTGTCGGTGTGGGTGATCATCATAATAATATGATGACTTTTTATGAGCCGCTTTTTGATGTTGAACTTAAGGAGGCTCGATTTCCTCAAAACATATGAAATGAATAATAATGACATCCCTTGTATTAGTACAAACGTTTCTCTTGATGAGTTCCTTGGGCCGAGCATAAACATGCGTTCAATCCTGGAATTGAAGAGAGGAGTAATGCCGAAAACCTAGACGATATCGTCCCGTCCATAATCACAACGAGATAGACGACTACTATCATATGCCATGCATGATATATAGACTCTATTCCTACGTATTCTAGAGTAAACCCAAACCCGAGCCGCTGATACTAAACTGACGCAAAACGAATGTAGAGAGCGTGTAATCGTGATCTAAGAAGAGTCTAAAGAACATATGTTAGTGATGTAGTGCGGGGGTTTAAATTGATGTGATGCATAAGAAAATGTATCCTGCTATTACTTGTGATAAGTGCTGAAATTAACAAAGGCATCCAAAAGTAATCAAATTTGAGACTAGAAGGATAAATAAGCAGACAAATTCATGTTTAATTAGAACTTAAGTGCTTTAATCAAAATCTAGGCAAATAAACCTTACAAGTAGAACAACTAATGCGCAAATATGTACGAACTAACATTCCAAATAATATATTTGTTAACCAAGTACACAATAATAAATAATATTGATTTCAAACATGAACTTACATAAGCAATATGTGTCCAAGGAGGTGGAGGGAGGCTGTGTCGAGGACTGGACAACAGAATTATTGTATTCTGCATTGGTTTCAGAACAATGTGAAAACATTATGTTGTAATTGAAGGCAACACGTGCCATGGTATGTTGGGGGGGGGGGGGGAGGAATGGTCTAAGGACTGCTGGGTTGGAGATGGGGGTCCATGGAGGAGTTTCTGGATACTTGCACTGGGGCAGGGGTTACTGGAATTGGTTTCAGTTGGTGCCGGGAGGTGATATTGGGATTTCATTCCCAGGTGAGCGCTGGCAGGGGTCACAATGTGGAATTACTGGAGTGGAGGGTTATCAACGCGGGGAACAATCAATGGCTACAGGAATTAGAATTTCAGGGTGCTGTAAAACAGGGAATGAGAGGTTGGACTCAGGCGGGTTGCTGGAATGGGAAAATTAGATTCAGTTTGACTTCTTGAGGGGTGGGAGTATTTTAGAGTACAGGAATGCGAGGAATAACTGCCTCGAATCATGGATTCAGGTTACTGGAGACTTTCAGCAAGGAGATTTACATATGTGGGTGTAGTTTAGCTGGCATGCAATCCATGCATTTAGCATCTTGCAATAAATCTGCTTATTACTTTCGCGGGGATAATAAAAGCGTTGTACGGTCCATCATAAACCGAAAAAAGGCATGCCAAGATGAGTCTCACACTGCCTACCTAGACGGTCTACTCGTGCTTATAATAGGCTCCGCCTCTCTAATCCTTGACCCGGGTTTTGGAATGAAAAATGGGTGCGGTGGTTAATTTAACATGGTATCAGAGCTATGACACCCCAACCTAGTTTAACAGGAAATCAACAGTCCGACCAGAGCCCCGATAAAAAGTAAACTAAGTAAAGATATATAAACTGATATAAAACAGGTAAATTAAAAGTGTTCAAATGAAACTTACAGCGGAAGTAGAGTAAGAAACATTAACTTCGAGTAAGAATGTACTTCACAATGTTGAATTCACAGAGCCAACTAGAACAAAAACAACACTATGAAACTGATATACTGTTAGTCTAAAATAAACGATACAACAAAACATGAGTGAAGTACAACATATACATAATGTCTGCAAATAAAAATAAGTATAACAATAGTGCTACAACTGAACAAAACTGACGACTGTGAAGTCTACGCCGCCTATCCTAAGCAAATCCACTCATATCCTCGGGTAAGGTCAACCTGTATGTAACCTCGCCGATGCGCTCTAGTACCTCGAATGGTCCAACAAATCTGGGTCTCAACTTCTTCATTCGCTTCTGAATGAGTCTGATACGGGCTGTGGTCTTATCTATCCATGATTCTTTGCTAGAAGCTCTATCTTCACTTTCTGCACAACATAAAAGTGTCCTACAATGTCTGTCATACAGAGTCTCGAATGGTGTCATGCCGATACTCGTCTGAAAACTATTATTATAGGAGAATTCCACTAAAGTGACATACTTCTCCCATTTGCCACCAAAGTCCAAGATACACATGCGAAACATGTCTTCCATGGTTCTATCATTACGCTCTGTCTGTCCATCAGTCTGGGATGGAAAGCAGTGCTAAACTTCAACCGAGTACGCAAACACTCCTGAACATACCTCCAATCCTTGGCAGTAAATCTGTCATCTCTATCTGACACAAAAGACTTCGACACACCATTAAGTCGGATTATCTGACCCACATACAGCTGAGCCAACTTTGGACCCTGGTCGGTCCTCTTGTTGGGAATAAAGTGTGCAATCTTGGACAGTCGATCCACGATCACCCAAATTGAGTCATTCCCACTCTGGGATCTAGGGAGGCTATGCACAAAATCCATATAGATGTCTTCGAAATTCCACTCTGGAATAAGAAGTGGCTGCAACTTGCCTTCAGGCCTCTGACACTCTTCCTTAACCAATGACAAGTCTTGCACTTTCCTACATAATCTGAGAATCACCCTTAAGCCCTGACCACCAAACTAATTTCTTGAGGTCTGCATATATCTGTGTGCTGCCCGGATGTTCAGAGTTCTTGAAGTTATGAGGCTTAACTAAAATATTCTCACGAAGATGACCGACTTCAGGAATGCACACCCTGCTATTAAACAACAACAACCCATCACGAACTATGAAGTCACCTCTCTGACCTGTCTGAGCCAAATCCAAAATCTCTTTCATCTTAGGATCTATGGGCAAGACATCACAGATCATCTCCTTGATGTCGCACTTTATCTCCATCCAACCCAAACTGATAGGGCTAAAACTAGTGCGTGGCACCACACTGATCTCGAGCCTTTCCAAGGCCCGAATCAATTCTTTCTGTTGGGTGATGAGAGAATAACTCAAACTTCTTCCATTGAGAGCATCCACTACTACATTAGCTTTTCCCGGATGGTACTGAATAGTCACATCATAATCTGTAAAAGCTCGAGCCACCTACTCTGCGTCTTGTTGAGGCTCCTGTTGATCAAAGATGTACTTAAGGCTCTTAAGATTTGTGAAGATCTCCCACTGTACACTGTAGAGATAGTGTCTCCAAATCTTCATTGCGTGGATGATAGATGCTAACTCCAAATCGTGCACAAGGTACTTTCTCTTGTGATTTTTCAGTTGTCTGGACGCAAAAGCTATAACCTTCCCATGCTGGATGAGAACACAACCCAGACCCTGGCTTGAAGCATCACTGTAAATCTGTAAGCTATCTACGCCTAAAGGAAGACATAGTACTGGTATATCTCACAACCTGATTTTCAACTCCTCAAAAGCAAACTCGCACTCGAAGGTCCAACTAAATGCTCTTCCCTTCCTGGTAAGCAAAGTCAACAGAAGTGATATCCTCAAAAAATCCTTGATAAATCTCCTGTAGTAGTTTGCCAATCCCAGAAAATTATGGACCTCTGACAATTTCTGATTGTCTCAATCTTCTTTGGATCAACAAGTCCATCTCTACTAACCACGTGACCCAAGAATATCTTAGTCATGATTTTTCCTCTTTCTGTATGCCAAATATGATTGTTCATCAAACTAGTTGTGTCTATACCTCACAGCAAAATGGCGTGGCGGAACGCAAAAACCGTCACTTCCTTGATGTCGCTCGCACTCTGATGACACAGATGCTGGTTCCTCACTCCTATTGGGGCTATGCCGTTCTCAGCTCTTGCTATCTCATCAATCGCATTCCTTCCACGGTTCTCCATGGTCAAACCCCATTCTCTATCCGGGCAAGGATCCGTTTCCTCTCCCTCTACGTATCTTTGGGTGCACGACATTTGTGCACGCTCCCTCCGCCACCCGTGACAAACTCTCCCCACGTGCCACCAAATGCGTCTTTCTGGGTTACTCTACCACTCAGAAAGGTTATTGTTGTTTTGATCCTGTTCTTCGTAAGCAGTTCGTCTCCGCGGACGTAATCTTCTTCAAAAATGCGTCCTATTTCTCTCGCGACTCCTCTTTTCTTCCTGATGTTCCTGCTTCTCCTACCGTCCCCTCCGTCCCGTCTACACCTACCCAGATTTCTCCTCCTCTGTCGTCTCCACCGTCTCCTCCTCTCTCCCCGCCTCTGATGTCTTCCTCTTCTCCACGACCGTCTCTCTTTACTCTCAGTCTAGCTCTCTCCTCCACGGATGCACCAGATACTGAAGAACACGCCGACCTGGATCTTCCCATTGCTTTTCTTAAAGGGGTGCAGACATGTACCCAACACTCGCTTGTTGCTATTGTTTCCTATGCTCGTCTTACTCCTTCTCGCAAGACTTTTGCGTTGGCTATCTTTGTTACTGCCACTCCCCGCACCTACCAGGAAGCACTTGCTGTTCCTCATTGGAAGGCTGCCATGGATGAGGAAATTGCCACCCTCACTGGGGGGGGGGGGGGGTACATGGACCCTTGTTCCTCCTCCGTTGGGCACCGATGTTGTTGACTGTCGCTGGGTATTTGTTGTGAAGTTCAGTCCGGACGACAGTGTGAATCGTTACAAGGCACGCCTTGTCGCCAAAGGCTTCACTCAGACTTATGGTGTTGATTATTTTGACACAATCTCTTCAGTTGCTCGTCTCAGCACTATTCAGGTACTCTCTCTCTGTGGTCGTCAACATGGATTGACTCATTTCCCAACTGTATGTCAAGAATGCCTTTCTTTATGGTGATCTTTATGAGGATGTCTACATGGAGCAACCTCCTGTGTATGTTGCTCAGGGGGAGACACGGGTATGCAGGCTGAAGAAGGCTATCTATGACCTAAAGCAAAGCCCTCGGGCTTGATTTGACAAATTTAGTGGCATTGTGACGACCGTGAGTTTTACAAGAAGTTCTGCCGATCACTCATTGTTCATTCGCAAAACCTACTCGGGTCTGGTGGTTCTTGTCACATATGTGGACGATATTCTTTTCACTGGAGATGACCAGGCTGGGGTAGTCTTGACAAAGAAACATCTCGTCAACACTTAGTCACGATGGATATGGGCTCCCCAAAATACTTTTTGGGGATAGAAATATCTCGAAAGCCCAACTACTTGTTCCTTTCCCAACGTAAGTATGCTCTTGATCTTCTAAAAGAGACAGGGTTGACTGGGGCTAAACCTGCCCGATACCCATGACTACTGGAGAGGATAAAACCAGGACAGATGACTCGCCTCCTCTCTCAGATGTTACGAGGTACATGCGTCTGGTCGGCAAACTTATTTATCTCACGGTAACTAGACCCAACATCTCCTATGCTGTAGGCAAGGTCAGCCAGTTCATGCAAGCTCATAGGGAGTGTCATCTACAGTTTGCCCTGAGGATATTATAATATATTAAAACGGCGCCAGGTAAAGGACTACTGTTTCAGAAGAATGATCATTTAAAGGTTGAAGCGTACTCAGATTCTAGCTATGCTGATGACAAAGGAGATCACAAGTCCACATCGGGCTTTTGCACATTTGTGGGGGGAAATCTTGTGAGATGGAAGAGCAAGAAACAGTCTGTCGTCTCCAGGTCCAGTGCAGAAGCGGAATATCGAAGTATGACATCGATCACGTGTGAATTGAAGTGGTTACGAGCTCTCATGCTTGACTTAGGAGAGGTCTACAACCATCCTCTACCTATGTTCTGCGACAATTAGGTCGCTTTATATATCTCTAAAAATCTGATCTTACATGAGAGAACAAAGCACATTGAAGTCTACTGACATTTTATTCGGGAAGAGATTTTGAAGAAACAGATTTGTACTCCGTTCGTTACCTCCAGCAACGAGTTAACAGATATCTTCACCAAGCCTGTGTCCGTTTCCTTCTTTCACATTTGCGACAAGCTAAACATGATTGATATATATGCTCCACCTTGAGGGGGAGTGTTGCGCTGTATGGTGACCGGGCGGTCTTGAAGACCGCACGGTCTGGCGGTTTCTCTCCAGCGATTTGGTAGCCGAGGTGTTGCTGGTTGGAGACCGGGCGGTCTGGCGGTTTGACGCAAGCGACTTGAAGACCGGGCGGTCTAGCGGTCTCCCCTAGCAGCTTGTCTTCTCTTTATTGTTGTTGCCGTCCGGTTGGCCTATTCATCTAACCGCGCAGCTTGTGCGGTCTGTTTTCGAATAGCCGCTTGTACCTGTAATTATTTGTCTCATATTACTTATTTGTAATCTCTACTCTCCTCCATTGTATAAAAGCGAGACTATACCTTTGTAATACTTACCTTTTTTTTGGCTAATAAAAATTTTGTTATTCCAAATTTTGATCTGTTTTTTCTTGTTCGCACAAATACTAAAGTCCCAAATCTGTCATCACATCCTCCTACTCCTTGGCCTCCTGCTGGTCATGACCATAAGCTCGAGGTTGAACCAGACCACGTCCTGGAGCTGTTTTCGGGTCAGCGACCACCACTGTCTTCCCTTTATCGATCCCACTCAAACCTCCATGCTCGAATTTCGACTGAAAGTCATGATACAGTACATGTGTTAAACTTACAAGGAAAAGTCCCAATTAAAAGCAAATCGCCAAGCATAAGGTCAAATTACCTGATTACTCGCAGACTCCAGACAATTCCGTGCAATGTGTCCTGCTCTCTGACATTTGTAACAGTCACCTGATGCAACCAAATATTCTCCATAATGATGACGATTGCATTTAGGGCAAATGAGGGTAGTCTCTGAGCTTGTCCCAGACTGATTGCCCTGCTTAAAATTGGTTTTCCGCTTCTTACTCCAGCGGCCCCCTGACTGATTCTTATTCTGCTGAAACGGTGGCCCACCATGAGGCCGCTTTGGGCGGAAACTATCGCTCCTTTGAACTCGTTGCTTGTCAGCCTCTAATCTTCTTGCCGTATCCACCAAACTCCTGTAATCTGCGTTGACCATGCTCTTCAACGACTGTCTTAAAGAGTCTCGCAGGCCATCCACAAAACAGTTGCACTTCTCAACTTCATCTCCCTGCATCGAGCCCGCATATCAAGATAAGTGAGTAAGTTATCGCTCATATTCGGTAACTGTCTTATCCCTTTGGAAGTACCTGAGATACTTCTCTTGAAGATCTCGACGAGCGGAAGGGGGCACGAACCAGTTCGCAAGAGCCTTAAAAATTTGCCCTAAGTAAACATATCTGCCATATGACCTAGCATGGTAGATGTCACATTACGCCACACAAATGATAGTAATTCTTAATATAAGAGGGAATTTAACTTGATGTCTTACCGACAGGATCATCGCGCTAGATACTTAGTCCACCAAATTTTTGCCTCACCCCGAAAATGAAAAGTTGTCCAATGGAACCTTCTTATTCTCTGGACACTCCATAACATTCAACAAATTTCTGGTGTTTGCAATCCAATCGTTCGTGTCCATTGAGGTTTCTTCTCCACTGTAATTGGAAGGGTGGAGGTCTCTGAAATCCCTTAAGTATCGATCCATACCGACCTCCACTACTATATGTGCGGGGACTGGTACTGGGACTGGAGCTGGGATCCCTGCAGGCTGTCCTTTCTGAAATTCCAACAAGGCATTTTAAGGGTCTTGACATTAAAGATTTAGTTTCAGATTTAAGAAATATTTAATAACTTCATTACTTGCTTGCCCAAAGTATCCCTAGTTCTTATTTCACGGACTAATTTATTTAAGATCTTATTGGTCGGTCACACCAATAAGTCACACAAATGATTGCACAAACGTGGTACAAAATATACAAATGCACGGAAATAAAAGACAAACTTGTGCGACGACATGCACTACAAGATACTTAAATAAATGCAATAAAATAATGTAACAATGCAACTCAGGTTGTATCAATTCTTCCGGGGTTGAAAGAGCTCGACTCCGACAAGACTGATGGAACCCGCCACTGAAACATCCAAACAACAAACTGAGTCATGCATTGCCTCCGCCTCGCCATGGTAGAGAGTCAAACACAAGGATTCATCATTGAAACACAAGAACTGTTGGCCAATCCTCTTCCCTGAAAGGCACATGAAGCTCATCTACCATTGGAAAAATATAATTCAGGGCGATGAAATCAACCGTGGAATTATAGTTTTCCAAAGTTTCTCGAAAACTGTTTGTCAAAATTTCATGCATGTCATGCAATTGTGTAATAAAAATCAGAGCTGCAAGGAGGTGAGTTCGACAGAGTGAAAGAGTGGGTCAATAAAGCGAAAAGGGCAAGGCCGAAAGTAAGCATGATCAACTTGTGGTTGTGCAACTCTAAAGTGGTGCAACTTTAACTCATCCCTAATATCATAACGGAGCCCGTTCAGTTAACGAGGCACTGTTATACCGTCCTCCTCGTGTAGGTCTAGCCTAGACTGCAACACCAAGAACTCATGAGTATACTCGTTCACGAAAAGCTTGTCCTAACGAAGGTTGTGGAACCTTCAATAAAGAGTTTGCTAATAGTCCATGGGGATATATCGCTTCCGTCGTTGAAACTTAAACTCTACCCAAATGGTGATTGGTGCTTGGCCTAAGGTGAATTAGATGCGCTCTAGTTGAACCCACCAGACTAGTGCTGGTCTCTTAAACCTAAGGACGACATGTTCAACCTGCTGATTCATAGGCATTTGTTTCCATGCCAGGAACCTTTCCACGTGCTCACCCTAATCAAGACATTTCTCTAGTTTTACGTGACCCTCAAAATCACCTACATCAAGTTTTAATCCATCATCCCAACGAGGTTGACAAAAGAGTCCAAGCTCAGGTTGTTCATGTTTTGCGGGTCTAGAATTTCATTCCTTCTTGCCTAGGATTTTAACGAGGTGGTTGATTTAGTCCTAGCTGACATTTGACTTCTATGTTATTAACGGAGGTCCTTCACCTGTTCACGACTTGGCTCATGTCTCTCACATTGGCAGTGAGTAGTTCTACCGAATTCATCAGTTCACCCACTCGGTTGGTTAAGTCGCCTATGTCGGCATCCATGCGATCTATACGTCTCTCTATTTTTTAAAATAAAAACTTAATAATTGTTTTTACTAATAATAATTTATAAAAAAACTCCACTGATTTGTTTAAAGTAAATAAGTGAACTCAGATTTGTTTTATAAATGAAATATTTTTTCTTTTGTTTTTTTAAAATATTTTTTTTAAAAGAAAAAAAAACAGAACTTAAATAAGATCATGATCGTTCGATTCATGATAGGAGTGAATCGAACCTGGCTTTGATACCAAACTGATGCATACCAAAATTTGAAATTGATTTTAAAAAGGTTTTTTTTGTGCTCAACTTAAAGTTTAGTGGTGAAATTCACGGCATCGCGAGCTTCCACATGAGTTAACTTAATCAATATATTAGCAAACCCGCCTCAGGCGACTAACACTTGTCCGCTTTCAACAATATATTTAATTTGTCCACACGCATGACAATAAAGCTACAAATTAGCGACAAAAAAACAGAGGCTATTGCTGGGCAAGCAAGCTCTGAGAAATATTAAACGTCAACATGCGTTCGTGAATAGTGGACTAAACAGTAATCGAGCTACGAGAAGAGGGAGGGTCATACTTATAGCTTATGCAGAAGACAAAGACATGGATGTGTAAAGAATGGTGGAAGCAGAGGTTCTCTGGACTGAGACTGGACAATGGAGGGGCACCGAGATGAGGGGGCACAATAAATAAATTAGACCATTGGAGGGAGACGATGAGGAAGACTGGCGGTCCGCGGTCGAGGGGCGCTTCGTGGCTGGAGGTGCGCCGGTGAAGGTTTCAGCGACGCTGGAAGGGTTGGGATGCTAGCTTTTGCAGCAGAGAACGACGAAAATCCGCGCGTGGGTTGGATTCGGGCACAATGTTGGCCAGGGCGGGAGAAAGGCAGGTCGCTGGCGATGGAGAAGGCTTCGCGAGGCGTCGATGAAGCAAGGAGGCCAAAGAGCTGATGACGGGAGGTGGAGTCGACAAGGCTAACACGGGCAATACCGGGAAGCAGAGTTATTTTCTCTAATTCCCGATTCAATCCCATCTGCCCTCTTGTGAAGGAGGCATCAATTTAGGGCTTTAAATGAAAGCTGTTTCAAATGTTATTGCCGGTTGTAATAAGGGGGTTATGATTAATTATCAATTAGGGTTTTAAATGATTTTTTATTGGGGGTTTCATATGACTGCAATAATGGCACGGAGGCAACCGACTGTTAGGTTCAATAAGAGGGTTTTAGGAGTTTTTTTAGGAATAAAAGAGGGATTCCAAGGGTTATGGCATTAAGGCTTTAATCTCAGATTTATGAAATATTTAATAACTTCATTACCTGCTTGCCCAAAATAACCATAGCTCTAATTTGATGGACCAATTTATTTAAGATTTTATTGGTCGGTCACACTAATAAGTCGCACAAATGATTGCGCAAACGCGTCACAAAACATACAAATACACGAGAAATAAAAGACAAACTTGCACGACGACTTGCGTCACAAAATATTAAATAAATGCAATAAAATAAAGTAACGATACAACTCGGGTTGCATCGAATGAACTATGGAGCAACACTATTCCATTTTGTCAATGTGAACTTTACTTGGTTATTAAAAATGCAAGACACACTAAGGTGCAAAATGGTCTTGGAGCCTGGGCAAATGACTCAAGGTGCAAGCGCTCGCCTGATGAATGCAATACCCAACTACATTATTTTAAAAAATAGGCATGAAATATCAGTTCATCTTCTTGATCGAATTTTTCATCTATTTTACTCATTTTTGATTCATTACTATCATTTATATCTCTTAAAAATAGAATTAATGTGGTCACTTGCATCATATAAAAATCTTAATACTCAATTATGTTTCACAAATACTAAATCATTCAAAACTTATTGAGTTCTTAAATTAATTTTTTTCTTTCTTTTGGAAAAAAGGTTTGCAACAAAAACCACACCAAAACGTGACTTTTATGCTCCAAAGGCACAAAAAAGGCGCACAAAGGCACAAACCTGAGTCTGTTGAGCATGGACCCTTAGGCGCACCGGAGGCGCGCCTTTAACAACATAGGATCTTTGATAAAATGTTAGTCAACTTCAACATGCTTGGTCCTATCATGTTGAACTGAGTTGTGTGATATGTTGATGGAAGCCTTGTTATCGCGTTTTAATGAGAAAGGCTTGGGTTCCCAGATCCTTAGATCCTGTAGAATAGATGTACACCACAATTCTTCACAGTGGCCTTAAGACATGACTCGTTATTCTATTTACGCACTAGATCTTGCCCACATTTTACTTCTTTCTCCTTTAGGTCAATAAGTAATCTCCAACAACGGTACAATAGCTAGTGGTGGACTTTTTATCTTCTTGACTTCTAGACAACATTGCAGATGTAGGATGTTAGAGACACGCATGTTTGGGTTTTTGATGTTGTTTTTTATATTTTGGGGGATATATCATGGATATGTGTTTTAATATCATGGATATGGACAAGTTTTACCATACCACAGAGAGGCTCGTCAAAGATCTTATGTGATCATAAGGTACCATTAAAACTTAAGGGCAAGTTTTACCATACTGCAATTTGACCAGTGATGCTCTATGGTTCTGAGTGTTGGGCAGTGAATTGTGTAAATGAGCAAAAAATGGGAGTTGCATAGATGATAATGCTTAGATCAATGTGTGGACACACGAGACTGGATAAAATTAAGAATGAATGTATCAGGGATAAGACAGGAGTAGCACCATTTGCAAAGAAGATGCGAGAAGCTCGATTAAGATATTTTGGACATGTACAAAGGAGACCATTAGAGGCACCTGTAAGGCATTGCGAGAGTCTAGTCACTATGCATGTTAAACGAGGGAGGGGTATTCCAATAAAGATTTGGAATGAAACCTTAAGGAAATACATGATGTACTCAGCATTACTCATTAGTGAGATTATGACAAAAGATCCATATAGCCGACCCCACTATAGTGGGATAAGGCTTGAGTGTTGTTGGTGTTGTTATATTTATAATTTAAGCCCTATTGAACTTCTAAATCTTGATTGGTTTTTGCATGTAGGTTTTTATATATCATGAGATATATCATGGATATGGTTTTAATCAAGGCTGTAGATGTCAGATATCAGAGACACGTCAGTTTAGGTTTTTCATGTCAGTTTTAGTATGTCGAGGAATATATCAGAGATATTTTGCATAACGGGTTTTAATATTTAATTATTTATAAATTTAATATTTTTGAAATATATATATTAATATATTAATAATTTGATATTTATTGAACTTCTAAATTTATCAAATTAATATAAAAATTTTGTGTTACACAAATAATAATGGTATAACACGTGAAAATAAAATAAGAGAAAATAAAATGTCGAGAAGTTGTCGATGACAATGAAAGATAAGGAACCTTTAGTTCATAATTCAAAGATCATGCATAATTGAAGTCAGTGACAAACTTGAGCAAGGAAGAAAAATAGAGAAATGGGAAAAATAATCTAAACATTGAAACAATTTTGGTCTATTGTCTATTTGACTAAAGACACTAATTAAAATAAATTGAAAAAATCAGTCGATAAAATGTCGGGATATATCGACCGGTATATCAACGAATATATCGGTCAATAGCAGACATATCAGAGGATATAATCCAGAAGGATATTTTGCAAAAAATTATCGAAAACGTGTCGTTTGATTCATGAAACCTTTATGTCAGCCATGTCCATGTCAGAGGATATCCACAACAGTGGTTTTAATATTTAATTATATATATAATTATATGTAAAAATCACTTTTTTGTTATATTTATATTGTTAGATTAACAATTTAACACATTAAACTAAATTTTACAAACAACTATCATGCAGTTATGTTACACAAATAAGAACGATATAACGCTATAAATAAAACATTGAACATACAAACATTATAAAAGTAATAATTTGAATATTTTTGCTACTATATTTATATTCTATGACATCAAAATTTTTAAAATTGAATTTCAAACACACCTTATTCTTAACCTGTCTCATAATCAATAGTCGAGAATGCGATCATCATTCGATGAACTCGAACGACTTAAGATCCGCCTCACCCCACTCAAACACTATTCTCTTTCTCATTCTTTTTTCACACACGACCATGTCTTTGCTCTCCATTATTCTAGAAGTCCTCCTTGCATCTTGATCAGTGTCAACAATATGTCTAAGCCATGCCATGTCAACCCCTCTCTAAGAAAGACTTCATCGTCATCATCATCATTATCATCCTCTCCATTATCAATATTCACCATCCACTCTTGTACCTTCCCCGAATCTAACTCTTGACTGCCAAAGGATCTCAGGATGTGTCAGAATATTTTGAGTTCAACAAAGAATTGAATTTTACAAAAATAGATTGTTCCATTCTTTAGCTGGTGAGTCTATTTCTCTTCTTAGAATGTATTTATAAAATATTAAAAACTTTAAATATTGCATACAATCATATATTATGAATAAGATATTTCTGTTAAACTAAATTAATGCATACCATCTTAAAAGTGCTCCTGTTTCTCTCACAATCAGAGGAATTGTAGGCACACTCAAAATTTTAGTTGCCATATTTTTAAGATAATGCGTATCAACACCGTTAAGCCTCCACCAATGGACTGGAAAAATAAAATAAATTATTTTAGTGATGCATCATTAAAAATTATTTGATTAATCAACATAAAATATTAAATTATATCTGAATTTAAGTTAGGATTTTGTAGTTGTCTCTTAATATATTTTTATCAAGTAATCCTTGTTGGTATTAGTAAAGACTAAATAATGCATACAATCATTCATTGTAAATAAGATATTTCTATGACAACAACAACAATACTCATGCTTTTATCCTACTATAATGGGGTCAGCTATATGGATCCTTTGTCGCCATTGTGGCCTATCTTTAGTCATAAGATATTTCTATTACACTAAATTAATTCATATCATCTCAAAAGTGCTCCAATTTCTCTCACAACCATAGGAAGTAATAGTCACGCTCAAAATCTCCATGGCCATAGTTTTAAGATGAGGTGTATCAACATCGTTAAATCTCCACCAATGTACTGTTTAGGGTTGATATCGAGCCGAGTTCTTAGTTATTAAAGGCACAAGGCGCATCAAGGCGCAAATGGGTTGTTGAGCCTAGGCGCATAGCTCAAGGCGCGGGCTCGCACCCGACGAAGGCAAGACACAACTACATTCATTTTAAATAATCAACATCAAATATCATTTCAACTACTCGATCAAATTATTCATCTAATCTACGAATTAATCATTCATTATTATCGTTTATATCTATTAAAAATAAAATTAATGTAGTCACTTACATCATATCCAAGTCTCAACACACACTTATCTTTCACAAACACTAAATCGATAAAAAAATATTGAGTTGTTACATTATTTTTTTCTTAATTTTTTTAAAAAATTCTACAACAAAAATCTCGCTCAGGCGCGCCTTTTATATTCTAAAGGCGCAAATAAGGCGCACGAAGACAGAAAGCTCGGATCCTGGTGAGCCTGAAGCCTTAAGTGCGCCTGAGGCACGCCTTTAATAACATAGGCCGAGTTTGAGTGATTTTGGCTCGACTCGAAATCGAAGTTTTCGACTCAAAGTCGACTCGAAATAACTCAATTCCGAGTCGGCTCGAAATCGAATTGAGTCAGCTCGAAATCGAATCGAGTCGGCACGAAATCGAACCGAGTCAGCTCGAAATCGAACCGAGTCAGCTTGAAATCGAATCAAGTCAGCTCGAAATTGAGCAATTTTCCTCTTTATTCCCAGTTGACTCAAAATTAAGTTGGACAACCTATAAATTTAGCAAACAAAACACTTAAAACCTTCATTCTTTTTTTTAGGTTTAACTTTTATTATTTTAAATTTAAAAATAAGAATATTAATAAATACATAATATATTTAATTAATTTGAGTTGATTCGAATCATATTTCGAGCGATTCAGAGCTGACTCGAAATCGATTCGAAATCAGATTGTGGTCAAATTGAATCGACTCTATGAAGCACGAATACTTCCCCGAAGGCAGCGTAGCGTACCCATACCAGATACAGATACTGGTACGTACCCGATACTCGTCGAATACACCTATGTGGACACACTTGGACTTAGCACATTATTCTGCATATTGTGATAGATGTATGTTTTTTTAGAGTAAACAAATGTTGGTTCTATGCTAAGAAATTTTGGTATGTCCAATTAAGTAGTGTATTTATACTGAGTATCTTTCTGGTACCGGTAACGCTTCTTCTACAAGGACGTGTATTGGATGCGTTGATACGATGCTAGTTATTTACAAAATGACTAACTTGTTTCTAGACTAATCGTGGATTGAAGATGTTGATCTCCAACAATGAAGAAGAAAAAAATGACTGATGTGTAGAATTAAGCTTAATTTTATCCTTTTTGGTTAAACATATAAGATGCTTAAATTTTGTAATATTTATGAATGCTTAATGTTTGAAAAATTCATGTTATGTTAAACTGAGCTGCCGTACCGTTTCCTTGTTTTTTAAATTTGCCGTACCGCCGTACCGGATTCGTATCGTACCCGGCACCCGCACTGGTTCTTCCTTGACCGACTCATGTTGAGTCGAATCAATTTTAATCGATTCCGATTCGACTCAATTTTCGAACGAATTTGGATCGACGTTCGAGTTTCGAATGATATGTTAAGCCCTAGTGCCGTTGAAAAACAAAATATCAAATTATTTTAGTGATGTAGCATTAAAATTATTGTGTTACTCGACATAAAATATTGAATTATACCTGGATTTAAGTCATGCTTTTGTAGTTGTCTCTGCCATATTTTTACCAAATAATTCTTATTGGTATTAGTAAAGATCAAACTTCGCACTAATGCGATCCTGCGTAGAATGATCTTTTCTATATATATCCTTGAGATACACTCAACAAGACCATTCATAGTCGGGCTCAATCTCTACTCGATTAGAAAAACAACACCCTCCTCCCTACTTTTTTTGTATGTCCCCATATAACCATCTCATGAAATGCGTATTTTCGTCGACTCTTCTCAAAACTAATCAAATGTGGTGAATATTGCAGCAGTCAGCTCCACCTCGACATTTGCCCTAAATTTCGAGCTTAACACTATTATTGCAAACTAAGATATGCAAAATAACAGAACTTGCGGGTTTCAAATAGTATTCTAAATTAAAGTCTATTGCAAATTAAAATGTTAGTGGAAGAGAATACATTTACTTGCTTTCCCCCAACACTACTGTTTAACTTTGTTGCTTCCCAGTTTTCAGATGTGAATAAATCCCTCAACTACTTCATCTTCTCCATGATACTTTTTAAAGATAGAAATGCTGTAGCGAATCTAGTTACACCTCGTTGAACAGGCTCGTGAGAGTCCCGTTCTTTCATCAATTCTCTAAACATATCGAGAGAGATGACGTGATTTTAGATGATGACAGAGTTGTTGGCCCTAGGAGATAACACTCTATCGGTTTCTGCTTTCCTATATCTATGAGCTGCACAGCTCGTCCAAAAAGTCTCAGACCTCTTCAAAATCATAAACTTTGATGCATCGTATTATTGGACATACTATCCGTCACAATCTGCAATATATTGTCCTTTTTTGGGCTCTTGATGTAATCAAACACATCATCCAAGAAGTCAAAGTTGAACTTTCCTTCGTGTGTGGAGGAGATATACTTTGAAAGCCAGAATGCCTCTCCAACACTGCAGCATATCTTGATGTATATCACACTTCCGCCCTTTTGATCAATCCATACATCAGACATGATTGTGCATCCATTCAATCTACAAGGCTGAGTGAATCTGCCCAACATTTCCTTCATTCACTCTACCTCCATCTGCACAAATTTTTCTCTCATCTCATAAGTAGGGATCTTCATCTTAGGTCCACCTAAACCAATAACATGTGGCATCTGTTGGAAAGATTTGCTGTATATGACCTAGAACGAGATACTTTTTTCATATGCCCATCTAACAATATACAATGCTGTATCAACTCTAGCTTTCCTTTTGTACTTTCTCTCAACGATACTCTGTCGCGGTTCGTTACCCTTGATTTTGCGACAACATGAACAAATTTGTCCATTGGACCCTACGTCTGAATGCAAACTCCTGCGAGTAGTAGACTCATCTACTTCATTATCTTGCGCTCCAACTACCACCTCATTTAAGCTAACTTGCACCTTTACTCTCTTCAATCTCCTGCTCTCCAAGTTTGAATTGAGGGCCGACTCAGGATGCGTTTGGGAAAGCTTATTACCTCCGGTGCGACAGCCTAAAAACGCTGTTTTGATTATAAGCTCTGTTTGGTAAACAAAAGCTCAAAACAACGTTTATAATTATCCGCTCCTTTATACCTAGGGCTCAACCGCGGTTTATTTCTCCAGCCCCATCGCGCTGCAGCTCTTCCCCGACCCCGCGACATCTTCCGCAGCTCCGTCCCGACATCTTCTTCGGCAGCCCTCCGCCTTCTTCCTCCTTGACGATTTCCTCCCGAAGCAAGACCCACCTTCGGGCGCAGTTCCGACGACGGCCAAATTCTGAAGAACTGCACATCTCGGTGAGAACTGCTGCTTTTTCTCTGAAGTCAGGCGCCATGCTTTTTCTTCTTCTTCATCTTCTTCTTCTTTTGTCTGAATCACTTTTTGAGGGGGGGTTTTGGTGAATCATTGCCAAATTTGATTAGGGTTGCTGATGGAAAATATGCCAAACTTCTCTGGCATTCACAGAAAGCCAGAGATATTTTATCCGGTGCGGCAGTATGACTTTCCTGTGAATTTAGCAAAAGTTCTCATATTTTCTTGTCTTGGAAGTATGGATTTTGTTAGAGTGTGGAGTTTTCATGCTTTTCCTCTGTCATACATGGTGAGATCTGTTACCAATTGTGAAGAGAGGTTTTTTATCTGATTTCCATGTCCATAATTCTCAAATTTTCTGATAAAAATACCCTTTTTAGTGCGTGTTTTCAAAAATGAAGGTCCTTTTCCCAGAAATGTTCAATTTTGAGAGAAACAACCTTATTATATACTGAAGAAAATCATTATATACAGGATGAAAAGTATGAGAGGCCCTGTTTTTCCCTCTTTTTTCCATACTATCAGGAAAATTATCCTGTTGAAGGAATTCGAGAGATTTTTAATCAAGCACATTCTTCCCTTAGAAGTGTGATTGAACGCACATTTGGTGTATGGAAGAAAAAATGGGCAATACTGCGTGATATGCCGAACTATAGTTTTGAGAAACAAACACATATTGTCGTGGCGACAATGGCTTTGCATAATTTTATACGGAGACATCCATCACGTATAGATCCTGATTTTACAGAAAGTGAAAGAATGCTTACGCAGGGCGGAGTAGACTCACAGAGACAACATGATACATAAAGTGGTGTATACGAGATGCTAACACTGTGTGAGTCTATAACGCAACAACTCTATGAGGCAAGAAGGTAATATTTATTTATCATATTTTATATTTTAATTAATTTAATATAAGATTCTACTTAAAATATTTTCAATCATGCAGGTGATTCACTGAAGTACTTGCATGCAGCTGATGGATTCGTTCGATAAGAGTTTAAAAATTTTGTAACATTAATATCTGAAAAACATTCAAATTTTATTATGTTATGCTGATTGAATGTTGGTCTTATACATTTAAAACTATTTTAGGTATCAAACAAAAAAAATTAAAATAATTAGAAAAAAAATTCACCTATGAAAACTCCATTTTTGCCAAACAGTTTTTTAAAAACAGCTTATCAAAAATCTCTGCAAACTCCATTTCACCCAAACAGTTTTTAAATAAAACTCTGTTTTTCAAAAACATCGCTTTTCCTATCAGCAGCTTTTCATCAACAACTTTTCATCAACATAAGCTTTCCCAAACGCACCCTCAGTCTTAGCCTTCATTTCCGCGGAAACTTGAGGACATGATTTGACATTACCTTTCACTCTTGTAAGTGATGTTTGAAATAGGTAATTCCACCATTCACTATTTTCTTGCAGTAGTTGCATTTGGTTTGATTGGCAACAGTTGCAACAAACTTCTTCTTAAATGCCCATAACTGATCTTTACTAGTAGGTACCATAGAAAGAGGCATCTCACTAGTAGGTACCATAGAAAGAGGCATCTCACTAGATCCAATAGAAGTCATTTTAAGGTGTTTTTTTCAGCTTGTTTTTTTTTTTATTTTTTTTTTGAGATGGGAAAAACATGATCTCAGATGCACCAGAGGCACCCCTAGGCGCACTTGGGTGCCCAATTCGCTGAAATTGAGGCTGAATTTCAGTGAATTGGGCGCCCAATGCGCTGAAATTCGCTCAACTTCAGCGTATTGGGAGCCCAATTCGCTCAATTTCAGCGAATTGGGAGCCCAATTCGCTCATTTTCAGCGAATTGGGCACCCAATTCACTCATTTTCTTTTCCCCCATTTTTGCGCCTCACGTGCCTCAGGCGCGCGCCTGCGCCTAGGCTCCAGGGTCTCTTTTCGCCTCGGTGCGCCTTGCGCCTTTGACAACATAGGTGCAGATGCATCACTCATCGCTTTCATCAGAATATAAAGAGAAGAGAGATTGAGAGCTCTAGGAGTAGAGAGATTGTGAGCTCTGAGAGAAGAGAGGCAGAGACTGAGAGTGGCAGAGAGAAGGTAGAATCAGAAGAACTTAGACAAGTATCCGAAGAACCACCAAGCATCAAAAACAGTGCCCTTAAAAAATTTCAACTTATAGTGGTGATACTAAAACAGAGAGAGAGAGAGAGAACCAGTAGAAGTTGTAGAAAGCAATGATGGAGTCTTAGATACCAGGGAGAAGAACCAACGAGAGATCCGTATCAACCAGAAATAAAAACCAGAGAGGTCGCATCAACTAGGGAGAAGAACCAATAGAGAGCGTTAGAGAGTCGCAGGAGATGCAAGGGTAAACAAAAGATTGAGAAAGTCTTGCTCGGTGAATATTAACGCGATTGCGAGTCATTTTGTTTTTGTGAAAAAATGGCAATATATCGCTTGTTTCAAGGCCGATATAGTAGAAACAGGCCGATATATAATCCATTTTATTCAAAACGACATGCCCATATAATTAAACTGTAACATGACGTTTCATGTCCAGAACCTTTATGTCTACCAAATATGTTCGCCATTGATGCAACCCTCGCCGCATCCGAAGATGCCTGACGCCATCACGCACCTTTATTTATTGCATGCAATTTTTATTTTTTCCTTTGCAGCTATTTATTTCATGTATTTTTCTTTCATGCAGTCGTATTAGTCTCGGCTCATCGGTGTGACCGGACGGTGAGACCTTTAATAAAAAGGTCTGGTAATTCGAGTAGTTAGGACGTAAGGGGCAAACTTGGATTATTTAAATTGAGCGTATAAATTTAATTATGAGAGAATCAATAAAGGAAAAAATTATTATTTGGAAAAGTAGTTAGGAGAAATATTTGAAAATCTTGGGCCAAATAAAGATTGATCGGATTTAATCAAAAAAGGAATAGAAGCATGAAGATATTTGACAAGAAATTGAGAGCAGATTTTTTAAACCCTATAAAATGGGGGCTGCAATAGGGATGCGGGGAGACCAGAAAATTAAGTGGAAAACGATTTATTTCGTTTTCTCCTCTATTGCCGGTCCGACGCCCAACCTCCGCCCTAATTTCCGTCCGACGATTGCCGCCAGAGCCCACTTCGCGGCTCCTCCAACTGCCGCCATCGTCGGCGTCTTTTACCGTCCTAGGCAAACAACCCGACGGACTCTCCGCCTGCGCAAGCTCCGCCGCCCGCAACTATCCATCACCGACGCGTGTGTTTCTTCCCGCCGCAAGCCAACCTCCGCACCCGGGTCGCCGTCGACATCAACCCTACTATTCCGACGACCTGACTTCCCCTGTGCAGTGCAGCTGAGGGCGGCCAGTTCCTGTCCCCTTTTCGGCAAGCTTCTTCACTGTGGATTTGGGAAAACCAGTCTCGCCTGGGTAATGCACTCTTTCGTTGTTTTAGAATTATCAAATTAATTTTATGCGACGCAATTAAATAAAGTTAAGCTTGCCTTGAACGTTCAATCCGCTCTTGTTACCGTTATTTCATAAGTTGTTTGTTGATTATGCTTGTGGTTGTGTGAGTCGCGTGGAATATTCAATTTGGTAGCGCACGAGAGCTCCGCCTCTAACAAATTAAACGAATAAGTAAAGCTCATTACGACAAACGTGATTTCGCGCGCAACACTTAATTTGGTCAACGCGGGCCACTCGGCTCACCTTTTCAAAAAAATAAAAATCCTTTTAAAATCACAATTTTATTTTATAACAAAATAAATATTTATTTAAAAGTATTTAGTTTGAAAACTCTAACCCTTTTCTACATCAGCCATGTTGTCTGATATCTACCACATGGCTTCCAGGCCAATCAACATCAGTGAAGACGCCACCTTTAAGTGGTTATTTCTGGAGAATAATAATCCCCGGCCTGGAGATTTCTTAAGATATTTCAAAATGTGATGGCTTGCCTCGAGAAATGAAATATCATTATTGGGTCTTGCAACTTCAATCCCAAGAAAGTACTTGAGTTTCCTTAAATATTTTCCCTCGAATTCCTTGGACAACTAATCTTTAACAGTTGCAATCTCATCAGTTTCATCTTCTATAATCACAATGTCATCCATGTAAATAATGAGAATGAAGATTTTCCAACCTCTGACCTCGCCTCTTTACAAACAAAGTTTGATTTGATTGTCCTTTCTTATAGCTAACTGGATCATAACCTCATGGAATCTTCCAAACTTGGCCCTAAGAGACCTCTTTAGATCGTATAATTACTTTCTCGAATGGCACACCATCCCTTCTTTCCCCTTCCTTATGAACCCAAGAAGGAATTTCATATACATTTCTTCCTCTGACTCCTAATAGAGGAAAACGTTGTTCACATCGAGCTGATGAAATTTTCAACCCAGATAGTCTACACATGATAATAGAATGCAGATCAAGTGTTTGTGCAACAAGAGAAAATGTTTCTTGATAATCAACCACTTGGGTCTGAGCATATCCTTGAGCCACCAACCCAACTTTGCGGAATTCTACCATATTATTTTGGTTACATTTCACTGAGAATACACAATTTGATTTAACAAATTTTTTTTCTACAGAAACTTGGAAAATGACCCACATATGATTCTTATCAAGTGCGAACATTTCCTCCATATCTTTCTTCCAAGCTAGATGTTCATGTGTAAGGATATGGTAAGAAATATAATTTAAATATGATGATTTGTACAAAGTGCTTTATCTTTCAGAAGTGCAATATGAAGATGAATAACATCTCCAGAATCCGAGTTCAAGACATGCATTGGTAGAGGTGAATCTGTCGGAACTTATGTTTTTTTGCACCCTTGTATGCCTTGAATGCTATACAATGGGAAGGGGAGAGGTGTGAGTCCGATGAGAAATAACTTGGGTTCATGGTATGTCCTGAGTGGGAGATCAAATAGGAGTAAGGGGTGTAATATGTAGAGTAATGTCACCCACTTGAATGTCTTTTCGCTCCATGTTATCATCACTTGTATCACCCGTCTCCCTTGACAAATGTTATGAAACACAAAGTGGGACTCCCTCTCACAAAAGGTAACATCTATTGTACAAAAAGCACGATGCATTGGGTGGTGATAACATCGATATCCCTTTGTGGTGGAGTAACCAGTATAAACACATCTCCGAGCCAGTGGATCAAGCTTGTCCCTATGAAGTTGATGGGTGTTGACTTAACAGGCATACCCAAAACACGTGGAGGAAAATATGATGTATTATTGACATACCCAAAACACGTGGAGGAAAATATGACGTATGATTGTATGGACCATGCAATGGGTGGAGAGGAGCTATCAGAGTAGCATAACCAAGAACTCTTGACTGAAGACAATTGATAAGATGCACAACAACCAACACAACAATACTTTAGTAAAACTTTCGAAGATGCATGATGGTGAGAAGACAATGAGCAGCCTCAAGGAGGTATTTGTTTTTTTTTGTTCAACTACACCATTTGAAGTGGAGGTGGGCACAAATGTAGTTTGATGAATAATATCATGATAACTGAGGTATGGTCCGAACACCCCACAACCATCATACTCCCTCCTATTATCACTATGGAGGACACATAATGCCATTGAACTAGTTCACCACCATCTTATGAAACACTTGAAAACACTAAAAAAATCCACTTTTTCATTTCAGGAGATAGACCTTTGTGGTACGAGAAAAACCCAAGTTTAAAAACCGTACCGGACTGGCCGATCCAACCGGTCGGTGGTCCGACCAGTTCACCGGGCGGTCAGGTCTGGTCTTTTAAACCGCTTCAGCCAAGAACCAGCCAGGAAACCGGTTAACCAGGAACCAGGCTGGTTATTTGGCAACCCGGCGGGCTAACCACAGAGTTTTCAGATTTTTTTTATAAAAATGAAGGCGCGCTGCAGAGATTCGAACCCGAGACCTATCCTATTAATGAAGTGATCATGACCACTCCACCAGCTGTTTCTTGTTGTTGAAAACAAAATTATTATATATATGTAATAATAACATATTTTTATGAAAAATATATATTCAGAATATAATTAAAAAAACTATATTATTAAATTAAGTATAAAAATATATATTGTTATTAATTAATTAAAACTTAGTTACTATATTATTATTTATGTTAAATAAAAGTATAAATTTTCAAAAAATTTAATATTATTAGATCTTTGTTACAACATTTATTATTACCTATCATTTCCATTTTATGTATATTATAATTATATTATTTAGTGATATTTGTGTTCAATTTGATATTTACATGATATGTAATTTGTCATAAATTTATGACTAATATTATATAATATGTTATTATCTAATGTCACGGTTCATCCCTGGTCCGATCAGACCTTGAACATTTGAACTCACCGGTTCGGCCTCTGGTCTGGTTCTTACAACCTCGAGAAAAACAATCAATAAAAGTGACAAACCAACAAATACTAGTAAATGATTGAACATGAGAAGGACTCCTAACATTAGACATCATTACATCTAATGGAACTAAACTAGAAGAAGATATATGAGAAAAAATATGTCCAACATGCTTAAACAATTGACACACATCATAATACAAATGTTAAATATCAGACGTAAAAGACAATTTTTTTGAAAATAAACAAAGACAGATGTCCAAGACGCTAATGCCATCAAATCCTCAACAATAAGACTGTGGTCTGTGATAGATGAGAGAGCTTGAGAAGGAAGCTTTTGGTCCAAGAAGTATAGGCCCCCATGGTTCCAACCACTGCCGATGTTCTGCCTTATATCCAAATCCTGAAAAACACAAGTTTGGAAGAAATGTTATAGAACAATTCAACGATCTAGTAATATTACTTATAGAAAATATGTTTCAACGAATAGAGGGAACATGCATGATAAAGGTAAAAAAATAGAAGGGGAGCACATGATATGGCCCTTGCCAGCAATATGGGATAATGATTCATTGGCTGAGATGATCTTGTCCCAACCAGACAATGGAGTATATGAAACAAATCCTATAGATGATCCAGTCATATGATCTATAATACACGAGTCGATGACCCATTCAGATGAGGCGGTGGAAATAGTGTGTGCATTGAGTATACTTGAAGGAGCAAAGGCCATGGAAGAAGCACTTGAAGTTGAATCACTGATTGAAACAGTCATCTGTGGGCATCAAGCTCATCAACAGTGAAGGTCCCAGTTGAGGGTGCAGGTAAGAGCTCATATGTAGGTGCAGGGAGAGTAGAATTCTTATGAAACTTAGTAGTATAAGTTGCATCACTAGATCATGACTCCAACTGTTAGGAACCCCTTTTTCTTGGAGCATGACCACGCCCACGGGTTCCCCGACCTAGAGGTGCATGGTGGGGATGATTACAGAAGCAAAACTTACGAAGGTGGCTTCCCTTACCACAATAATCAGTCAAAGGAGAGTTGCTCGATGTTCCATGACCAAAAATAGCTAAGGCAGAATGATTAGTAGTCCTGCTTGAATTTCTAGATCTCCTTCTGTCTTCATAACCTCATGCCATACAAAATAATTCTCTGAGAAAAGGAAGTGGAGAGCGATGTAGAATGTGGGTACACACAATATCAAACTCCATGTTAGTTCCATTAAGAAGACATGAACTCTATAGCGCTCTTCCTTCTTCTGCAACTGTACTTCATCGACAATGCATGCATGAGTGAAATGCTCAAAGTAATCTACTTCTTGGTATACTCTTACAAACTCAGAAATAAGCGGAGACATTCTTCGTTCCCTGACAAAGTTTAAGAATTTGATGATTGAGTTCATACTTCTGGGTAGAGCTGACAATCTGCAAGTATATGATGTGAGAATAAATCCAGATCTCATAGCCAAAATCCATTAGCATATAACTCCAAAAAAACTCGGGTGATGTTGATGGTTTGTTTGACGGGGTTGCGGTCGCGCAGAGGGATCCGCCCCGCCCCTTTAATATCTGTGGATTCCTGCGGAAAATATGCTCCGACAAACCGGGACCGAGTGAAGATGCCCTAAGACAACATGTGAGTTACAAAAATCCCACTTCTTCCATGAGGATCAGCTTTATGTGGCTAAAGCATTGTTCCATCGATGTAACCATGTAACTGTTGGCTACAAATATCATTTAGAGCGATACGTGAACATTCAACCTAGTTGGTCCCGTCTAGTGGCATGTTAGTGATCTTCAATATGCCAGTGTTCATGAGTCCTCCGAGGGTCACTCATTTTCTGCAGATGAACACTAGATGACAAAATTGAAGAGCCCCTATAAAAATGCAGCCCGGACAGGAGCAGGAACAACAATGTTAAGCGATCATCTCAACATCTCATACTGCCCTAAATCTTCATTCACCAGATAAGGAAGCATGTTGAAGATGCCATGAGACGACTTTGGTAGCTGTCAATGTTGAGTAAACAAACATAAGAGTTGACCCAAGTAGAAATTTGGAAGAGAGAGGCCGTTATTGGGTGAGAATGAAACAAGATTTCCAATAGTTAACCAAGATAACTCCAGTACCGCCAAAAAGTGTGACAAAGTGATGGCAGAGGGTGCTATTTGCAGAGGAATGAGTGATTGTCGTAGGTGAAGATTGAACGTAGTTCGATAGGACCAACATAATAGGATTGACAGAGTTTGTAGGGCTCGTAAGATTGATGCGATTGGCCGGAGATCGTCAGATAAGTGAAGATCGCAGTGATCAGCAGGATTGGCTGGAGGTTGTTGGGAGGGATCAGCTGGAGGTCGTCAGAATTGATAGTGATTGATGAAAGTGGCAGGGCAATGGTTGGCTGTGCGTTGGTGGAGCAGAAACGGGCGAGTGAGATCGGGTAGAGCCGGAGCTCTAATATCAAGTGGAAAAATAGAATGCAATCACATTACTCACATAACTCCTTCCCATACATACACGTGTTAGTAAAATCAATAACTATAAAAATGCCATTACATTGAATACTGAAGCTAATAATTCTTCTTGATATATATTTCAGCTAAAACTGTCCATTGGGAAGAATCATTAAGTCCCACATTTTTATTGGGTTTTAGGGACAGAAAATGCACAGCAAAAATTTGAAACAATCGTAAGATCACTACAAATTAAATTAATCAAGAAATGTAACTGATACCAGCAACAAAACAAGTTGTTTCCAGAGGTGTTTGTTGATGATTGAGCGCGAAAAAGATATCCGCGTATCTATCATTATGAACACAATTGCCTGGAACTTTGACATAGTCGATCCAACAGTTTATGGAAGAAAGAAAATCTTTCTTTGCCACAAAACTCTAGCTTGGTTTCATTTGGTGATCTTTTTTTGTTTCTCCAAATGTCTCTTATGGTTTATTCTAAAAACTAGTTTCTCAGAATAATACATAAGTTTCCTAATCTCAAAAATCACATTCTTTATATATAATGTGGGAGAGTTGAAAAAGAACTATAATGGTGGGTGGTTATGGACTTTTTTAGATTGCCTCTATTTTGTTAAAAAATTGAATGACATCTTCTGTTCATGATTGAAATAATTATTAATCTTTATTTATTATTTTGGGGCATGGGTTTTATTAAAGTATGACTTAATGAAAACCTAACTCAATCAATTTTTCTATTCCATTCTATTTTTACTGGACGACTGTTGCAAAGCTGAAAATTGCGCGATCGAGAAGTAGTGAGTACATGCACAACATTGCATTAAGTTAGAATAAGCATACAAAATAAAATCCAGAGACAAGCTTCAGCCAACTCTCGGAGACTGAGGCCTCCAAAGAGCCTCTTTGTCAAAGTGTCTAAAATTAAGAGATCCCAAAAGATAATCCCAATCCACATACCCCCTTTATATAGATGAGGGAGGGTACACATAATAAGAAAGTACAACTAATATTAATTAATTAAATCAATATAAATTAATAAATATTAACCATTTAATTAATCATAATTATTTAATACTAGCTTTTTAATTAATATTAATAATAATATTATTAATATATTAATACTAATTAATTAATAATAATATATTCCGGCTTCCATATGTGAGCGCCAGTGGTCCCAATGGGGGGGGGGGGAGGTGCTTGGCTGAATGCGTGTGCGTAACACACCATTGCCCTTGAAAATCGATCTTACCCTCTGGGTCGAGTGTCAGAATTTTGGAGGGTTTTGTGAGAATGACTTTAGTGGGTATGGTCAAAAAAATTACATCAATTAGAAGATGAATAAGGAGGATGTAGGCCTGAGGGTACTAGAGTAGTGGTGGGTGATTCTGTGTATGTAATTAGTTGGTGCTGATAAAATTTGTGAGCAACTACATGTGTTTATGGGATGGGTAGACAAGTGGGTGCCACAAAATTTTGGGGAAAAGGAGGAACTTTGGTAGTTAGTGTCTGCAAGGGAATGGGTGAATAGGTGGGTGTAACAAAACCATTGGAAAGAGAAATGGAAATTTTACTGTTGATGGGGGGGGGGGAGGTAGTGTGTGGCGTGATGAGAAGGGGTTGATGCATGCAGGGCCAACGATCAAAATTAGTGTGAGTGGATCCGACCTGCGAGGGCTCTGCCGATCTGGTTTGTCGGCCATATGGATCGTGGGGAGCGACACAAGGTGTTGTTCCGACTGGGAGTGGGCAGACCGAGCAAAGAGTGGGGCGATGATTGGCATGGGGGATCCAGTGGCTATTTTCGGCGGACACGCGACCTCCGAGGGTGTCCGAGAGGGCTGATAGCAATGGAGGGGTGTCGTGTCCGACGATCACTAGGATAGAGGACCCATGCGCAAGGGTTGCGACAGCTCAATCAAGGGAGGATGACGGCGGTTGGATTAGAATCGGATTATGAGGTCGGGGCAGCAACTTATCTGGCAGAAATAAGCTGGAAGGTAGGGCCACAACAGGAGATGTTGATGCTGTGGCCCACAAACGAAGAGGCGGTGGCAAAGTGGAGAGTGTCTAGACAACGGGGGTCATGGAGTCCAGTTCTGAACCCGTTGGGGAGGGGCATCCTCCCGTGGTTCCTCGGTGAGGGCCAGCTGGCGACATGTAAGGGAAGATTCCTCCATTTTTCATAGAGTGTTGGTGAGGTCTGTTGACATGCGTTCTTGCCCATCCCAGAAGTCATGGATGAGTTCGAGGTCGAGCTTGATGCTGGTTCTCAGCAGCTGCATGGGCAGCGGTTGGAGAGTTGCAAGTTGGACCATTGTTACCGTGCTGAAATTTGTGTGATCGAGAAGTAGAGAACAAACACAATATTACATTAATTGAGAACGAGCATACATGATGCAATCCAGAGACAAGCTTGAGCCAACTCTCGGAGGTGGGGTCCTCCAAAGAGCCTCTCTCTCAAAAAGCTTAAAACTAAGAGATCCCAAAAGATAACCCCAATCCACATACCCCTCCACCTTATATAGATGATGAAAGACACACATAATAAGAAAGTAAAACAAATATTAATTAATTAAATCAATATTAATTAATAAACATTAGTCAATATTAAGTGTTAAAGCCGGGAAAATCCCTGCTCCAAAATTCGGATCAAGGCAGTCTAAGGTTACCGGTTCCGCGGGTGGGCTCGGCAGCTAACGGTCTAAAACGCAAAAATAGCCAGACAACAAAAAGGACCCTAGTCACTACGGCAGGGAGGTCCCACCATGTACCCGGATGCTTGAAGAAGATTCCCCTCCACAACCAAAAATGACCGAGCAGGGTACGGGGTAGATTCTAGCTGATGACGAAGTCGAGGCGACGACTAAGATGGATAGTCGCTAGCTCGCGACCCGTCTCTCTGAAGAAAGGATCCAAATGCTCAGCTCGAAGTCTAAGTAATGAGGTTGTCGAGATCTTTTTCGATA
This sequence comes from Platanthera guangdongensis, assembly GCA_039583875.1. Lineage (NCBI taxonomy): Eukaryota > Viridiplantae > Streptophyta > Magnoliopsida > Asparagales > Orchidaceae > Platanthera > Platanthera guangdongensis. The sequence goes on along the minus strand of CM077150.1, from coordinate 27,247,340 downwards.
TTCCAAAGTCCTTACCCTCGTACCCTTGAGGTCTTATTTATAGGCAATCGAAAAGGAGGGGGGGAGGTCTTATTTATAGCCCCACCCTTGGCGACTAGGCGACTTCTTTGGGGAGGTCGCTCAGGGTGCGCGAGCAACTGACCTAGTCGTCTACCAGGCGAGTATGTGAGGGGAGCTCGCCATACTCCCTCAGGCCTTCTACTGTCTTCCACGTTGACTTTGACTTTTGTCTTGACTTGTTGACTTTGACTCTTGCTGACCTGGCTCTGGGAGGCTCTACCCTTGACGAATATGTGTTGTACACAATCTCTGCTCTTTTCGAGCGACGTAGGAGCTCAAAAAGAAATATCCAACACTTATTCGGCGAGCTGCTTTAGCGAGTATCTGAGTTACTTACGACCGATGGATGCCTGCTGAACTCTATAAATATGGGGGGGGGGGTGGCTGGCCTTTGAGGCACGCCTTTTGAACTCAGACACGATGTTGAAATTTGCCGAGGAAATCTACCAATCGAGTATTGCTGCTTTGTCTGGATTTCTCGATCCAACAAGGCCGAAAAGGCCGCGAGAGGGCGAAGTCGTTGCTGACCTTCCTCCTCCTAAGAAGAAGAGGTCGAAGAAGAAGAAGAAATCGTTCGCCTCAAAAAATGATAACCCGTCTCCGGGAACTGAGGATGCCGCCTCCCCGACCGACCATCCCACACTAAAAAACTCCTCGATGATCTCGGGTTGAGCGACATTCTCGAGCAATCGGCTCCTGAAGCTTCTCGTCTTCCTACGCCGTCTTCTCCCCCTACCCCGGATCTCGCCGGATCCTAGGCGCAGCTGCAAATGGATCTCGCACCCTCACAAGGTTGCTATCTTGTCGATGACTCTTTGAGTTCCCGAAAAATTCCATTCTACCTTGCTGAGTTTTATTCTTTATTCGCAGCTCCTCCGCCGACTACTTCTGGCGAGCATCTGTACGTCGCTCCTCTGCGTGCAGCCCCGCTGATCGCCCTTGAAGCTCAACACCATCTGCGGTCCGACCACAATGTTCGGATCAATGTCGGTCCCAAGAAGAGGCCAGAAAAACAAACCCTTGAGGCGAGAAAAAAATATCCTCCTGCGATGAAGACCTCACAACTTGGGGAGAGCAAGGCCCCTCACCCTGCGACCATCTCGTCGCAACCGAAGGTGAGCACTCCTTTGCCGTCGCCTCCCACTCCTTTGATCAGCTCGTCACAACCGAGGGGGAGCACCCCTTTACCTCCGCCGCCTCCTTTGCCGCCGAGTAACGAAGCTCGCCTTGAAATTTGCTCGAAAACAACTACGGCCCCTACGAACCCGCCTGAGAGCTCGTCGCGAGATCGAGACAGAAGATGCCTGAGCTACTTCTCGCTGAGGACCGGAGGTCGCAATCCTGGAGGTCGCGCATAGGGGCAGACCGCCGAGCGCCCGTGAGGCTCGTCATCGGGCCAGCGAGAAACATCTCGCCGCAGTTCTTCCCCTCACCGATCTAGATCCCCTCGGCAAGGTATCTCGCCTGTTGCTGAATTAGTTTGACTGCTGATACTCTGTGGCTCTAACTGATTCAACGACTTCTTCTTTATCTTGACAGGTCGTACTGTAACCCCCGGAGCGGCTTTCATCGATTCCCTCCGGCTTCCAGCTCGCGAGTACCGCCAAGCTGCTACCCACGCGTACATTGAGCTGGTGGCGAAGTTCGACCAACTCGCCATATGCGAGCCTCATCGCCGGATCTTTGCACCGGAGGTGAGGATGACGAAGATGGAAGAGCTGCAGGACAAGCTTGCGGCTTACGAGGCTCGCTTCCACATGATCAATGAGTTGGAGTGGCGACAATCGATGACCGATCATCGCCTACAGCTTCATCACGAGGAGCTGTTGGGAATGCGGGCGAGCACATGCACTATGGGGCGACTGGCGAGGATGGAGAACCAACTGCGTCGGGGCGTCGATGCAATGTCGGTGGCGAGCGAGCACTATCAGCGAGCGCGCGAGATGGACTGGGCCGGACGACATCCACCTCTTCCCGAGCAACGATCTCCCAGGACTTTGGATTTCTTTGTTTTTTTTTTAATTTTTCCTCACCCTTGACGACATTGTAATGAACTATGTAATATTCTTTCATTGTAATGACGAGTTTGTATCTCGTGATTGATCTTGCAATTTGCTTGTCTGTGTTACTTTTTTCTGTGTTGATACTCGTCTTCATTCTGCGATTACTTGAGTTGTCTGTGCAGGTTTTGACGAGCTGTCGATCTTCTGTCTGAGATTACGCGAGATAAGATCCGCAGCTAAGGTTGATTCGTCATTTAGCGTGCAACTTAGGTTGATACTCGCGCGAGGTTGTTATCCCCCCAGGCCTGGATCCAGATCCTCTCCATTTCTTGTGAAATGGAGGGGATCCAGTTCATGGTGGAGATGGAGCCATCTTAAATCAAGGTCTGATATTATTCCCCTCTTTAAATGCTATATTTCCCTACCAAAACTACCCCTCTAATAAACAACCGGACTTTCTTTAAATTAATTCGAATTAAATAGCCCAAACCTCCACTCATTTAATCCAAATAGATTAAAAACAAGTTTTTTTTTTGTAAAACTCCATGACGACATCAGAATCAAATAGATTATGGAATTCCTATGTTCCTTGCTAATATCATTCAACCGAACAAAGTTTGGTAATTACAATTTTTATTAATATATTTCAAAGTTCATCTGAATCAAATATACTAAAAACAAAATTTTTTTATAAACCATGCAAATATGCTTAATGTAATAATTATTTGCTTATAATTTACCTGATATCTCATTCGTGCACATAATTTTTTTTTATAATTAATGGCTTCGAATAACTTCATCTCTGATAGTTTGTGGGGCCCAATACTGGAATGTTTTCAAACGTCCACTGCTAAAATAAAAAATTGAACAAAATTTATCAATAGATGTCATTAATAATTTTTTTGGTCATTACAAACGCAACAAGAAATTGAAAAATATGCAATCCACCGAAATGATACTCGAAATACTACCCATGCCTTTGCTTCTCCCGCAAAAGTAAATTTACAAAATTATTTGTTTTTTGGGGTTAAATAATGCTCGTGCAATGAAATTTAAAACTGTGATTACCTTGAACAATAAATCCGTGAAAATAAGATGACTACTACTAGCCACTTCAACAATAGCCCGATTCTCTGAATTGAAGTTATTACTCTGTTATATTTGAAATGTACAAATAAGTTAAAAATATTTTAAATAACAATTGTTGAGAACTAGTGAATGAATAAATATATAGTTACATACTAACGAATGAGTAATTGTATACCTTCCATCTCCTCTTAGTTTTTTCATTTTCTCTATCCATTTCTTTGGATGGCGTTTCTTTCAGCGTGTATTTTGTTTTTCTTGATTCCTCGTGCTGTGTTTGTCAATGATGGCTCATCTATTAATGCAAGATTTTTGGTTGAATTTAATGTTGTTTCTTCCGTAAAATTGTCCGGTTCTCTTGCCTCTCGAATCTTTTTCCTTAAATCATATACTGCTGAACTTAATATTATGTACCCTTTTTCTGTTTCACATGCCTCATTCACTAACTGAACAAAAATAGGACACAAATTTCGGTACCTTTTGCTGGACTCTAACTTTGAATTTTCATGAAAATCAGGCAACTCATTATCTCTTGCATTCCTTGTCCACCTTCTTATGTAGTTGTTTGGAATTATCTTGATATCAAGTGTATCAAAAACTTTAGTACAATGTCTACACAAGATGCCACAACTCTCGAACATTTTACAACTTCAAGCGATACACATTGAAGGAGTTAAATGATACCGTGCACTGGTTACAAGCATCAAAGAGTCCAACAACAAATTCGTGTTTTTCTTGTTCTATATTACGACTTGTAATAATTAATGACATTGCTCCAATAACCTCATTTTGAAATGCTTCAAATATTTTTGGTGTGTATACTTTTGACAATTGGTTCAACATTGGTGAAGTTGTGAAAGTTAACCTCGACATCTTTTGCCGCGAGTCATATTCCGCTTCTAGCTCTTTGTAACGTTTTTGTTCAACAACTCTTTCAAAATGAGAGATTCAACTATGTTAATGTTTGTTTTCAAACAATCTTTTAAGTCACATTTAAATCTTTCACTCAACTGTATAGTCCTCATTCCAGCAGTAAATGTTTTCTTCACATATGCTTGAGACCATTCCTCCTTTAATTTAAACAAATCCCTTAACCAGGTATTTTCATGAAGATTATAGTTATCTAGTAATTCAGTCCATGCTCTAAGAAATGTATACTAAATCTTGATTCGCCTTTCAGAAGATAACCCAAGTGTTTTAGGGTATTCTACCACATATGACAAGAACATAAAGCATGATAGGTGTCTGACATAACTTCCTTAATGACAGTTGCTATTGCTGCATCAGCATCAGTAAATATAGTTCGAGTTTTTTTTTTTGCATTCATAGCTTCCGAAAAAGTCTCAAATAACCATATGAAAGACTCAATAATTTCATTATATAAAAGTTAAGCTCCAAATACAACTGTTTCTCTATGATGATTTAGTCCCCGAAAGACACCAATAGGCCTTGCTGCTTATTTGTGCCATATGTTGTGTCAAATGTGAGCACATCGCCAAATAGGTTATAATATATCAGCATTCTAGCACCAACCCAAAAAATATTTAGAATCTGCTTCTCGACATCTAACTGGATATCATAGTAATATGAAGGGTTATCTTTTAACTTTTTACTAAAACATCTCTAAACTACTTGCTTCTGCATACACTAGAGATCGTTGTCTTTTTGTGCGCAGGTAATTATTTTGATCTCTACTAATATAGCCAAGACTCTCACATCCACCCACTTGTGTACTAAAAAACTGATAAGCATCTTTTAATCTTATACCAGATTCATACACAATATCTATTTCAATTTCCTGAGCAACGAACATTTTTCTTTGTGATCGAATCATGTGTGCAGTTGCTGAATGATGAAGTTGATGATTATACTCTTGCACAAACTCAGAAACGACATACATTTTCGTGTCTCGATTGAGGATAACGGTCATACGGGCTTCACAACCACATCTTGACTCGGCCGGGCTCGATTTGTTTTGTGATCACAAACATCTTTCTCACAAATCCCTTCTCGATCACAAACAAACCTCCTAGAAGTTAACACTTTAGTTTTTCAACATTTATTTCCATACTCCTTTCGAATACCGAAATATGCTCTTCTAGCATACTCATTATAAAACGTATACGCTTCTTCATCAGATGCAAACTCCATTCCTTTTGAAGGTGTGTACTCCTCTAATACTTGAGGACTTACTATTAATGATGATGAGTCCTCCATTTTAATACAACTATTAGAAAAATTATATAATCGACAACAATTAATAAAATACACTACTTAGAAATATGTAAAACTATTACAAAAAAACATTTCACTTTCATCCAACCACACATACATAACCTAAACAATTGAACAAAACACTTAAAGAGCATCCAAAATTTTTCTAAACATTTCCCGAGCAGCCAACAAAATCGACATTTCCCGTGTACGTTTCCTATGTTCTTGAGTCAAATAATAGAGATCTTGCCCAGAAGAGCTAATCAGAATACCAAATTCACCGAACAAAATGGAAAATCAACCAAAAAAATCCACACCTATGATGTTCCTATGTTCTTTCGTCAAATAGATGAAAAATAAAAATAGAAGCCATGTTCGAAGTGGAAATTTGAGCTCACTGTCCGGAAATCGAAATGAAATTGGAAGAAATGGACTTCGTCAAACATTATCTGTCGACCCCCTGCTGACAGAAGGAGCTCTAATTGTCTCCCATGACACTTCCTCTACAGCAGGAAGTGGATATCTATAAAATAAGAATCAAGGCAGACAGGATCTTACCGCCGACGAGTAGAGTGTAGATCAAGACAGAGGGGCTGGTTGCGCCGATGAAGAGGTAGACGAGATCTTCCTTCGCAGCCGACCAAGACACCAACGCCGATAGATTCCGCCTCTGAAAAGTTCCACTGAGAGGTACTGTTGCGGCGCTGAAATTAAATCGACGGGCTTGAGATAGCAGCGAGAATAGGGTTAAGAGGGGTATTTTGGGGAGTGGAAAGTAACTATAAAGAGAGGAATAATATCAGCCCTTGATTTAAGCTCCATCTCCACCATGAACTGGATCCCCTCCATTTCGCATGAAATGGAGAGGATCCAGATCCCCCAGGCCTCTGCCTATAAATAGATGGGGTAGGTGGGGCTTTAGTACGCTGTTGCGATTTCTAAATCCTTCTCGCGAGTATTTTGATCTTGTCTCTTTCTTGTCAATCTTGCTCGCGTTTCCCTTCTCGCTGATTTTCTCTCACACTTTCTTTCTCGCTCTTCTACTGCTCGCTATTCGCCGAAGAAGATATTAGCGACGATGCCAATGCTCGCTGACAGACCCATGCAATCAACTTCCTCGAGGCTGTCTTCAAGAAGTTTGTTGCCACCGAGCGAGATATGGAGGATTTCTGCAAGACACCTGCTCGAGGAATACTCGGCTAGGCTACCCGCCCGGTCCGAGCGACTAAACACCTGTATCGAAGGCGAGATCGTCCTTCCCCTCCGCCACTTTGAAGTCGGTCTATGACTTCCTCTGTGGCCTGAGTACTGCCAAATCCCACGGTATTTTGGGATCGTCCCCGCCCAGATCAACCCGAACGGGGTGGCGATGATCATGAGATTTCTATGCTTCTTGCGGGAAGAGAACATCGCCTTTGATCTTTCTGTCTTCAGGAAGATCTTCGCCTTCACCGAGATTGCCGAGGGTGTCATCTTCTTCAGCAGCTATGTCTGCACCTTGGTCGGCACGACGAACAAAGTCCACCGATGCGGCGAGTACCCAATCGTCGTCGTCGGTGACTTTGAAGGGGTACTGCGCAGGCCGCAACAACCGACCGAGGTCCCTTCGTGCCACCCTTTCTGGATGGTCTGCGCGAGAAGCTGTTCGAAGCCTTCCGCGAACGCTGGTTCGACGTCATCCACTGCCGGTTGAACGCCAACTCGCTGACGAGGTCTCTCCAGGCAAAGGTACATACCTTGGCGAGATCTTACTATACTCGCTGACTTTATTGCTGACTGGATTCAGATAGTTGTTGCGCCTTAACTAACTTTATACCACTTCTGCAATTACTCGCATTCTTCCGCGAGAACCACTTCCTCTGTCGAAGGAAGCCGCGTCGTCGCGCCAGGGTTTGGCTAACCCGCCCGCTGATGTTGAAGAGATTCCACCTCCCGCAGGTTCAAAGGGTCAGCCGCGAGCTGACGACAAGGAAGGTTCCTAGCAGGGGAAACCAAACAAGGAGAAAATGAAAGCCAAATCCCCTGATCACGCGAGAAACTGTGCGTAGATCTCCCACTAACTTTTTGATGGGAGGGAGTTGCCGGTGGACGTCGGGGCACCGTACTTCCATCCTAACTTCAACCTCGGGCGCAACTACAAGGACGCCTTTGGGTGCCCGCTAGTGCCTTGGGCGGAGAGCAAACACAAGGTGATTCTGTGCACCAACTTACCTACCTGTTCGGATGACTGGGAAGATAAGGGGGAGACTTACGATGTCGCCTTCGCGCTCTATGGGCAAGATGGTACCGAGTCGCTGTCGATCTCAGCGTAGAGGTGCTCTCCCATCAGACTGCTCGCACGCTCCTGCGAGCTACGGAGCTGGGCCATCACACGACAAGAAGGCTCCTCGAGTTGAAGGAGGCTCAAAAGGTTGTCTCGCAGAAGGCGATCGATCTGGGGATGCAGTCCGTCAGATGGAAGGACTACGAGGTAGCTTGTACTTCCATGCATGACTTTTCCTTGGTCACTACTTCACTTGACGGATCTTCTGACAGTTTGTTGTTGATACTCGCAGGCTGCTGAGATTGAGACGACAAAAAAAATCTCCGAGCTCGAGCAAGAGCTCACTGACACCAAGAACGATCTGGAGATCGCCCAAATCCGGGTTGCTTAGTTGGTGAGTCGCCCGACAGTTGGTGAAGTTAACCCTGGGCCCTCGGATACTCGCACAGCTGAGCAGCAACTAGAGGCGAGTCCTCATGGGATGGGGAAGAAGATCCGCTTCCATGTGGACGTGATACCCGCAATTTGCCGCGAGATCGCGCTAGCAATGAGAGACGCCGTTCTCACCAAGCTGAGGATGGATGGCTTCCTTAGCTCAAAGGCCAACCACATGACTCTGGCGGTTCTCATCCCTGACATGTTCACTGAAGAGTCCGACTCGCCAGATCGCGTCCTGTCCTCTGCTACTGATTCCAACAATGAAGACGACAACAACAGAGAGAGCGGCAACGACAACGATGAGAACGAGGATGGCGAGGAAGATGCTGACGATGAGGAAAATGTCATCATCGAGGACGAGGAGTACCAGCTTGATACCGACGACGACGAGTACTAGTTGGTCTGCGACCTCCTGCACGCGAACATGTATATATTAGAAATGTAACATAGGAACTTTTTAGACTAACCTTTATTCAAGGTGTCATTGCCCCCTTTTGCGTTGTAATGCTCGCCATATAATGCAAAAGAATTTTTCTGTACTGTGTTCTTTCATGCTTGCTTTCTTGTTCACATACTCACTTGTCGATGATACTCTCAAGGCTCAGAGGCGCGGAGAGGTTGAGTGCTCGTTGTTCGCGATCTTTGCTCGCATATTAGTTCATACTAAATCGCGCAACGTTGCTCGTACCTACATGGTCGCACCCGCATGCTCGCACGTCATTGCTCACACCCGCATGCTCGCACGTCATTGCTCGCACCCGCATGCTCGCACGTCATTGCTCGCACCTGCATGGTCGTAGTCGCATGTTCGCACATCGCTTCTCTCACCTGCATGATCGCACATGTATACTCACACAAAGCACATCATTATATCTGTTCGAGTTTTACAAACTTTGATGAAATAGATCACAAAAAATCTTTTGTTGAAAGCAAAACAACAAGTTCTCTCGCTTGCCAACGACGATCTTTCAGATAATGGAGTTGCACTCGTGGGGTCTCGTAAGACGCACACTCTCGAAACCAACACTTTACTTCAACCAGCAAAGAACTTGAAGGGATTCAAAGATAGGGAACGACAGTCGGGCGGTCCAACGGGACGTACACACTCGAGGCCTCCATCCTACCACAGACTCGAACCTTCTGGCGCTTCTTTGCCTGGCTGCTTCCAAAATCATGGCGGGTTATCCCACCTTGACACTAATAGAGACGTGCGACGTGTCCTGCTTCACAAGACAAAAAAGTCGCTAAGAGCGGGTCTTTTAGTCTTCTCAAAGACCGATGACGCCTTTACTCAATGTATCACTTTGTGAGGTCGATCCTTCATTGAGTTTGAGAGGTTGACGTCTAGACCTGTTCCTGATAGTTCCTCCAGTCGGAGGAGTGGTGCAATCGGGGGTAGCTAGGCCGACATACAAGGGGGGAGCTGATCTCGACCGCCAATGCAGGTGCTCGGTCTTACCAGAACGCTTTAAATCCGGACACATCATCCCATCTTCTGCCCTGGGATTTTTAGGAGAATCAGGTCAGATGCAAGTTTCCCAAACCAATCGTGGAGATTGACTTCACTGCTTCTAGCTAACTTCAGAAGATCAGAACAAAGAAGACAACTCACATTCATCCGCATTTCAGGGGGGCGAGGACTTTTATTAAAAATGTAGAAATAACCTTACAGATATGCGGTCATTACATGTTACCGTTAGGGATATAACCTTTTCAGGTCGTTCCCACTCCAGGTGCTTCCCAACAGCTCTCCGTCTTGACTTTGTAAGTGATAGCCTCTAGTGGCTAGAATCTCTTGGACGATGAAGGGTCCTTCCCAGTTAGGATTACACCAACTGCCCTTCCTACCACGTCCACCTTCTTCATGACGAGGTCTCCTGCAGGGTATTGCTTGAGGCAAACGTTTTTGTCGAAGTGCTTTGCCATTCACCTTTTGATCTCCTCTTGGCGGATGAAGGCTAGGTCTCGAAGCTCCTCGATGTAGTCCAGCGAAAGCCTCTGAGCATCTTCATTCTCCAGGCGCCATTCTTCACTGCCTTCTCCTGCCGCTACAACCCTCAGGCTCCGAATCTCTAATTTCACTGGGATGAGGGCCTCAGACCTGTGAGACAACTTAAAAGGTGTCTCCCTCGTGGCCGAGTTAGGAGTTGTTCTCAAAGCCCATAGGACCGAGGGGAGTTGCTCCGCCCAATTCCCCTTCAAGTTGGTGACCTTCTTCAAAAGGTTGATGATCAGCTTGTTGGCGACCTCCACTTGTCCATTGCTCCGCGGATGATGCACAAAGGCGAATTGAAGATCTGTCCCTAGCTGCCTGAAGAAATCTTTCAGCTCCAGGCTGACAAATTGCGCGCCGTTGTCGGTGATAATTGCGAGGGGGATCTCGAACCTGCAGGCGATCTATCCTCAGATGAAATTCTTCAATATCTGAGACGTGGTCTTGGCAAGAGCCTTTGTCCCGATCCACTTGGAAAAATAGTCGATCATGACGAGGACAAACTTCCTCAAACCTCTGGCTTGGGGGAAGGGCCTATCAAATCCATCCCCCAGATGGCGAAGGGCCAGAGAGCAGTGATTGAGCGAAGTTGTTGAGCCGGTGTAACTGAAGAGGTGCGAAGAGTTAACACTTCAGACACTTCTTTGAGAAGGCTTCTGCATCCTTCCGAATGGTCGGCCAGAAGTAGCCTTGCCTCAGAATCCTCTGGTTCAGAGTACGAGTCCCAGAGTGAGTACCACACTCTCCCGAATGAATTTCCCCAAGCACTCGAGAGATTTCTGTTTCTGACAGGCATCTAGCTAGAGAGCCCGAAATGGTCTTGCGGTACAGTTTCCCTTCGTGCAGCAGATAGTAAGCCGGTTTGTATCCAAACTTCCTCTGGTCTCCCTCGCTGACGGAAGCTGTCCTGTCGTTAAGAATGTAATGAACGGGTCCTTCCAAGAAGCCCTCTGCTCGATCTCCATCATCTCCCCTTACTCGATGGATGGTCGAAATAGCTCTGTCACAGTTGCTCCGGTCCTAGGGTCGTACTTGGCAAGATAGTCCGCCTCTGAGTTCTCTTCTCGGGGCACATGCTCGATGAAGAAAGATTGGAAACCTCCCATCAGACCTTTAACCTTTGCCAAATATCTCCGCAGGATGCGGTCGCGCACCTCAAACTCTCCCCTGATTTGCGAAGCGACCACCATTGAGTCAGTGAAGGTCTTGAGATCCTGGATACCCAACTCCTTGGCGAGACGCAAGCCTGCTACAATCACCTCGTACTCCGCCTGGTTGTTCGTGACGCGGAAGAGGATCTCGACTGCTTGCTCGATCCTGGTTCTCTGGGGGCTCACCAACACAACGTCTGCTCCCACTGAATTCTTGCCCGAAGCTCCGTCCACGAACACCTTCCGCTACTGCCCGAGCCTTGATCGCCACTCTTGGTGAGTAGGAAATGTCAAACTCGCTGAGCTCCACCGCAGATTTTACCAACCTTCCCGAATGCTCCACTCCATTCAAGATACTTCGCAGTGGATGATCAGAGACAACTTTGATGGAGTGAGCTTGAAAATATGGACGGAGCCTCCGAGCCGAAACTACCAAGGCAAAAACTAGTTTCTCCACGATAGGATATCTTGTCTCTGCTTGCCTCAACACCCTACTCACATAGTAGATGTGGTGCTGCTTCTTTCCCCTTTCTCTGACGAGCACAGAGCTGACTGCCTCCGCTCCCACTCCTAGATAGAGGAGGAGATCTTCGCTTTCTTGTCGGCGTTGGAGTAGAGGAGCTTAAGTTAGTTGCTGCTTGAGCTTTCCAAAAGCCTTCTCACATTGCACGGTCCACTCAAACTTCTGGTTGCCTCGGGGAGTTTTGAAAAATGGAGAACACTTCTCTCCTGCCTTAGAAAGGGAGCGGCTAAGACCTGTCAGCCTTCCGGTCAGCCTCTGGACTTCTTTGGAATTCTTAGGGGATGCCATCTGCAAAATGACTTTTACTTTATCGGGGTTAGGATCAACTCCCTCGGAGTGAGCAGGTGACCTAAGAACTTTCCCCTTCCTACTCCGAAGACGCCCCTTTTGCTCCTTGAAGACTTGATCCACATACACTTCTAGATTTCGCCCCTTTTGCTCATTGAAGATTTGATCCATCATTCTTTGGTAGGTCGCCTCCACGTTCTTAAGCCCAAAGGGCATCATCTTGTAGTTGTTGCTCCTCCCTCCTTGGCGATGACGAGTTTCATACTCGCGAGTATCCTCTTCATACTCGCTATCTTGGCGAGTATTGTGATATCTCGCCGGCTATTTCGTATCTCGGAACATAATCCCCTGGCTGCTCGCCGGATAGTGCCGCGACTACATTGGTCGCTCTTCCCCCTCTCTAGCTCGCTCCTTCCCTGGTTGCCTGGGTGGCGCTTGTTCCTCCGACAGTGTCACACGACGAGGCGAGATCGCCGTGATATTGCGGTGAGGAGGGAACCCAACCAGGATGCTCCTCTCAATCCTCCTCGCGAACTCTTTAAACACCGCCATTGTCACAAAGTCGCTTCCTCTCGCGGAGTTGCTGACTCCAGCCGAATTGCCGACTATCTTCTCATTCTCGCCTCCATTCACCATCTCGCCTACTCGTGAGACTTTCCCTCTCGGCTGCGGTCCACGCTCACCGCACCAAAGTGTTGAAGCCGGAAAAATCCCTACTCCAAAATTAGGATCAAGATAGTCTAAGGTTGCCGGTTTAGCGGTCGGGCTCGACGGCTATCGGGCTAGGACGCAAAAACAGACAGGAAACAAAAAGGACCCCAGGCGTTGCGGCAGGAAGGTCCCACCACGTACCCAGATGCTTAGAAAAAGCTATCCCTTCACAAGCAAAGATGACTGAGCATGGTACTAGATAGATTCTAGCTGGCGACGAAGTCAAAACGACGACTAAGATGGATAGCCGCTAGCTCGCGACCGTCTCTCTGAAGAAAGGATCCAAAGGTTCAACTCGAAGTCTAGGTAATGTGGTGGTTGGGATCTGTTTCGAGATTCCGAAGTCCTTATCCTCGTACCCCGAGGGTCCTATTTATAGACAAATCCAAAGTGTGTGTGTGTGTGGCGGGGGTCTTATTTATAGCCCCTCCCCCGACGACTAAGCGACTTCTTGGGGGAGCTCGCTCAGGTTGGACGGGTAACTGACCTAGTCGCCTACCTAGCGAGTATGTGAGGGGAGCTCGCCATACTTGCACAAGCCTTTCACTGTCTTGCGCGTTGAGTCTGACTTTGTCTTGACTTGTTGACTTTGACTCTTGCTGACCTGGCTCTGGGATTCTCCACTCTCGACAAATATGGGTTGTACATTAACAAATTAATTAAGCATAATTAATCAATATTGACTATTTAATTAATATTATTATTATTTAATACTAACTATTTAATAATAATATTTCATCGTGAATGTAGTAATTTGACTTCGTTATACGAGGGCCGGTGTCCTAATGAGGGGGGGGGGTGCTTGGGTGAATGCGTGTGCGTAATGACCCTATATGTTCTTATTGTGTTGGTTGCATGGTTATCAGGATTGTTATCCGGATTATAGGATCGTATGATTTTACGATACAAATTTTGTAAATCGATCTAGATCTTACCCAACGTATAAATCAGTATCTCTACGGCTGGGATCACAATCCGGATCTTAGGATCGCGGTCAAGAAAAGATTCTCTCGGCTCAACCAAAGACCCCATTCAACTGGTTCAATGCCCATACACCACCGCTTAACTCTATGCCAGTCCTGATCCCCATCCCCCATCGCAGAATCATATCTTACCGCTTTACTCTATGCCAAGTGTCGACAACCAACTTCAAACGGAGGCCATGGGCGACGTCTTCGATCGCTTCCAACCCAGACAACATCTTCTTTTTCCAGCAATCCAGGTCCATATTCCTGCGTCCAAGCTTCCAACAATTCATCGGTCCAGATTCATTTTTACTGTTAGTAGCCATTGAGTGCCCTACAGCCCCTACCTGAAACTTTAAATGAAGTTAGAACGATATAATCTTTTTGATTTATTTATTCAATTATTTTTGATATAATTATTCATATGGTGATCAATTTAATGTTTTTTTGTTAACTGAGCATGTAACTGGATGATACAAATTTTAATTTTATATTTCTTGTCTTAATTTATGAATGTTATCGGATCCTGCGATTCTCGATCCGACTATTCGAGCCTATCTGATCTAAACTCAAAACGACTTACCTAGGATCTTGATCCCGATAACCTTGGTTGATTGTGATACTAATTCTTTGATTGACCCAGGTCCCAAACAACAACATTATTTGCCCATAGTGCTTGCATTTTTTCAGACCTTGGTTGCCTCATGTACAAATGAAGTAGTGGAAATAGATGACAAGGAACAAGTAACCAAATGCAGTAGAGGAAATAATATGTGAAAAGAAACATAAGGAGAGAGCGGGTGAGTAGTACATGAGCGCGTACCCTTATAGAGAGTGACAGGCAGATCGTTGAATGCAGAAGCAACATTACTAATAGGACACTAGCTTGGAGCGGTCTGGTGAATCCAACGACCAGTGTAAACTTGCAGTTGGAGGGTTGGTTGGGGGGGGGGGATTTGGTGGTGATGGTAGAACATTGGTGATGGTAGAACATGGGCATGTGGACAATCAACTAATACATCACAATAAGGTAACTTAGGCGGGCCTATTTTTTATATCATCCACAAAAGTTACAATTTTTCAATCACTCGAAGAATAAGACAACCTATTTGAGTCCGAAAATAACCCACAAAGACTTAGTAGCACATGGAAATAACCTATCTACGGGAGGACAAAGGCTTATGGACAAAGCACTTGCACCCGGAAACTCTAGGGGTCGGTTCGGTTCGATGGAATTGGAATTCAACAATTCCAATGAGGAATTGAAATTCAACAATTCCAATTCCTGCAGTAATTGGAAATGAGTTGAATTCCAGTTGTGTTGTTCGGTTGCTAGATGAAATTAGGCAAAGAGAATTTGAATTGACCAATTCTATTATTCGATTGCAGGAAGGAATTCATCCAATGGAATTGAAAATCGAAATGGAAGTTTTGCCATAAATTAAGCAAAACAGATATCTAAACCTTACATATATTAATCTCTACCTAATAAACAAAAAATAATTTCATAATTTTATTTTTATTTTCTAAGCTACTGCCTCTCATGTGATTATCAGTAGAACCACCACCTATCATGTGACTATCAGCAACATGTAGAAGATATAACACCATGTATAAGGAGAGTCACAGCACCTCTTATATGTCAATCATAACATGTATAATATAATAGAGCACATGAATCATCATCCACATAATATTGAATAAATCTTTTCCAAAATTCAGCTCAGTATAATGAGAATATTGAATACATTTTTTCAAAATAGCCTATCTGGCAGTCTTTGGAATCAATCCATTACCTCACAAGCCAAAATCTTTGGTGGTCTAACATGTGTTTTCAAATTCCGATACATTGTTAGCCGCTAGAAAAATAGTTTAATTTTCTAATAGTAGTTAGACAGCTAACACACCAAAGTCGAATCTTTAATCTAAAATTGAAATCTGATCAAGATTCTAAATAGAAATCAATCCCTACCTCACAGGCCAAATTCGGATTGGAGGAAATGTGCCATGGTCGGATCTGGATGATTTTGGGTAGGGGATAAGAATCTGAGATGAAGAAGAAGAATAAGTAATAGAAGGAAGAAGAAAAATAGAACCAACGCGGCCTTACCAGCACCGATCAGGCGACCGAATCTAAGAATCTCGGGCTTTGAATATCCTCAAGCCAGCTGGAAAAAAGCAAAAAAAATCCATGTACAAGATGCCGAGAATGGAGGAGAAGAGGAAACACATACCTAATCTCCGACGTTTGCGGTGTCACGGCGGCGAGAGGACGAGGGGTTGCGTGACGTTGCTGGGAGTTCCCGTGCGTGGAGGGTCAAAAACGCAAAAAATTTCACGGGGAAGCAAGAATTGGGCAAAGCGCAAAATGAAATCCCCGATGGCTAATTCTGTCCATCTGAACGTCTACAAAAGAATTACTTATACCCAAAACCAATTCCTAAGACCTATTTCCAACCAATCGAACGAACTCTAGGAGTTAGCGTAAATGATGTTGCGGTAGGGAAAATAATGGAGTAGGGAGATTCAAAGCAAAGACCGTACAAGGGCTTGTCCATTATATAGCTTGCAATAATAACCATATAATTTCATTGTATTTTTGGAACATGAAATTTAGCTTCTTTAAGAAGATGGTGGTTCTTCTGCTCTACCACACCATTTTGTTGTGGTGCATAAGAGCATTAAGTCTGATGAATCTAGATATTTGCAAGTCTCTTGAAATTTTTGACTTTAGTTTTCCTGTACCTTATCAATCTTGATAATTTTGATTGTTGTAGAGGGCTGATTACATATTTCTATCTAAAAAGGGCGAAAGATAGTCAAATTTTCATAACGATCATGAAGCAAGTACAACAATGTCATGCAAGGGTGATCATCTATAAATTAGCAAAATAGTAATAACCAGAAAAAATAACATTTTTATAAATGCCCCAAATATCAGAATGCACCAAGGAAAATGAAGTATTACTTCTACTACAATGAGAGGAAAAAGTAAAGTAATATTGTTCCCCATGGATATATCATTCATATGAAATCAAAAATTTGAAATTCAGGTTCCTTTTAAAGGGTTATGAGAGGTGCACGATGAAGATGATGATACCAATCCATAGAAGTAATGGATGATCTAGCAGATGGAGTGTCCAGAAGATAAAGGTCATTAGATATCCACTCATACTAATGATATTTTACTTCCGAAGTTTACAAATAACAACTGAAGTAAATGAAAAAGTTACTAAAAAGTTGTGCTCATCAGTAAGCTGGCTAATAGAAAAAAAATTAAAATATTAAATAGGAACATGAAAAACAAAGTGAAGAGATCTAACAGGGACGGGGTAAGAGACATTACTACACTCCTACTAATGATATTTTACTTCTGAAGTTTACAAATAACAACGAAAGAAAACAAAAAAGTTACTAAAAAGTTGTGCTCATGAGTAAGCTGGCTAATAGAAAAAGATTAAAATGTGAAATAGGAACATAAAAAACAAACTGAAGAGATCTAACAGGGACGGGGTAAGAGACATTACTCCACATCCGTGAACCGGCATGGTTTTTCCATTGGCTACTATATATTTTCGGGGAAAGTAATATTTGTGTACTTCAAGGATCTCTGCAAAGTAATATGGTTTGTTTCCCCAGAGTCCACACTCCAAGGCGAATTATTAGAATGACAAGGTATACCCTCACTAGATGCATACGAGATAGGAACTGGAGACCAAGTGCATCCCACAAAGACTCTGTAGTTCCCCTTGCAACAAATCAATCTTAGATTTGGATGTACTAGGAGTGCCAATCACGGGGGATTGGCGGGGGGGGGGGGGGGGGGTACTATTGTTGTTGTGAAGGAAACCTATGCTTCTGAAAGCATATCATCTCAATGTGGGTGCTCCGTCCTTGAGAAAGCATGCCTTCAATTGGTGGTTCTCCCACGAGATCGATCACGACTTTGTCGCTCTTCGCTCATGTGAGAGCGATCCCGACCTCCCCCGCGACTGATAGCTCAGTGAGGTGATTTAGTAGACTCCTGAAGAAGTTCAAGTGACAGAGGTATGATGAGATCAACAGGAGGAGTGACCTTTAACGCCATCTAGTAGGCATTGTATAAAGTAGGAATCGTATGAGCATTCAAAACATTTACTCGAGCACTATGGAAGTGCGAGATGACTCTAGCCATCCTGTGAACAATACCGATGACCTCCTCCTAAGATCTCTAAGAAGAAATGTCAAGAGTGGTCGACTGATGTTGAATCCATGCCTCAATCTACCTTTTATATTTTAGCCACAAATGATGTCATATTACCATTTGTTCATGACTCAGCATTTTAAAGATCTCAAAGTTAATCAAATGTTGGAGAATATCCTTCCTGGAATAGAGGTTCAATAAAGTTTATTATCTTGATCAACACGACCATCATCTCATTTCCATAGCTCAGTACACTTGGTCGGGGGTTCCCTAGTCACATGATGAAGAAGACCTTTAGTTTGGAGTACTCTACGCACCGAATGGACCCAATTTGGCAAAGTTCTTTTTCCCAATCAAGGAAATAGCTGTAATCACGAACGCATCCAGGTGCTCATGGAAGGAAGAGATTGAAGAAGGTGCTCATGGAAGGAAGAGATTGAAGAAGGTGCTCATGGAAGGAAGAGATTGAAGAAGGTGCTCATGGAAGGAAGAGATTGAAGAAGGTGCTCATTGAAGAAGGTGCTCATGGAAGGAAGAGATCGAAGAAGGTGCTCATTGAAGGAAGAGATTAAAGAAGGTGCTCATACAAGGAAGAGATTGAAGAAACTGAGGTGGTCGATGAAGTGGAGGCATAAGTTATTGCCATTAAGGGAGATGTAATCACAACTAGTCTGTCGGGACCAAACGTATTGAAAGATAGCCTGCCAAGAGCTATGCTTACCAAGAGATAGCTTCCAAGAGACAGAGATCATGGTGATACCCAAGATAACATTTATTTTCCTAGGTGACACAAAATTGTGTCGACGCGAAAAAGAGGTTGCAGTGTGTATCAGTCGGGCAACAAACCTAATGCTCTGATACCATGTTAGAATATAGAAGCGAAGAAAAAAAAGAACTCTCGATCTTATTTTCACTGACTAAACAAGATTACACATTACAATATTTATACGAGAGAAAGGAGAAACAAGTGTCTCCATAGTCAATGTGGGATTAAGAGGAATATACTCTTTGTAGTGACTAATGGGGATATACACTTAGTAGTGACTAAAGGGAATACACTTACATAAAGAATCTACTACCAGCTATAAATATTAAAAACATCATATATGATAGTAATATTGTGTGTTTTATGTTCTATCACATGTAAATATGTTATATGAGCGGTTGTATCTAGGAGTATTCTTAGCGTGGCTTGCCTAATTTGCTAAGCACATTTTTGATGGAGTCACTAGTGTCAACCTATACAGGCTCACCAATTTTCGCTTATTCATCTTCGGACAACATATCGTATTGTGGGAGGCTTGACTCTGATATCGTTTGTAATAATCCAACCCGTAATGTTAAAAGTATTGTCCGCTCCGATTCAACCTAGCTCATATTAAGTCAAACCGCACGATTTTATCTTTTTCTATAGGTGGCTTATGAGTATTTTCCATGATGTTACCCATCTTAGGGTTAATCCCCCCCAGAGCACGCTTTTCAGTGGAGTTCCTAACACAACACCGCTAGCTCTGAAAAGCATCTATGTTATTTGAGGCTCCAAATTATTACTTATGCCATGTAACGTTTTTTCTAATTCTGATATAAGATGCCGATGTAAGACACATTTATGCACTTTCTTTGATCTAAAAGTCTATCATCTTACAAGCATTTCAGGAGTTGTCTTTCTCCAAGCTTCAATGCTCTAAATACACTCCCCGCCCTCATTAGATCGGATTCGACATGTTGCAGCGAATGATAAGGTGGTTAAATTATACCAAGGAAAAATCTGAGCAACAATTTTCCACCAATGTATTTTCTATTTCTTGCTTGTGTGCTTTGACTTGAGTTTTTCTTTTGGCAATTTATGAGGAGAGAGAGAGAGAGAGAGAGAGAGATAGAGAGAGAGAGAGAGAGAGAGAGAGAGAGAGAGAGAGAGAGAGAGGGGGGAGAGAGAGCGGGGGAGAGAGAGAGCGCGGGGGGAGCGCGGGGGATACCACTAAAGAAACTATATGCTTGTTTCATTTTCTAGAAGAGCTTGCTAGCTTCTCAATCCATAAGCTTATAGCATTGCTAGATCAGTTTGATATCTGGTCTCCCTGATCCTTGATATTTGATACTTGTTATCAGCGTTGACTAAAAGACAGGTCAACCTCTATCCCTGTACAAGATACTCAATCCAAGAAATCAAAACAAACCTCCATGTCAGGCTAAGAAGGAAAATTCCCCTTGACTTCATGACGTAAGACAGTCTCCTTCGGAAGCAGATAACGGTGAGGGAACAACTTCCAATTTGTTAGCCATTGCTTTGGTAAGGGGAGATCGACAGTCCTGTCAATAAGCCATAGAGCTAGGAAGATGAGGGAGAATGCTTCCTCCATTGGAAGACGAGATGATTGACTAAAAACCTTCATGATTGAGGTGAAATAAATATTCCCTCTTTCTGCTGAGCCATTAAAGCTGGAGATCTTGATGTTTGGATTGACCCACTTAAGACTATAGTCTCTATGGGTATTCTTCACAATATAAATTCTCCTTTGCATCTCTAAAGCTTACATGGTGAAATCCTTGTCTCTACCAATGACATAATTGGAAGTTTATGAATCTTTTCTGCTGAGAATTCTGTCGATTGATGGAGAAAGTAGCTTGAACTACACCATGAACGGTTCACAAACTCGTGTTTGAAACCTTGTACCCTAAGATGCCCTGCATCAAACACGGTTCAATTTAGCCACAGTGCAAACATTTTTAATCTGTTCTTGTAAAAGTAAATATTACATAATTTTTTTCCTATAAAGTAAGGAACAAGAGTCACATGACAGTCCTCATTTATGACAAATCCTAATATATACAATAAATAATATACTAAGAATAATACTCGAACATAATAACCGTAATTCTTGACATAATAACATAACAACAACACTTAAGCCTTTATTCCACTATAGTGGGGTCGGCTCTATGGGTCCTTTGTCGCCATTGTGCCCTATCTTTAGTCATAATCTCACTAATGCCTAAGTATATCACGTCTTTCCTTATAGTTGCATTCCAAGTCTTTATTGGTCTACCCCTCCCTCGTTTAACATACCTAGTGACTAGACTCTAACAACGCCTAACAGGTGTCTCTAATGGTCTCCTTTGTACGTGTTCAAACCATCTTAGTCGAGTTTCTCACATATTCTTTGCAATTGGTGCTATTCCTATCCCATCCCTTATATATTCATTCCTAATTTTATTCAGTCTCGTGTGTCCACACATCCACCTAAGCATTCTCATCTCCGCAACTCCCATTTTTTACTCATGTGCACAATTCACTGCCCAACTCTCAGAACCATAGAGCATCGTTGATTTAATTGCAATATGGTAAAACTTGCCTTTAAGTTTTAATGCTACTCTACGATCACATAAAATCCCTGACGCGCCTCTCCACTTCTACCAACCCGTTTGAATTCTATGTGTCACGTTTTATTAATACCTCCATCGTTTTGAACTATTGATCCAAGATATTTAAAACACTCACTACCGGAGTTATCTTGATCACCCAATTTAGTAACCAAGTCTTCTGTCCTTCTTGCACTGCTAAATTAAGCTCCATATACTCCGTCTTTGTCATGCTCAACCTAAAACCCTTTTTTCTAAAGTGTCTCGACAAGATTCAAGTTTTGCGTTTACACCATCGCATGTCTCATCCTATGTTGTTAAATGCGCGATTCAGGCACGCCTAAGGCTCAAGACTCAACAGGCTCAGACGTTTGCTCCTTCGTGCGCCTTATTTGCACCTTTAGAACATAAAAGACGTTCATGAGTGAGATTTTTGTTATAATATTTTTTTTCAAAAAAAAATATAAGAACTCAATAAATTTTTATTGATTTGGTGTTTGTGAAAAATAATTGTACGTTGAGACTTAGATATGATGCAAGTGATCACATTAATTCTTTTTTAAGAGACAAACAATAATAATGAATGAATAATTAGTAGAATAGATGTAAAATTTGATCGAATAGATGAAATGATGTTTGATTGTTATTATTTAAAATGAATGTGGTTGTACGTTGTCTCCGTCAGGCGCGTGCCTGCGCCTTAAGCCATGCGCCTAGGCTCCACGACCTTTTTGCGCCTTGGTGCGCAGTGCGCCTGTAATAAGTAAGGTCTCATCGATCATCGACCAAAACGATATTATCTGCATAAAATAAACACCAAGGTATTGCTTGTTGGATATGTTCAATGAGCTCATCTAAAATATGTGTAAAGAGATAAGGGCTTAAAGCTGAACCTTGATGTAAGTCAACAATTGTAGAAAATTCCCGTGTTAATCCTCCAGATGTCCTCTCCCTTGTCACTAAATTTGTATACATATTTTGATTATGTCAATGTATGATGCATTTACACCTTTTTTTCTAAGACTCCATAAGATCTCTCTCGGAACTCTATCATAAGCATTCTCAAGATCGATAAACAACATATGCAAATCTTGTTTTCTTTCTTGATAGTTGTCAATGAGTCTCCTCAAGAGATGTATAGCAACCATGGTCGACCGCCCTGACATGAATCCAAATTGATTCTCAGAAATGTTAGTTTCTCGTCTTACTCTTCTTTCTATTACCCGTCCCCATAGTTTCATGGTATTACTCATTAATTTAATTTCTCTATAATTAACACAATTTTGTATATCTTCTTTGTTCTTATACAAAGCTAGCAAGATATTTTCTATCCATTGGTCTGACATCTTCTTTGACTTCAATATTTTATTGAAAAAACATTTAATTCATAAAATTCCTTCATTCCCCTAGACATTTTCATACTTCGATGAGTATATCGTCTGGTCCAACAGTTTTTCCATTTTTTATCTTATTTAAAGCATCATTTACCTTCGATATTTAAATTTTACAATAAAACATTATGTTCCATAACTATTGTCTTGAAAATAGGCTGTTTTTCCATCTTCAAGTTCTACCACCAAATTTTTGGCAATAATTTTTGTACTTGTCTTAAATTTATTATATTTAATTTGTACGCTTAACACCACTAACCAATGTTATGTTATCTAACTTTCTCTTGGTATGACTTTGCAGTCTTTACAAATCATATTTATCCATTTTGCGAGTCATAAAATAATTAATTTGTGACTTATTTGATACACTTTTAAATGTAATTAAATGTTCTTCCATATTTATGAAAAACGTATTTGTCACAATTAGTTCATGTGCTATTTTAAAGTCTAAAATGGTTTATCCTTCATTTCTTTCTCCATATCCAAATTCTTCTTGAACGACTGTTTAATCTTTATTTTCCTTCCCTATATGTCTATTTAAGTCTCCTCCTATGAAAATCTTCTCTTTTTATGAGATTTCCCTTACTAAATCTTTTAAGTCTTCCCAAAATTTTAGTTTAATAGCTTAACTTAATTCTTCTTGTGGTGCGTAAGTACTGATCACATTAATAGTTTTTTTTTCCTATGATCAATTTAAGAGTTAAGATTATATCTTCTTTTTTACTTACCCCAACAACTTCATCCCTTCAAGTGGTATCCACAATAATACCTATTCCATAACTTGTTTTGTTTTTTCTTTTGTATAATAATTTGAAACCTAAGTTGTCTAAAAATTTAGTTTTTTCACCCACCCATGTAGTCTCTGCTGGCATAAAATATTTATCATTCTTATAATCATCGTATCCACTACTTCCATCGCTTTTCCCATTAGCGAGCTTATATTCCAACTTCCAAAATTAAGTCGGTCTCAAATCTTACGACATACTTCTCTAGGGCGTCTAATATGTGAGTACTTTTGTCTAATTAACACTACACCCATGTCTTTTTGGAGGTGCAACCGTCGTTGACAAGACGCCGCATTCGGACCATACGATGAGTACTCTTGCATGTTTAACACTACACCCAAATCCCGAAAATGAATCAGTTCTTGCCAAGATGCTGCATTTGAACCATGCGACGTGTTTCTTACAGGGAACAACTAGAATTTGCACAATTTATCAAATGATTCATATTCATACGGATGACTAAATTTTATGCTGTCCATCTACCTAACACAACCATCGCCATTTTTCCTCCGGGCTTGTGACCGACATAGGCTGGTTTACTTGAACATAATAACATACAACGAACTCAAGCCTTTATCCCACTATAGTGGCGTCAGCTATATGGATCCTTTGAACATAGTAACATATTCACCATAAATCTCTCTACTTACATTATGTAAAAAAAGTTCTTAAAAAAACCACAGCAAAAATACAAAATAGTGGTGCAACATCTAAACCATGCAGTTTTTCTTCAAATCAATACATACTATGGCCATTCAAGAGTAAGTTAGCTAGGTAGTTTGCTTTCCTGCATGACTAATGCCCAATAACTACACATTTTGAAGCATATTTTTGTACCATGTGTAGAAACAGTTGAATATTCGTTTTTATTTTTCAATATCGAGTTATGTATTCCACGTGATAGGTCACGTGCTAGTGTACCTATATATATGAGTGTGTAGTCCGGTTTAGGACATTACAAGATTAATTCCCGATTTCTACTTGGTATCAGAGAGATTAGGTCTTCCGCCGCTCCATCCCGATCGTTGATCCCGTCACTTCCCCTCTCCCGTTCGATCGCCTCCCGCTCGCCCGTTCGCTCGCCTCCTCCCGCTCGACCATTCGCTCGCCTCCTCCCGCTCACCCGCTCGTTTCCGTCGCCGTCGCCAGTCCGCCGCTCCCGCTCGCCTCTTTCTTAAGGCCGTTCCTCTTCCGCGGCGCTTCTCCTTCGGGGGCCTTCTCCGCCTGGCCTTCCGGGCGGCCCCCCGCGTCTCCGACCATTATGTCCTCCATGGTGCAGCCAGAGACATCTTGCTCACCTCCTCCGGTGTTCCTTCCGGCGTCATGATCTACAGGGGATCCGTTGGAGGCCGTCTTCTCTGATTTGGAGCTCTTCAATCTCTCTTCTCCATGGATGATCAATCCACTATCTCCATGGCTCCTCAATCCGGTGTTCCGACCGGTTCGTCTGCCGACCCTCCTCAGAGCCATGGCCAGTCTGGCTCGTTGAAGATCACTACTGTTGCCTTGGATGACACGAATTATCTGGAATGGTACCGGGCGGCCCAACATGCTATTCACAGCTACGAGTTGTTTGGACTTATTGATGGTACCACCGTTGAGCCACCACGTACCGATCCCACATGGAAAAAATGGGATGCGAAAAATTCTTTGGTTGTCTCGTGGTTACTTCACTTGATGTCCCCTTAGGTGTATCACAGTTATATGCTGTTGGACTCCACATATGATATTTGGACTCGGGCCCGTGATACCTACTCTCAGGCAGGCAGTTCGATGCAAGTGAATGAGCTCACTCGCCGTGTTCTGGAGTTGAAGCAGGGCACTATGTCTGTTTCTGCCTACTATTCCGAGTTTGAGCGCCTCTGCCAGGAACTGGACTTTTTCATTACTTTCACGGCTGCTTGCACTGCTGATGCGCTGACCATTCAGAAAGACAAAGATCGTTTCCGTGTCTGCGTCTTCCTTATGAGGCTCAACATGGAGTTTGATGTTATTCGCTTGCATGTTCTCCATCGTGAGCAACTTACCTCTCTTCGGGAGGCCTTCAACACGCTCCTTAATGATGAGAATCAACGTCGTGCTCTTGGTGCCGCTCCTGCTACTGATCATTCTGCGCTTGTAGGGGCTTCACGCGGACCCCCTCTTTGTAGCCACTATGGGAAGAAGGGCCATACCAAGGACTCATGTTTTCGTTTACATCCTCACCTTGCCCCCGCTGGTCGGGGTTCTAGTACTCGGGGTCGCGGGGGGCACCGTGGTGGTGGCCGTCAGTCTGACGATCCTCCTCAGTTTTCTGCGCACTCTACTGAGGTTCATGAGGACACCTCCAGAGGCCTGTCTGCTGTCGATTTAGTCGCTCTTTGTCGCATGTTGCGCTCCCAAACTGACTCTCCTACTGCTGGTTCTCATGCTGCTATTGCTACTTCGGGTCTCACCGGTGCTCTTGCCGTGTCCTCCTCACCTTCCGAGTGGATTATTGACTCGGGTGCGACCGATCACATGACTGGTTCTGCCTCAGGTTTTACCTCCTATATCCCTCTTTCTGGTCGTGATAACATTATTGCTGCTAATGACTCTCTCGCCATCGCTGGTAAAGGGACAGTCACCTGTTCTCCCGACCTATCCCTGTCCTCTGTTTTGCATGTCCCCTCTTTTTCTCGCAATTTGGTTTCCATTAGTCACTTAACTACTTTAAACTGTTTTGTGACCTTCTTTCCTGATGTTTGTGTATTTCAGGATCTGGATACGAGGTGGACGCTTGACAATGGTAGGAACGTTGGTGGACTGTACTTGCTGTACCAATATTCTTCCAGTGCTTTTTCATCCACCAGATCTCCGACTCTAGATGACGTTCAATGTTGACACCAGCGTCTTGGCCACCCTTCGCCTCTTTATCTTACTAAATTGTTTCTATTTTAACTCTTTAATTCAGTCTTTTTCTTGTGATGTATGTGAACGCTCTAAACATGTCCGTCAGAGTACTAGTAATTTGTCTGTCCCGAGTTTTTGTCCATTTGATGTTATTCACTCTGATGTTTGGGGCCCGTCTCCAGTGTTATCTTTATCTGGTTATAAATGGTTTGTTACTTTTATTGATTGTCACTCTCGCGTTACGTGAGTTTATCTGCTTAGAAAGAAAAGTGATGTCCTTTCCTGTTTTCAGACGTTTCATAAGATGGTGAACCAACAATTTGGTGGCACAATTCGGGTGTTGCGTAGTGATAATCATGGAGAATATGATGACCGGGGTGCTTTTGGGGGCTATCTATCTAATCATGGCATCATAAATCAAACCACGTGCATCCACACTTCCACCCAAAATGGGGTGGCCGAACGGAAGAATGGACCTGCTGGAGGTGGCTCGGTGTTTACTCCTTGCTATGCACCTTCCCAAATCCTACTGGGGTGATGCAGTTCTCACAGCTGCTCATCTCATTAACCGTATTCCGTTTCTTGCCCTTTCATTTGATACGCCCTATTGCGTCTTGGCAAACAACACATCGTCCACACCTCTCATCTTGCTCCTCGTATCTTTGGCTCCGTTTGTTTTGTCCATGTTCATACCCCGCATCGTGATAAACTTGATGTGCCTTCCCTGCGGTGTATTTTCGTTGGGCACTCCCCTACCACCAAAGGGTATCATTGTTATCATCGTCCGACTCGGCGCTACTATTGCACTGTGGATGTTACATTTCGTGAGGGGGAGTCGTACTTTAGTCCTCGTCAGGGGGAGACGAGAAGTGACGGTGACGAGAACATCGAATCTCCTCTTCCAATTGTTAACATCGAATCTCCTCTTCCAATTGTTGTCACTCCTCTTCCTTCCACTTCCGCTCCACCTATATTATACACGTACTCACGTCGTCCCAGGACTGGTGAGCAAGTGCAGACTGTGAATGTTCCTCCAGTGCCAGTGACTGTCTCAGCTCCATATTCAGATGATGACCTCCATGTTCCTCTTGCACGTTTTATAGGTAAAATGGGTGACACCAAACACCCCATTGCCAACTACATTTGTTATACTCATTTATCTCAGGCTCATAAAACCTTTATCTTCTCTCTGTCATCTATTGTGATTCCTAAGATATGACAGGAGGCTGTTCAGATACCTGAATGGAAACAGGCTATGGAGGAGGAACCGAGTGCCTTGTATTAAAATAAAACATGGCGGCTCACTAGCCTTCCCCCTGAGAAGCGAATAGTCGGATCCCGTTGGGTCTTCACTGTCAAACATAATCAAGATGGGGTGGTGGAGCGATACAAAGCACGTTTAGTGGCTCGGGGATATACCCAAGCTCAAGGCATTGACTACCATGAGATCTTTGCTCCTGTTGCCAAGATGAATTCAATCCGTCTGCTTCTTTCTTGTGTTGTGATTTGTAGATGTGAGCTACTGCAGCTCGATGTCAAGAATGCATTCCTGCATGGTGATCTGAAAGAGGAGGTCTATGTGGATATTCCTCCGGACCTCGATGTCAAAGAGTCCAACCGGAGGGTCTGTCGCCTGCTAAAATCCCTTTATGGCATGAAACAGTCTCCGAGAGCGTGGTTTGGGCATTTTAACAAGACCATGCTACGCCTTAGATATACTCAATGTCAAGCTGATCATACCCTCTTCATTAAGAGGAAGGGTGCTCTGGTCTCTATTCTTATTGTGTACGTGGACGACATCATCATTACCAGAGATGACTTTGATGAGATCAAGTACTTGAAAAACCAACCGGGCGAAAAATTTGAAGTCAAGGATTTGAGAAAGCTGAAATATTTTTTGGGAATTGAAGTTGTGAGGTCCCTGCAGGGGATCTTCATCTCACAAAGGAAGTATACTCTTGTTCTTCTGGAGGAGAATGAGATGCTTGGGTGTGCTCCTGTTGACATTCCAATTGAGGCTAATCATAAGATTAATGCAGATATTAGTGGGGAGAAAGCGGACGTCTCAAAATACCAACGACTGGTTGGGAGGCTCATTTATCTGTACCATACTCGCCTGGATATCACGTATGCGGTGGGTGTCGTAAGCCGGTATATGCACTCCCCTGCATTACATCATCAGCAGGCAGCCTTTAGGGTGTTGCGAATCTCAAAAAGACACCCGGGCGTGGGATCCTGTTCAAGGCTAATCAGTCGTTGGAGGTTGAGGTATTTACTGATGCTGATTGGGCTGGTAGTCAAGATGACAGAAAGTCAACCACGGGGTACTGCATATTTGTGGGTGACAACCTGGTTTCATGGAAAAGCAAGAAGCAGAACGTTGTTTCTCGCTTAAGTGCTGAAACAGAATACAGAGCTATGACTCAAGGCATTTGTGAGGGACTGTGGTTAAGAACCATTTTTCAAGATTTGGGCATTCAGGTGAACAAACCTATTACTGTCTACTGTGACAACAAGACAACCATCGGCATTGCACACAATCCAGTTCAACATGACAGGACCAAACATGTGGAAGTTGATAGACACTTCATCAAAGACCACCTCGATAAGGGTAATATCTGCAATCTGTTTGTGAGCTCATTTGATTAGCTTGTCGATGTTTTCACCAATGGGCTAAGCAACGACAACTTCAAGAACAATACTGACAAGTTGGGAATGATCAATATATATTCCCAACTTGAGGGGGAGAGTTGAATATTCGTTTTTATTTTTCAATATCGAGTTATGTATTCCACGTGATATGTCACGTGCTAGTGTACCCGTATATATGAGTGTGTAGCCCGGTTTAGGGCATTACAAGATTAATTCCCGATTTCTACTGAAGCCAGAAGGTTGAAAAGCAAAAATGGAGCTATTTTAGCATATATCCTCATCTGGAGAACAAACTCATGTTAGCATAGCCCCCACAAGTTATCTACTGCTAATATATGTTTCGGCTTATTCTATCATTTTTCTTTTATCCTTTTGCAAAGCCTATATCATATTTTTAAAAAGTGTATGAGGTGTGGGAACTCCCACAAATTCAGCTTGTGACCGGCATAGGCTGGTTTAATTGAACATAATAACATATTCACAATAAATCTCTCCACTTACAGTATGTAAAAAAAGTTCTTAAAAACCACAACAAAAATACAAAATAGTGGTGCAGCATCTAAATCATGCTGTTTTTCTTTAAATCGATACATACTATAGCCATTCAAGTGTAAGTTAACAAGGTAGTTTGCTTTCCTGCATGACGGATCCCCAATTAAATAGAAAAATTCAAATATTTATGAATGGTGAAATAAATAAGTTAATATCTCCAAACTGTACATTTTAAGCATATTTTTGTATCTTGTGTAGAAGCCAGATGGTTGAAAAGCAAAAATGGTGCTATTTTAGCACATATCCTCATCTCGAGAACAAACTCATGTTAGCATAAACCCCATAAGTTATCCGCTGCTAATATATGTTGCATATGTTGCGGCTTATTCTATCATTTTTCTTTTATCTCTTTGTAAAGCCTATATCATATTTAAAAAATGTGTATTGGGTGCGGGAACTCCCACAAATGCAGGGTTGTGTATGTTTTATGTAGGAAACCTTTTATCCGTTTTGTGACATCTTGTTTATCTTTATTCAAGTCTATGAACTCCAGATTATGTTAGAGAAAATTAACCACCGCTTTAGCCCCATCCTTTAGTTTCTTTTTAAGTAAAATAAAAACAATTGATCTATATGTTAGACATCATAAAACACACTTTGTGTTTGATTTGCTTTTAGTTATCATCCTTAATTTTCAAACATGGCTTTGAAGTATGTGGACCGCTTTAACAGCTAATTGTGACTCATATTAGACGTCCTAGGTAAGTATGTCCTACAAATTGTGACTGACTTAGGTTTGAAAGTTGGAATGTAGGTATGCTAACGAGAAGTCGATAAAAGTAGTGGATATGATGGTTAAGAGATGGATAAATATTTTATGTCTGCAAGAGAATAGATGGATGAGTGAGAAAGCTAAATTTTGAGATAATTCAGGTTTTAAATTATGATATGCATGAAAAAAATAAAACAAGTAGTGGATTTAGTATTATTGTGGATACTACTTGGAGGGATGAAGTTGTTGGTATAAGTAGAAAAGGTGATATAATCATATGTATTAAATTAGTCATAGGAAAGGAAACTATTAATGTGATCAGTGCTTACGCGCCACAAGTAGGATTAAGTGAAGATATTAAAATTTAATTTTGGGAAGACTTAGATGATTTAGTAAGGAAAATCCCACAAAGAGAGAGGATTTTCATAGGAGGAGAGTCGGGAGACTTAAATGGACGTATAAGAAAGGAAAATGTAGATTATACAGTTGTTCATGGAGGGTTTGAATATGAAGAAAAAAATGAAGAAGGCCAAACCATTTAAGAATTTGTCGTAGCACATGAGCTAATTGTGACAATACGTTTTTCATAAAGAGGAAGAACATTTAATTACGTTTAAAAGTGGACAAAATAAGTCACAAATTGATTATTTTATTTCTCGCAAAATGAATAAAATGATTTGTAAGGATTGCAAAGTCATAGCAGGTGAAAGTTTGACAACACAACATAAGTTAATAGTGTTAGACGTACAAATTAAATATAATAAATTTAAGATAAGAACAAAAATATTGCCAAAAATTAGGTGGCGTAACTTGAAGATGTAAAAACAGGTTGTTTTTAAAACAACAATTATGAAACAACTAGTTGATGACCCTTATGCTGGTACTAGTGTCTCATGGTAAGTTTTGTCTTCACATTTAAGGACAACTATAAGAATGTTCTTAGATTATTAAAAGGTCATGCGCCCCCTAAATAAAGAATCTTGGTGGTGAAAATAGTTAGTGCACGATAAAGTGAGGCAAATATGATCAACTATAAATCACTTTACGCTTGTAGCAATAATGAAAACTTAGCCAAATATAAAGTCGTCAAAAAAGAAGCTAAACTTACAGGAAGTAAGCAAGAGATCAAGTTTATGAAGAATTTTATAAGCGATTAGATATCAAAGATGGAGAGCGTGACATATATAAAATTGCTTGAGTTAGAGAATGAAAGACAATTGATTTAAGATAAGTAAAATACATAAAAGATGAAACAGATACAATTTTAACAGATATTGTAGATATTAAAGAGCGATGAAAAAGATACCTTTATCAACTCTATAATGAAATAAAAGACAATGAATTTAACTTGAAAAATTTAAGTAAATCAAAGAAGTATAAGAACATAACGTTTTACCGTAAAATTTAATTATCAGAGGTAATTAATGATCTAAAGAAGATGAAAAGTGAAAAGGCTGTTGGAGCAGACAATATACCCTTTAAAATATGGAAATGTCTAGGGAATGAAGAAATTTCGTGGCTTGCATGTTTTTTCAATAAGATACTGAAGTTAAATATGATGTCAAATCAATGAAGAGAAAGTATCTTGATATGTTTGTATATGAACAAAGGAGATATACAAAATTGTGTTAATTTAGAGAATTAAATTGATGAGTCATATTATGAAATTATGATAACGAATAATAGATTGAAGAATAGGACGGAAGACTAACATCTCAAAGAATTAATTTGGATTCATCCCAGGGCGGTCAACCATGGAAGCTATACATCTCTTGAGGAGACTCATTGACAACTATTGAGAAAGAAAGCAAGATTTGCATATGCTGTTTATCGACCTTGAGAAGACTTATGAGAGTTCCAAAAGTGATCTTATGGAAAGTCGTAGAAAAGAAAGGTGTAAATGTATCATACATTGACACAATCAA
This sequence comes from Platanthera guangdongensis, assembly GCA_039583875.1. Lineage (NCBI taxonomy): Eukaryota > Viridiplantae > Streptophyta > Magnoliopsida > Asparagales > Orchidaceae > Platanthera > Platanthera guangdongensis. The sequence goes on along the minus strand of CM077150.1, from coordinate 27,215,214 downwards.
AGATATGTATACAAGTTCAGTGACAAGGGTGAGGACATCTGGAGGATTAACACAGGAATTCCCTATCAATGTTGGCTTACATCAAGGTTCAACTTTAAGCCCTTATCTCTTTACCTTTATCTTAGATGAGCTCACCAGACATATCCAACAAGCAATACCTTGGTGTTTATTATTTGCGGATGATATCGTTTTGGTCGATGAGATGCGCGGGGGTGCAAGCACAAATCTTGAATCCTGACGAGACACTTTAAAAAGAAGGGTTTTTGATTGAGCAGGACAAAGACAGAGTATATGGAGCTATACATTTAGCAGTGCAAGAAGGACGGATGACTTCGTTATTAAGTTGGGTGATCAAGATATTTCCCGTAGTGAATGTTTTAAATATCTTGGATCGATATTTAAGCCCTTATCTCTTTACCCTTATCTTAGATTGAGCTCACCGGACATATCGAACAAGCAATACCTTGATGTTTATTATTTGCGGATGATGTCGTTTTGGTCGTTGAGATGCGCGGGGGTGTAAACACAAATCTTGAATCTTGGTGAGACACTTTAGAAAAGAAGGGTTTTAGATTGAGCAGTACAAAGATGGAGTTTATGGAGCTTAAATTTAGCAGTGCAAGAAAGACGAATGACTTCGTTATTAAGTTGGGTTATCAAGAAATTTCCAGTAGTGAATGTTCTAAATTTCTTGGATCGATATTTAAGTCCTTATCTCTTTACCCTTATCTTAGATGAGTTCATGGGACATATCCAACAAGCAATACTTTGGTGTTTATTATTTGAGGATGATATCGTTTTGGTCGATGAGATGCGCTGGGGGTGTAAACATAAATTTTGAATCTTGACGAGACACTTTAGAAAAGAAGTGTTTTAGATTGAGCATGACAAAGACAGAGTATATGGAGCTTAAATTTAGCAGTGCAAGAAGGACAGATGACTTAGTTATTAAGTTTGGTGATTAAGATATTTCCCGTAGTGAATGTTTTAAATATCTTGGATCAATAGTCCAAAATGACAGAAATATTGATAAAGATGTGACACAGAATCCAAGCGGGTTGATTGAAGTGGAGATGCGCGTCAGAGATCTTTTGTGATCATAAAGTACCATTAAAACTTAAGAGCAAGTTCTACCGTACTGCGATTAGACCAGCAATGCTCTATGGTTTTGAGTGTTGGGCAGTGAATTGTGGACTTGCAAAAAATGGGAGTTGCGGAGATGAGAATACTTAGGTGGACGTGTGCACACACAAGACTGGATAGAATTAGGAATGATAGTATCAGGGATAAGACATGAATAGCACCAATTGCAAAGAAGATATGAGAAGCTCGACTAAGAGGGTTTGGATGCGGACAAAGGTGACCATTAGAGGCACATGTTAGGCGTTGTGAGAGTCTAGTCACTAGGCATGTTAAACGAGGGAGGGGTAGACCAATATGACTTGGAATGAAACTATAAGGAAAGACATGATGTACTTAGGCATTAATGAGATTATGACACAAGATCGGGCACAATGGCGACAAAGGATCCACATAGCCCACCCCACTATAGTGGGATAAAGGCTTGAGTGTTGTTGTTGACAATGTCTTGGTTTAGTAAAGTATGTACTAGATTCACCTTCAGTTATTTTCATGTTCACTTTAGCTACGTCCTTGTTCTACTCCTAGAAATAGAGGAAATATTATCGATGGTACATTGCAGATTAATATATTTTATGCTGTATTTATTTAATCATATCCCTTTCATATTACTCTCTATCTACAACTGTTCTTGGTTCCTATTCTGTTATCAGAAATAAGTGAAGATGAAGCTGAAGATAAACTTCAAGATGTAATCCGGGAGAAGTTCTCATCATTCGGTGATGTATGCATCATCTGACACGCGGGAAATGTTCATGTTTATGTTCTTGATGCAGTGTATTTTTTGATTAATCACCTTTTGCCAACTATTAATTCGTATGCCATTTTAGCTTTATGCTTGAAGTAAGAGATGTTTAATTTATTTGCGTTGTTGTGCAGATTATAATTTGTAGGTTATTGATCTTTCATACTTGCTAATTTTTTAATTGTATAAATGCCGTGTTTTGTGGATCAAATTTAAATATTTGATTGCCTTGCTATTTATTGATTCCTCTTCTGTTTGAAGTGTTTTGAGGTTCCTGCCATATAGACTTTACAGACAAGAGTATTATCAAAATTTATAGGGTTATGCGTTGCATTTACCAACCCAAAACCTTAGTTTTTTTCTCATTGTCGTGCTCTTCTACAAATTTGTTGTTTTTCCATGTTTAAGACTGCATAATTTCGTTTCATCAACCTGCACAAATCAACAACTATAGAATCAACAATCCTTAGACATGTTGTTCGACCTATATGTGCAATTCGTTACCGTGGTTCATATTTTGTTGTGTCAGTGGAGGATGACTATGTTAGGATTGGAATGGCAAAAATCAAGAGAAGTAACATAGTTTTTACTTCAAACTGGTTTTACGATATGGTTTTTACTGCAACTTAAGCAAAATTATTGGTCCACTATATATAGGAGCAAAGTACAATTACCACCCTTACATTTTCAAACATGTGTGGGTGGTAGGTGACTGGTGGAAGGTAAAACAATACATTTTAAAACGTTACATATTAAAAACTAATTTCTGGGAAATGCGACAGGCTGCCGACATCATTAATTAAAACGACAGACAAAGGCATTGATTTACGCTTTCACCACTCCTGAATCGAGGCCTCTTTTTAACCCTATCTTCGTCTTTAGCTCCAAAAAGCGGTCTCGTGGCAACTGCTTAGTCAACATGTCTGCTAGCTGGGTTTTAGTTGGCATGAAGCTTAGACCAATCTTCTTCTTCTCCGCCAGTTCTCTGATATAGTGGTAGCGAATTTCGATATGCTTGCTTCTTTTGTGGTAGATAAGATTTTTAGAAAACTCAATTGCAGAAAGATTATCACATTAGATCTTCACACCATTGCTCCTTCTTCATCTTCCTCCTCTTCACCATATATTTCACTTAGAACTTGTTGTAGCCAGACGACTTTACAAGCGACAAAGTTGATGGCCATATACTCCTCTTCGGTGGTAGATAGGGCCACCACCTGCTGTTTCCTGGATGACCAGGTGATGAGTTTTGTACCGAGAAAATAGATAAAACCTCCGGCGCTCTTTCGATCTTCGATGTTTCGGGCCCAGTCTGAGTCCGTGTACCCAATTAGGGAGTTCTCTGCTTCTCTTTGGTTGAGGATACCCTGATCCTTCGTTCCCTGAAGGTAGTGTAAAATACGCTTTCCTGCGGCTAGATGAGCTCTGCTAGGGTTGTTGACGAAGCGAGCGATGATGTTCACTGCATTTTCTATGTCTGGCCGGGTGTTGGTCTGATAAATTAGGGAACAAACCAAACTACATTATTCTTCCTGTGATGCTTCTTCTCCCTCTGTCCTGGCGCACAACTTTTCGGTGGTAGACATTGGGGTTAGGGCATGATTGCATTGCTCCATATTGAACTTGTGAAGTAGGTTGCAAATGTAGCGCTCTTGTGAGATCAGAAGCTTGCCTGGAACATATTTGATATGTAGCCCAAGGAAAATTTTGAGATGTCCCAGGTCTGACATGGCATGTCTTCATCATTTTACTTTTTAGGGACTCAATCACTGAGAGATCCGGCCCCATGATGATGAGATCATCAACATAGAGGCAGATTATTGTCATTGCCTCGTTTTCTTTCTTCAGATAGAGGGTCGACTCATTCTTGCTGCAAAGAAAATCTTGGTTAGTAAAAAATGCATCAATATTTTCATGCCAAGTCCTTGGGGCTTGTTTAAGTCTGTATAAGGCTTTATGCAGTCGACAAAACTTTCTTCTCTTCACCCTTCTTGTCATATCCTGGTGGCTGAGTGACATATACTTCTTCTTGATTACTCCATTGAGAAACACCGATTTTACATCCAACTAGAAAATAGGGTAGTGATGTTGTGCAACAATGACAAGTAGTAGGCGAATTGTGGTCATTCTCGCATTATGAGCCAGGGTTTCATCATAATCTTCTCCCACTCGTTGTGAGTACCTCTTTGCCACTTCAGTCCAATTACTTCTTTATGTGTGGGTTTGGGCACCAGAGTCCAGGTTTTACGTTTTGCAATAGACAACATTTCTTCATCCATTGCTTGCTGCCATTGTTTTAATTAGAGGGCTTTTTGAATGTGGGTTGGCAAGAAGCTTTGAGGGCAAGGTCCTCTTCACGATAAATGCCTTCTAATAGTCAAGTTTTACGGGGCATTGAGGAATCAGAGTCATCTTGCTTTGGTTCTTACGGTAGACTGTCATGGATGGTGTTGGGGTTTATGAGTCCATCATTGTCTGCTCCTTAGAGATGGGTGCCATTTTACTGTTTGCCGAGATCTTGCCAGGGGGGAATGCCATGTCTCACCACATCCCAGAGATCTTGGGATTGAAGCAGAGTTTGCATCTTATCACACCAGAACTCATATTGCTCACCACTGAATACTGGAAAGGATGATAAGGCACGACTGTGGGTATTGTTGGTAGATGATGAAGCCACGAGGGTTAGCAAACAGCAATGAGATTTGCCCCACCCGGTGCTCTGATACCGTTGTTAGGATCAGAATGGCAAAACTCAAGAAAGTAACAGAGTTTTTACTTTAAACTGGTTTTACGATATGGTTTTTTACTGCAACTCAAGAAAAATTATTGGTCCACTACATATAGGACCAAAGTACAATTAAATGTCTTAATTCTCAAAATAAAACAGGTGTGGTTGGCAGGTGACAGGTGGAAAGTAAAACAATACATTTTTAAACTGTAGAGAAATGGTGCAAATCTTGTATATACTTCTTAATTTCCAAAATACAAGTATGAATACAAATATATAGGACAAAATGGAAAGAAAATCCTACATAAAGGATGTGGGACTAAACAAGAGAGCCAAGTGGGCTTATAACTAGGCATTTACATCTTTTTCCTTAATATATCTAACACTCCCCCGCAAGCTGAAACATACAAGTCGTAGGCACCAAGCTTGGACAAGAACTTATGGTACATTTGCCTTGGTAATGTCTTGGTGAGAACGTCTGTAACTTGACCAGAAGCCGGAACATGCTCTAGTTCTAACTTCTTCAATTGAACCTTTTCCTGAACAAAGTGACAGTCAACTTCGATATGTTAGGTCCGTTCATTGAACACAAGATTCTTTGCAACATGGATCGTTGCCTGACTGTCGTAAAACAGAATTGTTGGTGAGGATAAAGTGACTCACAAATCACGAAGAAGAGTCTCAAGCCAGGTAAGTTCAGATACAACGATCGCCATTGAACGATACTCGGTTTCAACAGAAGAACGAGCAACCACAGATTGCCTCTTGCTACGCCAGGCGATATGGTTACCGCCAAAGTAAGTACAGATACCCGTAGTGGAACGCCAATCATCAAGGGAGCCCACATAGTCCACATCTGAATATGCAATAAGAGATAGAGAGGAGGATAACTTATATACATGCCCTTGTCCAGGAGCTGTCTTTAATTATCTGAGGATGCGTTCTACTGTCTGTAGATGAGAGATCTGAGGAGCATGCATAAACCGACTGACCTCTCCAACAGCAAATGAGATATCAGGTCTTGTAACCGTCAGATATATTGGTTTTTCTACAAGATGCCGACAGTACTAAAGATTCGTAAGCAGAGAACCCGAGTCAAACCCATGAGCACATAACTTATGATTGACATCCATCAGGGTTTCCACGAGTTTGCAACCTGAGTAGCCTCCATCTTGAAGGAGGTCAAGACAGTACTTCCGTTGTGAAAGAACAAGACTATCAGGTCGTCTTGCAACCTAAAGTCTAAGGAAGTACCAAAGAGTCCCCAAATCTTTTGTTTGGAAAACAGAGTTTAAGTGTTGCTTGATTTGTTGCATCCCTATGGAATCCTCTCCAGTATTCAAAATATCTTTCACATAAACCAGGAGAATGACAGTCCCGGTTTATTGATGACGAGTGAAAGGAGAGAAATCAGCCGAGCTCCTCTTGAATCCAACTTTACGAACGACCTAACTAGATTTGTCAAACCAACCTTTGAGAGACTGTTTGAGGGCATAAATAGATTTTCGGAGATGATATACTTAAGGCTCCCCTGTGGTCTCAAACCTGGGAGGTTGGTGCATGCGTACCGTCTCGAGAAGGTCGCAATTCAGAAATGCATTTTTGATATCCAGCTGATAGATGAGTCAGTTACGATGAACAACTAAGGAGATCAGGACCCGAACATAGTTTAACTTGGGGACGAGGGAGAAAGTTTCATCATAATCAAGACCTTGTTGTTGAGTGAACCCCCGTGCCACAAGACGGACTTTGAGACGTTCAACTATCCCGTCCGGAGCATGTTTGACTACAAAGACCCACTTACAACAGACACAATGTTGTCCCAGAGGAAGAGATACCAGATCCTAGGTCTGTTTGGAATAAAGGGCCGCCATTTCTTTTTCCGTAGCTGCACGCCACCCTGGGTAAAGAAGAGTCTCCTGCATTGAGTTAGGTAGAGAGATGGAAGATAGTTATAGTGAAAACTTGAGGAGAAGTGGAGATAGACGATGCAGAGTTACATAATTTGCCAGGACATGAGCTGTAGATGTTGATTCTGGATCGTCAGGCCGCAAGATAGCACTGGTAGAAGGCAACTATTGTCGGGCTCCAGAGGGCGGAACACGGCGAGTGTATACACGAAGAGGTGGTTTAGATGGAACTGGTGCCGAAAGTGGAGTGGGAAGGACGAGCGGTAGAGAAGACGTGATCGGAATGGTAGGACGAGGTATGAGAGGAGAGAGAAGAGGAGCTGAAGATGAAGCATGAAATGATTCTTCTTCAAGAAAGGTGACATCGGCGGAGACTACCACTTTATTAGTGGTGGTAGAATAACACATTGCCTTTTTGAGTCTGAGGGTACCCCACAAATATACACTTGCTGGCACGAGGGGCAAACTTATTTGTGGATGGACCAAGATTATGGACGTAACAAGTACATCCAAACACACGAGGCGTGAGGGTAAAAAAGGATTTGGAAGGAAACAAAATACTAAATGGAGTGGCAAAATCGAGCATGGAGGAGGACGTGCGATTGATGAGGTGACATGCCGCCGGCACAACGAAGTTCCAGTATAGGGTGTGTACCTGCATTTGAATCACGAGTGATTGAGAAACATCAAGAAGATGACAATTCTTTCGTTCGGCCACCCCTTTCTGTTGAGGCGTATACGCACACGATGTTTGATGTATATTGTCAAATTCAGTGCATAAATTAGAGAACGTCCGACTAGTGTATTCACGAGCATTATCAGTACGAATTATTTTTAAGGGTGAGGAGAACTGAGTACGAGTTTCCGTAATAAATGCTTGAAATGTAGAGGTCAGTTCAACACGATCGCGTAGTAAGTATAACCAAGTCAACCGAGAGTAATCATCAATAAAAGTGACAAAGTAACGATAAACAAATATACTAGGGGTTTTATATGGTTTCCAAATATCAGAATGTACTAAAGATAGGGGAGTATCACTCCGAGTACATGTAAGATGAAAAGAAATACGATGTTGTTTGCCTAAAATATAAGATTCACAAGTAAACTCATGCAGAGAGACATCCGGAAGAGCTTTCTTGAGAATCTGGAGGAGAGCATGCTCAAGACGACGATGTCAATCGACAAAGGAGACGAGTGATATGGTGTGTGCCTGTTAGATATAGCTGAAGGTGGAATATCCAGGAGGTAGTGCCTGTTAGACAACCGACCCTTACCAATGATATTCTGCATTTTCCGATCCTGCACAACAAAGATAGAGGGTGAGAATGTAACACAACAATTAAGATTTTGAGTAAGACGACTGACAATGAGCAAATTAAATGGTGATCCCGGAACATGAAGGGCCAAAAACAAAGAGAGTGAGTGTGAGAGAGATTTCAGCAGTGCCAGACACCGGGGTGGTATCACCATTTGCCACAATGATGCGAGCAATTTAGGATGAGGCATTTGTCAGCAAGATATACTGAGGAGGCTTCGCTGCGAGGAGTGATATGGTGAGTAGCGTTCCAGAATCAACGATCCAATCTATTGAGAGCCCTGGGAGAGAGAGGAGGTGATACCCTCCGTATTGGAGAATTGGACACAACAGAGGTGATCCAGATGAGCGAGTAATCTCTCCTTGGAGATGTTGGAGCTCGGTACGTAGAGCATTGATGTTTTCACGAGTGGGGCGACTAGTCCGTTGTGGGAGAAGTGGGAGGCTCGGCTTTAGCGAGCAGGTAACAAAATATCCGGGCGGACTGTAGAGGCGGTCATGTTTGCGAGTAGCAGTTAGCCTTAATGTGACCACAGCTGCAGAGAGAGGCCACGGAATACATGCATTTAAAGGAAGGCCGTCCAGTACGGGAAGAGAGTCCGCGCGGACAGAGACAGTGTTGCCGACCCTCACGGGCCGAGCAGAGACCTTGAGCTGTTGGAACTGGATGTAGGTTACTGCGGCGAGCGGGAGTAGGCCGCGAGCGAGTACAGGCACTGCTCAGCATCCGAGGCTGGTGTATGGTTCGGTGTCCATTGAGTGTAGAAGCCGGCGGACTGGACCCGACCATCAGAAATCCACTCATCGGCGGGAGCAATAGGAGTACCGCGTGTCAGATGATAAAGGTCTTTCGGCTGCAACACCAACAGCGGGCCGAGAAGAGAGTGTGCCCTTTCCACAAAGCTGCTTCTCTCTATGGGAGATGGTGGTAATCCAAGTTCATCACGAAGTTCAAGCGTGGGAGTAGCAACACGAGCTGGTAGGATGGAGGCATCAGCGACGATCCATGTGGAAGCGGACGGGGTCCGCATGCAGAACAGGCGGATGCAAAGGCCGCAGACATAAGAGCGCAGGAGTTGCGGCTCGACGAGAGGCACGCGACTAGACCGCTGCGGACGGGTAAGAAGGTCTCCAGCGGAGAGAGAAAAGGTTAAAAGAGAGCGTCCGCAGCAAGAGAGATATGAGACTCACAACGGACAAGAGAAGAGGGTCCGCAGCGGTTACAGGCGAGACCAATCCGCAAGACTAGAGTTAGCGGAGTCGGTTGCAGTGAGTCCGACGAGGGAGCGCGCAACAGGACAAGAGGAGAGTCCGCAGGCGGTTAACAGAGAAGGAGTCCGCATTGACAAAAGAAGATTGCAACGGTTATAGGCGAGGCTGCCGCGACTAGCAATAGAGGCTCGATGCGATAAGAGACAGAAGCAGAGCGAGCTAGAGAGGAGCAGTCCGCGAGCAACGGTTAAGGTTAGACTCGCAGCGGACTACAAGAGAGCGGTCAGCAGGACAGAAAGGAAACCAACGGAGGTTGAGGTCGCCGAGGTCGCTGCCAGACAAACCGCTAGGAGAGACGTTAAAAGACAATTGCAGCGAGAAGAACAGAGGGGTGAAGCAGTGAGAAGACCACATCCGATCCAACTGGATGGCTATAGAATAGGGGGCCGAGGAGGAACAGAGGCGGGAGAGAGGTGGTTCCGCAACGACAAGCAAGTAGATCATGCGGAGTGGAAAGAGAAAGAGGCCGCTGCAGGACAAACGGCTAGAAGATCGTGACACACTTTCGCAGGTCGCTGCGAGAGCAGAGGTGGTTCAACAAGCCCAGTAAGCCCGCTAGCAGATAGCAGAATCGATAGCCGACCAGACCGCAGAGGTCAGGCCGCAGGGCGGTTACAGAATCCTAACCGCATGCCCGACAGGAGAGCGAGGACCTCCCTCTGTATAAAAGGAGGCAGAGCAGGGAGGGGAAAGCCAACCTTGTATAGATGTTCACGAGATTTTTTAGGAGGAGGATGCGTTTAGACGAAGCCTATACATACGCGCCTTGTGCGATATAGGGAAGGCAAATCCATGCTGGCGGTTAGGAAAAATCCTAACCGCAGGTACATGATTGTTGGACTCTGAATACCATGTAGAGAAAAAAATGCAAATGGGCCTTGTGGGCATATACACTTCTTAATTCCCAAAATACAAGTATGAGTAAATATATAGGACAAAAGAGAAGGGAGAAAATCCTACATAAAGGATGTGAGACTAAACAAGAGAGCCATGTGGGCTTATAAATAGTGCATTTACATCTTTTTCCTTAATATTATCTAACACTCCCCCGCAAGCTGAAACATACAAGTCGTAGGCACCAAGCTTGGACATGAACTTATGGTACATTTGCCTTGGTAATGTCTTGGTGAGAACGTCAGTAACTTGACTAGAAGCCGGAACATGCTCTAGTTCTAACTTCTTCAATTGAACCTTTTTCTGAACAAAGTGACAGTCAACTTCGATATGTTAGGTCCGTTCATTGAACACAAGATTCTTTGCAACATGGATCGCTGCCTGACTGTCGTAAAACAGAATTGTTGGTGAGGATAAAGTGACTCACAAATCACGAAGAAGAGTCTCAAGCCAGGTAAGTTCAGATACAACGATCGCCATTGAACGATACTCGGTTTCAACAGAAGAACGAGCAACCACATATTGCCTCTTGCTACGCCAGACGATATGGTTACCTCCAAAGTAAGTACAGATACCCGTAGTGGAACGCCAATCATCAAGGGAGCCCGCATAGTCCGCATCTGAATATGCAATAAGAGATAGAGAGGAGGATAACTTATATACATACCCTTGTCCAGGAGCTGTCTTTAATTATCTGAGGATGCGTTCTACTGTCTGTAGATGAGAGATCTGAGGAGCATGCATAAACCGACTGACCTCTCCAACAGCAAATGAGATATCAGGTCTTGTAACCGTCAGATATATTGGTTTTTCTACAAGATGCCGATAGTACTAAAGATTCGTAAGCAGAGAACCCGAGTCAAACCCATGAGCACATAACTTATGATTGACATCCATCAGGGTTTCCACGGGTTTGCAACCTGAGTAGCCTCCATCTTGAAGGAGGTCATGACAGTACTTCCGTTGTGAAAGAACAAGACTATCAGGTCGTCTTGCAAACTCAAGTCTAAGGAAGTACCAAAGAGTCCCCAAATCTTTTGTTTGGAAAACAGAGTTTAAGTGTTGCTTGATTTGTTGCATCCCTATGGAATCCTCTCCAGTATTCAAAATATCTTTCACATAAACCAGGAGAATGACAGTCCCGGTTTATTGATGACGAGTGAAAGGAGAGAAATCAGTCGAGCTCCTCTTGAATCCAACTTTACGAACGACCTAACTAAATTTGTCAAACCAACCTCTGAGAGACTGTTTGAGGGCATAAATAGATTTTCGGAAATGATATACATGAGGCTCCGCTGTGGTCTCAAACCTGGGAGGTTGGTGCATGCGTACCGTCTCGAGAAGGTCGCAATTCAGAAATGCATTTTTGATATCCAGCTGATAGATGAGTCAGTTACGATGAACAACTAAGGAGATCAGGCCCGAACAAAGTTTAACTTGGGGACGAGGGAGAAAGTTTCATCATAATCAAGACCTTATTGTTGAGTGAACCCCCGTGCCACAAGACGGGCTTTGAGACGTTCAACTATCCCGTCCGGAGCATGTTTGACTACAAAGACCCACTTACAACAGACACAATGTTGTCCCAGAGGAAGAGATACCAGATCCTGGGTCTGGTTGGAATAAAGGGCCGCCATTTCTTTTTCCATAGCTGCACGCCACCCTGGGTAAAGAAGAGTCTCCTGCACTGAGTTAGGTAGAGAGATGGAAGATAGTTATAGTGAAAACTTGAGGAGAAGTGGAGATAGACGATGCAGAGTTACATAATTTGCCAGGGCATGAGCTGTAGATGTTGATTCTGGATCGTCAGGCCGCAAGATAGCACTGGTAGAAGGTAACTGTTGTCGGGCTCCAGAGGGCGGAGTACGACGAGTGTATACACGAAGAGGTGGTTTAGATGGAACTGGTGCCGGGAGTGGAGTGGGAAGGACGAGCGGTAGAGAAGACGTGATCGGAATGGTAGGACGAGGTATGAGAGGAGAGAGAAGAGGAGCTGAAGATGAAGCATGAAATGATTCTTCTTCAAGAAAGGTGACATCGGCGGAGACTACCACTTTATTAGTGGTGGTAGAATAACACACATTGCCTTTTTGAGTCTGAGGGTACCCCACAAATATACAATTGCTGGCACGAGGGGCAAACTTATTTGTGGATGGACCAAGATTATGGACGTAACAAGTACATCCAAACACACGAGGCGTGAGGGTAAACAAGGATTTGGAAGGAAACAAAATACTAAATGGAGTGGCAAAATCGAGCATGGAGGAGGGCGTGCGATTGATGAGGTGACATGCCGCCGGCACAACGAAGTTCCAGTATAGGGTGGGTACCTGCATTTGAATCACGAGTGATTGAGAAACATCAAGAAGATGACAATTCTTTCGTTTGGCCACCCCTTTCTGTTGAGGCGTATACGCACACGATGTTTGATGTATATTGTCAAATTCAGTGCATAAATTAGTGAATGTCCGACTAGTGTATTCGCGAGCATTATCAGTACGAATTATTTTTAAGGGTGAGGAGAACTGAGTACGAGTTTCCGTAATAATTGCTTGAAATGTAGAGGTCAGTTCAGCACGATCGCGTAGTAAGTATAACCAAGTCAACCGAGAGTAATCATCAATAAAAGTGACAAAGTAACGATAAACAAATATACTAGGGGTTTTATATGATTTCCAAATATCAGAATGTACTAAAGATAGGGGAGTATCACTCCGAGTACATGTAAGATGAAAAGAAATACGATGTTGTTTGCCTAAAATATAAGATTCACAAGTAAACTCATGCAGAGAGACATCCGGAAGAGCTTTCTTGAGAATCTGGAGGAGAGCATGCTCAAGACGACGATGCCAATCGACAAAGGAGACGAGTGATATGGTGTGTGCGTGTTAGAGATAGCTGAAGGTGGAATATCCAGGACGTAGTGCCTGTTAGACAACCGACCCTTACCAATGATATTCTGCATTTTCCGATCCTGCACAACAAAGATAGAGGGTGAGAATGTAACACAACAATTAAGATTCTGAGTAAGACGACTGACAATGAGCAAATTAAATGGTGATCCCGGAACATGAAGGGCCAAAAACAGAGAGAGTGAGTGTGAGAGAGATTTCAGCAGTGCCAGACACCGGGGTGGTATCACCATTTGCCACAATGATAAATTTGGGATGGGCAGTCAGCAAGTATTGAGGAGGTCGCTGCGAAGTGATATGGTGTGTGGTTCCTGAATCCATAATCTATTGAGAGCCCTGAGAGAGACAGGATATACCTTCATTGGAAATTGACGCAACTGATCCAGATGAGCGAGTAATCTCTCCTTGGAGATGTTGGAGCTCGGTACGTAGAGCATTGATGTTTTCACGAGTGGAAGAGACAAAGTCCGTTGTGGGAGAAGTGGGAGGCTCAACTTTAGCAGAGGTAACAAAATATGGATGTAGACCATGTTTGCGATAGCATGTAGCCTTAATGTGACCACCTCGTCCACAATACATGCATTTAAAGGAAGACCGTCCAGTACGTCCTCGTCCCTGAGACGTGTTGCGACCCTCATGGGCCGAGGAACCTCGAGCTGTTGGAACATGTATAGGTTACTGTAGAAGTGCTGGAGCGAGAGGCACTGGAGCATCCGGGGCTGGTGTATGGTTCGGTGTCCATTGAGTGTAGAAGCCATGACTGGACCCGACCATCATCACGAATCCACTCATCGGTGGGAGCAATAGGAGTACCACGTGTCAGATGATAAAGAAGGTCTTTCGTCTGCAACACCCTGCGAACAGAGTGTGCCATTTCCACAAAGTTCTGCTTCTCTCTATGGGAGATGGTGGTAATCCAGAGTTCATCATGAAGTTCAAGCGTGGGAGTAGCAACACGAGCTGGTAGGATGGAAACATCAGCGAGATCCATGTGGAAGCGGACGGGGTCGATAGAACAGGCGGATAAAGGCCGCAGACATAAGAGAGGAGTTGCGGCTCGAAGAGCACGCGACTAGACATGGTCTCAGCGGTTAGAAAATACCGCAGAGAAATATGAGACTGCAACGACAAGAGAAGATCGCAGCGGTTAAGGCGAGACCACCGCGACTAGATTAGATTGCAACGACAAGAGGCACAACAGACAAGAGAAGATCGCAGCGGTTAACGTTAGACCGCATTGACAAAAGAAGATTGCAACGGTTAAGGCGAGGCTGCCGCGACTAGAATAGATCGATGCGATAAGAGACACAACAAACACAAGAAGATTACAGCGGTTAAGGTTAGACCGCAACGACTATATGAGAGTGCAGCAGGCAGAAGCACAACGGGTTAAGGCGAGATCGCTGCGAGAAGGGCAAACCGCTAGGAGAGACGTTAAAAGACAATTGCAGCGAGAAGAACAGAGGGGCGAACTGAGAAGACCACATCCGATCCAACTGGAATAGAAGCCGTAACAGAGAGAGATGGCCGCAACGACAAGCAAGTAGATCATAGTGGAAAGAGAAAGACCACTGCAACAAACGAGAAGATCATGAGCAGGTCGCTGCGAGAGCTCAACAAGCCTAGTAAGCCCGCTAGCAGATAGCAGAATCGATAGCCGACCAGACCTCGAGCAGAGGGCGGTTATAAGAATCCTAACCGCATGCCCGACAGCAGAGCGAGGAGTATAAAAGGGGGCAGAGCAGGGAGGGGAAAGAAGATAGATGCCACGAGATTTTTTAGGAGGAGGATGCGTTTAGACGAAGCCTAACCGCGCCTTGTGCGAGAAGGGAAGGCAAATCCATGCTGGCGGTTAGAAAATTCTTAACCGCAGGTAGAGATTGTTGGCTCTGATACCATGTAGAGAAATGATGCAAACCTTGCATATACTTCTTAATTCCCAAAATACAAGTATGAGTACAAATATATAGGAGAGAAGGGAGAGAAAGAATCATATACAAAGGATGTGAGACTAAACAAAAGAGCCATGTGGGCTTATAAATGGGCCACACAAATGTGCTTTTACATTTTCCCTAATATTTTCTAACAAAAACGTTACATATTAAAAGCTAATTTTTGGGAAATGAGACACTGCCGGCTGCATTAATTAAAACAGCAGACTGGGGCATTGATTCATGCTTTCAGACTAACTTGGTTGTCTTACAACTATAACATGGTTTGATGATCACTCAGAAAAGTTAAATAAACAATAACAAATACTTAGTATTGATGTATGAATGGCGACTGGTTCATAAAACAAACCCAAAAGTAGTTGGCTGCTGCTGCTGCTGCTTACTTTTGGTATGTTACAGGTTTGTGGATCAAGTATTGTTAAGAAGCCCTGTATGATGAAATAGTCATCTTTTGCATTTTGTAAGAAACGTAAGAAACTTGGGTTAGACAAATTTTTCCTTGTCTTTAGATTATAAGGAACCCGTTGGCGTCTCATATGTAGTGATCAGTGATTACCATAAGATGACTCTTACTTCCAATGAAGTTGGATAAGGATCATGATCATGATATGTTGTTACAATCGTCGATAGTTGAGTCAATGATGGCTTCAGACTTTTGGTGCTGTTTAAGCTGAGTCAATGAAGGATTTATATTTTTTGATGCAGTATGAAACCCCAAAAGGAAATATGCTGGAGATCGATGGTCCCGATATCCCACTCACGTGGACGGCCGCAGGAGGCGCTTATTTAATCTCCATCCCACTGATCCGAGTTCACGGATGTGTCCGAATGGTCGTTTTAATAGTATATCATGTATCCGTTTATTTATTTCGTGTTGATCCCAATCAATATGAACCAAAGGTTGCAGATGTCAGATGTCAGACTCATGTCGTCTTGGGTTTTTTTATACCAGATGTCGGATTGCGGGGGATATATCAGAGACATTTCAAAATGTCGGATTATAATATTATATATATATACATATATATCTATTTCATAATATTTTTCATTTATTAATTAAATGGTAATTATTTTATCTAATCAAATGCAAACTAAAATGACAGAATGACATCTGACTACTGGACCGGCCACAACCGCATTTCCATTATGCCAACCCACTGTCATAAGGCTTTGCCACACCAACAACGTCTCACAACCCACACCAACAATGCCACTATACCAACCGAGAATAAGGAAGAGAGAAATAGACGAGAGATCAAAGAAGTAGAGGAAGAAGGGACTGAGAAATAGCCAGCCGAGAAAGTGCCACAATGCCATCCGAGAAAAAGGAAGAGAGAAATAGAGGAAAGGTGATCAACAAAATAGAGGTAGGAGGGAAATAGAGGAAATAACATGAGGAGAAAGCCAGCCAAGAAGATGCGGCAAATATAACCCATAATGCCGAAAATCAGATGCGGCAAATTAAAAAACATAACTTAAAAGATAGAGATAAAACTCACAGTGCCGTGGGGACGGGCCACAAAAAAGTAGGCGAGAGGAGATGAGGAATTATCGAAAACTAGTGCCGATAAAAAGACGCAGACAGAAGATGGCCGACGACAAAGTCCAAAAACCAGAAGAACACAACCCAGGTGCGAGAATCGCCAGAGAACCACTGAACCAGAGAGATAGGAAGAAGACTGGAGCTGTCTACAGAGAGAGTAAGAAATCACGAGAGAGGAGATTAGGGCAAGCCAGGCAGAAAGTGAGGAGGGGAGAAGTAAAATAAGTGATAGTATATAATTATATAAGTAATAAACTAATGAAATATTTAAATTAAATATAAATAATAGAAAAGTATTTAAAAACGCCACAAGCCGCAATAAGCCGCTATAAACGCAATACTGGGTCGACATGTCAACTGCAATTTTGGAAAACACAAACTTTGGCACTTGCAGCGGTAACATTGTGATCCCCTCTAAAAAATGACATGTCGACCGACTTGTCGGCTACAATCAACAAGCTTGATATGAACATATATTAGGAGCCGTCTAAGACGACCACCTGAGTGAAAGTCGTGTACACCGACTAGAAGACTTGACTCTCGAGTGTTGTGCGTGTTCCCGAAAAGAAAGACCTCGTCTGGTGGGTCAACATGTGGTGCGACCCAAAACTCATCGATGGTGCAATGCGCCGTAAGGTAGACCCTCAAAATATGCGTATGCTCAAATGTACTCGAGGAAGGCCCTACATACGTTATGCTCCACGCAAGATCAATTCTCCGGGGAAAGACTATAGATGATAGCGAAAGAAACGCCGATAACTCAAAACTCAAAAACAAGCGTCTCACTAGAGTGACATCCTCACCAGGATGTGGTGGCTCTTCAGGAGGCTCAACAAGGGGGTCATCGTAAAACTCGTCACTAGCGTCATGTGAGTACCATCATGAGGGGTAGTGTCACCGTGAATGGGTGACATAGTCACTACGAGATCAACAACAGACTCTGGGCTCTCAATCGTGATGTGATTCCTGGTAATGACAATGGAAGAGCGACACAGACCTGGGTGCGGTGTCAGGAAATGGGTCTGTGGTTGAGGTGCTAACTAACCCGTTGTATGACAGAGGAGGAGGTGTGGGTGAGGGACACAACACTACAGACTCAGTATGTCGCTCAGACTCGCTCTTAGTCGGGGTCACAAGAGCCGGGTCAGAAACAAGAGATATGTCACTCACTGGGCCAAGCACCTGACTGGAGCGAGAGTAATCCACATCAGGTACTACTTCTACCGTGGCTGACAAGACAGTGGTAAGCGTCGTGGTGACCTCAGTATGGAAGAGACTCGTACTGCAGAGGTCAAGGTGAGAATCCCATCGACTAGCTCTTGCGGATCTTAATGACTGTTTATAATGAAGGGTGAGCTGATATGTCTGCTCGAGGGACGGCGAGCTATGATAAACTACCTTAATATGTATGTTAGACCAAAGTCCAAACCGAAATCGGGGAATGGTCATGGCTGGGTTCTCTCGGAAATCACTCCTCACCACTAATTCATAAAAACGGTCTCTGTACTCAGCGACAAACATGGATCTTTGCTGAAGGGAAAATAGTTGGTCGAACAATCAACTCCGAGACTACGTAAGCAGATACCTCTGACACAATGTACGCTTCATGTCCACCCAACTAGTGATGCGACAAAGACGGTCCCGCTCGCGGGTCTTCTCAATGCTAGCTCAATATGCCCTTGCCTGATCTAAAAGTTTAAGCTACGCAAACTTGATGTGACACTCACCAAATATCTCAAAATGATCTAGATAATACTCCATATCCATGAGCCAATAACTAAAATACTCGAGACTCGATAAGCCGTCGAAAGAAGGAACAACAGTACAAAACTGACTCTCAAGATCTCTCTTGGAACGACGATCCTCATAATAATCATTCCTAAGGTAACCTAGTTGTGTTGAAGTATCAACACGATCCGCTCACGTGTACGGATAAGAACGACAATCATCATACTGATCGTCTCTAGAATAGTGGGGTCGTGTCGGTGCGTCAACACGATCTCTGGGAGTGGTGTGTTGCGATCACAAAAAATCATCGCAGTGACGTGAAGATCTCCCTGACAGGGCTCTGTGAGAGTGGGTGCAAGTGGACTCGGGACCTCCAAAGTGAGGGGAAAAATAATTGTGATACCTAGACATAATGAAAGCCTATAGACTCTACGTCTGCGTATCGAAAAGTGCGCACAACCTCCCTCTGATAACAATTGACACATGACGAATCTACAGACGGCGGAAAGATCAGTGAATTAATCCTACATGCTTTGCAAAGCCCGCCGGATTAAATCACAGATTCAATAATAAATAATAACATCCCATGTAGATAATTCAAAACAAGGCAAAATATTTTATTTGAGCAAAACAAGCTTAAGCTTTTCTCCGCGTGGAGTGCCAAAGTAAGAGTGCACGACGAATAAATCCTGCAAATCACGATAATTATCTAACATTTCACCACAATATATGGTATCCAAACTAATATAGTGATCCAACCCAATATAAAAGTACTGAAAATAATAAACCAATACAACAAAATCTCACCAAATAGTGGGCTGATCAAGACACTGAAGATTTCAGATCTGAATGCGTAGAACAACGATCAAATGTGGGACTGACGATGGAAAAAGAGGGAGGTGGCTGTCCTCGACGGTGAAGGATGGGATCAGGCCAAAAATAGATAGATCTGGGCTCGTAGGGGTAGATCCGGTCGAGGGGTGAATGGATCTGATGTTTGGTGGCAGATCCGGGCAAGGATATGAATGCCGACAATCATTATGCTGATCGTCACTAGTGTAGTGAGGTCGTGTCGGTGGGTCAATACGATCTCTAAAAGTGGTGTACTACGATCGAGAATAATTGTCGTAGTAACATGAGAGTCTCTCTGAAGAGGCTCTATGAGAGCTTGTGTAAGTGGACTCAGAATAACAGTAATACATAAAGATTATGAAACCTATAAACTCTACAACTACGTATCAAGAAGTGCGTGCAACCTGGCTCTAATAACAATTGATGCCGGGCGAATCTATAGGCGGAAGGAAATCTGCGACCTAACCATACATGCTATGCAAATGTCCGACAGTTAGATTACAATTGGATAATAAATACACCTCCCACACAGACAATTCCACAACAAGACAAAATAAATTAATTTAGCGAACAGACTTAGGCTTTCCTCCGCGTGAAGGTCCAAAACACTAGCGCGCGACGAATAAATTCTTCCTGCAGTTAGAGATTAGTGCAGGAGCAAATAACTATAACAAACTGAAATACCAAACATGTAATAATCACACCATATTCATGTCTTACAACAAAATACCAATACAAATACACCACACAAATATTAATGCCTGCTTGTCACGGACTTGTCCCCTTGACAATGTCGCGTGCGGCCTTGGCTCCTTCCTGCGCGCCTTCGCAGCTTGCTAAGTCAGCCTCCTTCAATACTTGATCGTGGAAAGATAAGTAAGAGAGCACTTCGAAAGAGTGAACGAGAGAACACGATTGTGTAAGAGAGCTTTATTGCTTGAATTGCTTGGTGAGTTACAAATGAGGGAGTCTCCCCATTATATAGGCCCCGAAGGGTTTTCCCTCCAAATGATGGAAGAATCTAGACTAGTTTACCATCATCTGCGTATCTACATCTTTCAAGAATGTTATAGTATAATCTCTTTGTACAAGAATATCCTCCAAGATCCTAGATTTCTCTAGAAATCTCCAGAAGTTAACCCCATAAATGCAAGGTCGTGACATGCTGCCAATAAAAGTGGTCTGAACATTGGAGGGCCTGGAGAAGGGTTCCGGTGATGGAGAGGGCGGGACGGGTAAGGGGGATGGCTGGTTGGTGTTGCGAGGCCTGGATCGGGGGATGGGGGGGGGGGGGGGGGGCTGGATCTGGGCTGAATTTCCCGGATCAGAGCAGATCCGACAGTGGGTGGCTGTTTGGAGGTGGTTTTGCGTGATGGGGGAGTGAGGGCAACAAAAGGAAAGGGAGGGTGGCTGGATCTGGTCTGACATGCCCAGATCTGGATTGGTTTGGGGCTGAAAACAGCCTGACAGCTATTGGATGAAGATAGAAAGGGTGTGGGTGGGATGAGGTTGGGCAGAGGGAGGATGGCGACTCACTGGTGGGTGGCTGGAGGGGCGGAGGAGGCTGGGCAGCCTGTTGGTAGGCGGCAGGAGGGGTGGAGGCGGTTGGATAGCTGGCTGGACAGGCGGTTCGAGGGGGTCCGAAAGGTGGCCGACGGCTCTGGAAGGTTATAGGGATGAAAAGACTATATGCAATGAACAATAAATGATATTAGTGAACAGTACCGTGACAGTGTTCTTTCTGAACAGCAAAACGACCGACTATTTTGTGGGTTGGTGGGGCTGCGGATGAGGGTTTCAGAGGGGAACGGTGGCAGGACAGCAAAGGGAAAAATAGGGAGGGAGGAAAATAACAAAGGATACACACTTACCAAAATGAAGGAAGAAGACTCTCCAAACATTCAGCAATGAGAAATGATGGTAGCCCTAAACCACCTATTTATAAGAAATAAAAAGTAGGGCACACAGAATCAACGACTATGATTGGTCGTTGGTCTCGGGGCCAAAAATACATGAAATAAAATCTAAAAAGTACAAAGCTATATATGAAATTGATTCGCAATGCGACAACGGACGCATCCACGAGTTAGATCATCGATCCGGGCACGCCATATATGACAAGTCTCCAAATCAGCCCCGAATGGGCCCAAAGCTCGTCCTCGTCTCTGCTCCGCAGCAAATGCACTCTTGACCATTGTTAGTACGAGTAATTTTGATAGTGATGCTGAATTGTACAAAAATCATGTTGTGAAATCTTTGAAATAATGAAAAAAACTTCATTTTTATCTTGCATTAAATAAGCCCATGTTGTGCGAGAAAAACATCCAATGGATGTTGCAAATGCCCAGAAATTGACGCAATAGAGCAAGACTCTCAAAGATCACTATGTATAATATCAAATTGTGCAAAAATAGTAGACAAAACATAATTAAAAGAAGTATTATGGTGTTTGCCAAAGGCACAAGCATCACAATGAAAACTATAATATCACAAATGATATAATAGAAGATAATTGTTTCATAGACAAGATGGAGGGATTTTCTAGGTGACAATGTCAGGAATCCAAATCGGCCGACTAATCAGAATGACGAGACTGTGGAGGAGAACTGGAAGAGTCTGACACGTAGAGACCGTCCAATAGGCTACCAAAACCAATCATCTTTCCCATATTCAGGTCCTGAAAAACACAAGACAAAGGAAAAAAGGTCACAATATAGTTCATAGAATTGGTCAGATGACTAATGCAGAGAAGATTGCAAGTAAACTTTGGTACATGAAGAACAAAAGAAAGACAAGAGAGGAGAAGAAGATGGATCCTTTCCCAGCTGGGAGAAGGAGCCATCTGCAATGCTCACATTGTCCCGTCGACCAGACAAGGGAAGATAAGACACAAAATTTGTAGCAGAACCAGTCATATGATCCGTTGCTCCAGAATCAATAATCCAGTCGGTAGATGCATGAGAAGACGCAGCATGAATACCTGTGGGACCCTGATGAGCATATGAGGACGATGAAGCGGATGTCTCTATAAATTTTCCCTGCATCATGCGACAAAACACATGGATCTCTTCGACCAACAAAGCCATTGGAGGACCCGTAATATTAGATAAAGGTATGATCTCCTCCATGGCATCAGACGGATGTGTAGACCTTGACTGAGATGAGCGACCATGAGAGAAACCAGAACCACGACCTCCCCATGGAGCAAAACCACCTCATAGTGTGGGAAATCCATGAAGCCGAAAGCAAGTGTCTCGGGTATGACGAGACTTCCCGTAATATTCACATATTAAATGGTCTTTGTTAGTGAACTTGGATCTATCATCACGAGGAGATTCATCACAAGTACCAAACTAAGTAGTCGGGGCAGCACCTTCAGGAGCAGAGTCAGGAATCCTAGTATGTCGCATATCAAGTTCTTGTTGTACAAGATTATGAACCTTTGGAAGATGGCGCGTCAGAGCCCCCAAGGATCTGAACACTGGTCTGATCGAAGTCCCGATGTAGAGCATGAAGAAACTCAAAACTTTATTCCTTTCTTCCCGAGCCCGAACAAGAATCTCATCCTCAGAAGATACAAGAGTGAGAGAGTCAAAGTGATCGTACTCTTGATAAAGCTGAGTGAACTCCATTTAGTAGACCAAAGGGTGGACGATCACCCTGTCATATTAGAAAGATCTTCCGTCTCAGTTGAAAAATCCGAGCAGCATTCCCCCTATATGAGTACGTATCCTCAACCCTCTTCCAAATATCGGCAGCGGTATCTAAGAATAGGTAATTCCAGGCAATGGATTCCACCATTGAATTAGTCAGCCAAGACATAACTAACGAATTCTCAGACTCCCATTGCAACCATTCAGGGGAATTATAGGCAGACGCTGATATAGTTCCCAGAACATGGCCAAACAGACCCTGGCTTTTCAAGGAAAGGGTGATAACCCGAGACCACGAGTGAAAATTGGAGTCATCTAGACGTATAGTCGGGATTTGAAGAGTATTATGGTCATGACTTGGCTGAGTAGGTTCACCAGATAGCAAAGTAGCAGAGAAAATCTGTCACCGGAAGAGATTGCAGGCGTCTCACCATTCCCGAATATGATAATCCAAGAATAAAAATCAAGAAATCAAGGGAAAGAACACCACATTCATTAAGAAAAAAACCCTTAGTGTTTCCTCATAGAAAGAGGAACAAAACAAAATCCATGGAGAATCTCCAATAGAGACCTACACAAAAAATGCCTTCAAATTAGGGCAGCATTTCCGGTGTCAAACAAGAACCGACAACAAACTGTTTGAGGATAACTGAGCGGTGTCTGGAGCTGCGACACAGGCGAACGATTGGAGATGCGAAACGGAGCGGGATGCGCGAGAGAAGCGATTGATGGAGGCACGAACATGAGCGGAGCGAGGTGCCGGAGCGGACTAAGAGGCTATGTTATTAAAGGCGCGCCTCAGGCACGCCTAAGGCTCCAGTCTCATCAGACTCAGAGGTTTGGGTCTCCGTGTGCCTTATTTGCGGTGTCTGGAGCTGCGACACAGGCGAACAATTGGAGATGCGAAACGGAGCGGGATGCGCGAGCGAAGCGACTGATGGAGGCACGAACATGAGCGGAGCGAGGTGCAGGAGCGGACTAAGAGACTATGTTATTAAAGGCGCGCCTCAGGCGCGCCTAAGGCTCCAGTCTCATCAGACTCAGAGGTTTGGGTCTCCGTGTGCCTTATTTGCGCTTTTAGAATATAAAAGACGAGCATGAGTGAGATTTTTGTTGTAAATTTTTTCATCAAAAAATAATAAAAAAATAATAAAAGTACATAATAAATTTTTTATCGATTTAGTGTAACTCTCGCACTTAAAAGGGCTACGTCTGTTATTCTCCCGTCGATGGAAAAGTGGTTGTCTCGACTGATGTCACCTTCCTTGAAGACAAACCGTTTCATACTTCCCCTTCTACTTCTCCTCTCCCTCCTCCCTTGTCTCGTCCTACCGTTCCAGTCATGTCTCCTTTACCACCTCTCTTTCCAACTCCACAACCCGAACCACCACCACCTAAAACGCCTCTCCTTTGTGTCTACACTCGCCGTGCTTCACACTCTGGGCCCCATCCGCAGCTACACTACCAATGCTATCTCGTTGTCGGATGATCCTGCCTCCACCTCTACGGCTCATCCACTGACAAACTACATTTCTTTACATCGGTTATCACCCCCTCTCCTCAAATTTGTTCTTGCTCTATCCTCTGTTTCTATCCCTAACTCTGTGCAGGAGCCTCCTCAACATCTTGGGTGGCGTGCAACAATGAATGCTGAGATGTCTGCCCTTTGGGCGAATAAGACCTGAGATCTTGTTCACCTTCATCCAGACAAGTCCTGTGTTAGCTGTAAATGAGTTTTTTCCATTAAACATGCTCCGGACGGGACTGTCGATCGGCCCAAAGCTCGACTTGTGGCACGAGGGTTCACCCAACAACAAGGCTTGGACTACGAGGAAACATTCTCGCCGGTTGCCAAACTGAACTCTGCCCGGGTTCTAATTTCCCTCGCTGTCCACCGCCACTGACCCCTTCATCAGCTGGACATTAAAAATGCTTTTCTGAATGGTGATCTCCAAGAGACTGTCTACATGTGCCAACCTCCCTGGTTTGAGACCTTGGGGGAGTCACATGTGTGTCTTCTTCAAAAAGTTATTTATGGTCTTAAACAGTCTCCTCGGGCTTGGTTTGAGAAATTCAGTAAGGTTGTTCGTGAAGTTGGATTCAAGCGGAGCTCAGCTGACTTCTCTCTTTTCACTCATCATCAATCAACTGAGACTGTCATTCTCCTGATCTATGTCGATGATATTTTGATAACGGGTGATGACTTCAACGGGATACATCAGATCAAACAACACTTAAACTTGGTTTTCCTAACAAAAGATCTGGGATATCTTCAATATTTTTTGTCTGGAGATAGCAAGACGACCTGATGACCTTGTCTTATCACAACGGAAGTATTGTCTCGTTCTCCTTCATGGATGTTGACTACTCTGGGTACAAACCTGCAGAAACTTCTATGAATGTCAACCACAAGTTATGTGTTAATGGACCTAACTCTGATTCACTACTTACAAATCCAGAATATTTTTTTTCGCGTTGTAGGAAAACTGATATACTTGACGGTCACGAGACCCAATATCTCATTTGTTGTTGGAGTGATCAGTCGCTTTATGCATTCACCACAGATTTCTCATCTATAGGCAGTCAAACGCATCCTCAAGTACTTGAAGACTGCTCCGGGACGGGAGCTGGCTATAAGCCATCGACCTCTCTCTCTTGTCGCGTACTCAGATGCGGATTATGCAGGCTCTCTTGATGATCGACGGTCCACTACTAGATTTTGTACTTATTTTGGAGAAAATCTTATCGCATGGCGGAGTAAGAAACAATCAGTGTTTGTTCGTTCTTTTGCTGAAGCCGAGTATCGTGCAATGATAGTTGTTGTATCTGAACTCACCTGGTTGGAAAGTCTGCTTGGTGATTTGAGAGTCAAAGTATCCTCACCTGCAACTTTGCTCTGCAACAGTCAGACTGTTCTACATATTGCCAAAAACCTTGTATTCCATGAGCGAACAAAACACATTGAAGTTGATTGTCACTTTGTTCGGGAAAAGGTTCAATTGAAGAAACTTGAATTGGAGCATGTTCCATCCTCTGAGCAAGTTTCCGACATCTTGACCAAGACTTTACCAAGACCAATGTATCAACAGTTTCTATCCAAGCTTGTTGCTTACGGTTTGTATGCTCCAGCTTGCGTGGGAGTGTTAGAGAAAGGTTGTCAGGATCGAGATCGTAGATGAGATCGTTTCGAGGTAGGATTAGATCTGTTAGTTGTGTCGGATCGAAGATCGCATGACAAAATCAAGATCGATTTACAAAATATGGATCGTAGAATCGGAAGATCCTACGATCTGGATCACAATCCTGACAACCTTGTGTTAGAGAATAGTATGAACAATATGTAAATAGCCCATTTATAAGCCCATTTAGGTCTCTAGTTTTAGTCCCACATTGTTTGTATTGGAACTCATCTCTCTCTCTCTTCCTATATATATGTACTCATACTTGACAGGTGAATAGGGAAAATACAGTTTACAAGTTTTGACTCAATATATTTCTACAATAGACAACATGTAAAGAGTATGACAGTCAATCAATGAATATCAACATATATCATCATATTACAGCCAACATGTAAAGAGTATAACAATCAATCAACGAATATCATCATATGAACAAATCATATAACAGTCAAAGAAGGAGGAGGAGAAGGTCGCTTACGGGGAGGATCTGGATCTGGTGCGCCAAAGCTTATTCTGGAGCAGTGGGATTATGATGTGGAGCAGTTGGGATTATATCAGTCAGAGGAGGAGAAGAAGGAAGAAGAAGTGACATCATCTGGAGCGGCTTACAGGATCTGGAGGGGGAGACCTAAACACCGCAGGTAATGGAGCAGGAGACCTAGACACGTAAAATGAAATGGAATCTGGAGCGGGATTGAAGCAGCGAGATTATATCCCACGAAATCGCGTATCCCCCTTGCGGGATACGCGATTCCGAAGTTAAATTCTTTTTTTTTTGTTTAAAATTATGTTTCCGATAGTTTCGGAAACGCATTTCCGGGTGTTTCCCCTATCCAATACGCGACCTAACCGATACGTAGAGTATTTTTAAGTATCCGTGCTTTATAGCCGGCCATTTTACCATTTGAGTCCATAATCATCATGAAATCAACTAGCTGAAATAAATACAGCCGGTGACACTTGATCCAGCCATATGATATGATATTTTTGATAAGCCTGCTTTAATCAAACCAGCCTTAGATTATAAATATACATCTATAACCCGTCACCGTGTGTGTATATATCTAGACTTTATTAAAAAGGTAAAGTTGTCTTTGGTGAAACATTCATAATGCCAATATTATCCTTCCGTTTTAATTTAATGACTTCATATTTTGTAATTCATTTCAAAAACAAATTCAGAAAACAGGGGCATATACATACATCAGGCGAATAGGTCCAATGTCGACCAACGTATTTTTTGCCATGTTTCCAGTTTTCACGGAAAATGAGGATATTCTGCAATTTAGATGGGTATAATTGTAATTATGTGGACCTGAGTAGGGCGCTGCCGCCCAAGTGGTGTAATGATTAGGATTGCTTCCTTGGTTGAGCTGTTTGATCCGAAAGCGAGCCCTGGGATCTGACCTGAAATAATTTATTATTATTATTTTTAATTCAATTAAAGGACGATTATATCGTACTACAAATTAAACAATATATATACACACACACATGAGTGAAAGTTCACAAGGCCCCCCTGTGCGGCCTCGACGGTAACTCGGTGTGAAGTCGCTCGCCTTGCTCGCCGCCCTCAGAGCGCAGTACTCCTGCCGTCACTCAATTTTCTAATGCGCTCCTAGGGGCCGCGAACGGTGGGAACGCCATCATGCTAGGCCACTGTCACCTGGGCGTATGTGTGATCTCCATATGACCCAACCAACATTGAAGCCAAGGATAAGAACAATCATAAAACAAAAGAGTTTGTCGTAAAAATTTCTGTCTTTTTTTTTTTGAAATTTCATTATGGTATTTCATTGCTGACACTTAATTGTTACTGTAGAGAAAAACTCAACCTTGTAGATACTTTCTCAATAATCAAATACAATGTATGAATGTACATTTATTGGAGGGAGAAAGAGAGAAGAGAGTCATATACAAGATGTGGGACTAAAGAGGACAGAAGACGAAAAACAAATAAATGGGCCTAATTACATGGGCTTTTCCAACACTCCCCTGCAAGCTGGAGCGTACAAGTCGTATGCACCAAGCTTGGATAGACACTGGTAGAATAGGGTGCAAGGTACAACCTTTGTGAGGTTATAAACCACTTGTTCAGTACCAGGAACATGCTTCAATTCTATCTTCTTCATTTGGACTTTCTCCGGGATAAAGTGACAGTCTACTTCAATATGTTTTGTTCTTTCATGAAAGACTGGATTCTTCACAATATGTATAGCCGCTATCACAAAACAGGATGACAGGTGAGGGAAGTTTTACCCCTAGATCGGCCAGGAGACTTTCAAGCCAGGTAAGCTCAGAGACAACAGACGTCATTGATCGGTATTCTGCTTCAGCTGATGATCGAGCAACCACTGCTTGTTTCTTACTCTGCCAGGTAATGAGTTGTTCTCCAAAATAGGTACAAAAACCATTGGTTGATCGACGATCATCCAAGGAACCGACATTGTCAGCATCAGAGTACGCAACCAATGTTGGAGTAGAGAGTGAGGTTTTGTATACCAAACCTTGACCTGAGGCTGTTTTAAGGTATCTGAGAATACGCTCAACAGCCTGAAAGTGAAATGTTCGCGGAGCATGCATAAATTTGCTTACCACCCCAATAGCGAAGGAAATATCCGGTCTTGTGACCGTTATGTAGATCAGTTTCCAACCAGTCGTCGATAGTATTCCGGATTTTGAAGAGGAAGTTCTGTATCAGAAGAGTGTGCATACAACTTATGATTTGCGTCCATCGAAGTAGTAGTAGGTTTACATCCTGAGTAATCAGCATCCTGAAGGAGATCCAGACAGTATTTCCTTTGAGAGATGACGAGTCCATCTGGTCGTCTTGCAACCTCAATACCAAGAAAGTAACGAAGATGTCCCAGATCCTTGGTTTGAAAAATGGAGCTGAGGTGCTGTTTGACTACTTGGATGCCCTTTGAATCTTCTCCAGTGATCAAGATATCATCAACATACACCAACAGAAGAACAATTCCTGTTGCCTGATGACGTGTGAATAGTGAGAAGTCAGTTGAACTTTGAGTGAAGCTGACTTGCCGGACGACTTTACTGAACTTGTCAAACCATGCCCGAGGGGATTGTTTGATACCATAGATGGACTTATTGAGATGACAAACTCGGGACTCCCACGTGGTCTCAAACCCGGGCGGTTGCTACATGAAAATCGTTTCCTGGAGGTCGTCGTTGAGGAAGACATTTTTGATGTCCAGTTGGTGTAATGGTCATTGTCGATGCATAACTACTGAGAGAAGAACCCGAACGGTGTTCGGCTTGGCCACATGCGAGAATGTCTCCTCATAATAGAGGCCTTGCTGCTGAGTGAAGCCACGAGCCACCAGATGGGCCTTCAGATGGTCAATCGTTCCATCAGGAGCATGCTTTATCACAAAGACTCATTTACACCCAACAGGTGTCTGACCGGTAGGTAATGGTACAAATGTCCATGTCTGGTTCGCCCAGAGAGCTGTCATCTCTTCTTTCATAGCCGCCCGCCTGCCAGAATGTTGGAGAGCCTCCTGCACAGAGTTAGGTACCTAAATCGAGGATAATGTAGTGGCAAAAGTCTAAAGTTTTGGAGAAAGACGATGTAAGGATGCATAATTCGTCATGGGATGAGCTGTAGATTCTGGTGTCTGATCATCGGGACGCGGAGCATCAAGGGGCGAGTCAGACTGCAGTGTGGCACCAGAGGCAGGAGAGCGACGAATGTAGACCCAAATAACAGGAGGTTTGGCAACAGGAGGGGCCTGGGTTGTAGGTCTTGATTGTGGAGTGGTAATGTGAATAACTGGACGTAAGACAGGTGGTGGTGGAGATGTAGGAGTTGAAGCAGGGAAGAAAGGGAGATCCTCCCGAAAGGTAACATCAGCAGAAACTGTCACCTTTCAGGTAGTCGGTGAGTAGCAGACGTAGCCTTTTTGTGTCCGTGAGTAACCAACAAAGATGTGTTTAGCAGCCCGGGGGTCTAATTTGTCCAAAGTTGGACCAAGGTTGTAGACGTAGCAAGTGCACCCAAAGATGCGAGGTGTGAGAGAGAAAGCCGTAGTTGATGGGAACATGAGGCTGCATGGAGTGACATTGTGGAGGATATGGGAAGGAAGACGGTTAATCAGGTAGCAAGCCATCGAAAGAGCAAAGTTCCAATAAGTTTTGGGAACGTGCATTTGGAGCATAATGGAGCAGGTCACATCGAGAAGATGTCGATTCTTCCGCTCAGCAACTCCGTTTTGTTGGGGGTATAGGAACATGAAGTTTGGTGAATACCCCAAAGTCAGAGCAAAGAGTCGCAAATTCGTGGCTAGTGTATTCACGAGCATTGTCCGTGCGAAGAGTTTTGATGGTAGTGGAGAATTGCGTTTGGGTCTTAAGGAGAAACGTCCGAAAAACACGAGGAAGCTCGGAGCGTTCACGAAGTAGATATAGCCATGTCATTCACGAATAATCATCAATAAACGTCATAAAATAGCGATAACCAGAAATGCTATTAACTTTGTACGGACCCCAAATATCAGAGTGTACCAAAATAAAGGGAGCAATGCTCCGAGTACATTTAGATACAAAGGGTGAACGAGGTTGCTTGTCTAACACACATGATTCACACTAAAAAGAAGGTAAAGATACATCAGGTAGAGCCTTCTGGAGGACTTGTAAAGGGGCATGACCAAGACGCCGATGCCAATCTACGGAGGAGACTGAAGATTGCGGGAGATTCATCAAGGAGGTAGAGCCCGTTCTACAGTCTTCCTTACCAATGATAGTCCGCGTCCTGTGATCCTGTATCAGAAAATAAGAAGAGATAACTGTTACAGAGCAGTTTAAATCATTAGTCTAGCAACCAACATGAAGCAAATTGAACGGGGAGCCCGGAACATGAAGAGCCGAGCGTAGAGAAAGAGAAGAAGTGAGACGGATGTCAGCCGATCCAGAGACAGGACCAGTGTCGCCATTGACCACTGATATGAACTTAGGATGAGGAGAATTCAGGTATTGTTGTGGCCGCATGGAGGTGATGTGATGAGTGCCACCCGAGTCCACTATCCAGCGCGGACTAGTGGAGAGACAAGTGATACCTTCTTGGGAGATGGAGGCAGCAGAGGCAACAGAGGAAGGCAGGCGACTGAGCAGACCCTGAAGCTGTTGGGGCTGAAGGCGGACCTCTTAAAGGTCAGTACGAGCAGAGGAGTTGGTAACAACAACAGTCGTCTGTGGACGAGGATGAATCCCATGCTTGCGATAACATGTGGCCTCGAGATGGTTGTCCTTTCCGCAAAAGAAACACTTTGGGCGAGGCCGACCTCCCCGTCCGCGGCCGCGAGAGCCAGTTCGCCCCCCGCGAGTAGGAGGGGGGAAGGCAGTAGAGGAGCAGAAGTCTACTGCAGGAGAGCCGGGGACAGTGGAGCAGAATGATTGGGAGGCGGGGAGACCTTGAGCAACATAGAACACACATCTGATAGTGAGGGGTAGCAACCAAGGAGAGGACCTGAGCCCGAATGCTGTGAAGGGGGGGGGGGGAACACGAGTCATCATCATGACCACCCCGACGAGTCATCATCATGACCACCCCGACGACTTCTTTCTGAGCGCGTTGTGTATCAAGGTCCAATGTAAGGGGTTGATGTTGGATCCATGCCTCAACAAGAGTCTTGGCCCGAGCAACAAATGAGGTGAGGTCGGTGGCCCCGCCAACATTAAGAGACTGGAGATCAGTAATAATGTCGTAGAGATGCTGGAGGCTATCTTTCCCGGAGTATAGCGACTGGAGCTCATCCCACATGGCTTTGGCCGTGTCGTGATACATGGCCATTCGGTAGGGTTCAGTATCAAGGGAGTTGAGGAGCCAGTTCTGAACCCGACCATCGTTGCGCAACCAATCATCTGTAGGAGCGGGAGGAGCTTGGGTCAAGTGATGGATAAAACCCTTGGATTGTAGTACTCGGCGAACAAAATGGACCCAATCCACGAAGTTCTTCTTTCCGGCAAGTGAAATGGTAGTAATGCGGAATTCATCACGGAGTTGAGGCGCAGAGACCAGGCAGTCTGCATAGGAAGTCGCAGTCTGTCCGGTTGATTCTGGAGAGGTCGCCATGACTGAGCTGAGCAGGAGGCAAGACCGGCGGACAACACAAGGAACAGAACCAGACTGGAGTCCGAACGACCTTGGGGCAGACCACCAACGGCAAGGCAGAGAGGTTTCCGCGACTTGAATGCGGTGCGGATTGCTGGAGTAATCGCACGGTCACGGTGATAGAACCAACAACAAGGAGGATGCCACGACCAGAAGACGGAATCCGCAGCAGAAAGAAGAAACCGCTGGCGGCAAGACAAGGGCACAACGACTAAGCAGGAAGCCGCACGGTCAGGGTGAGGACACCAGCGTCACAGAGAGATGCCACGACTAACATGCGGATCGTGGCGAGAAGAGGAGAAGTCACGAGCGAGAAGAGAGGCCGCTGCGAGAAGAGAAGCAAAACGGAGCGAGATGAGGATCGCGGCGAGCAGAGAGCGGCAGGAAGAGAGGCCGCTGCGACTAAGGCAAGTCGCGGCGAGAAGAGAGGCCGCTGCGAGAAGAGAAGTAAAACGGAGCGAGAAGAGAGATCGCGGCGAGCAGAGAGAGGCGGGAAGAGAGGCCGCTGCGACTAAGGATAAGTCGCGCGACTAGAGATAGGTCGCGGCGACTGTAGATACGCCGCGAGAAGCGGAAGGACCGAAGTTGGATAGAGCTGAGGTAGGAAGCGAGAGAGAGGCCGCGCGGATAGAAACGGAGGCCGCGCGAGCTGGGAAATAGAAGGGGTGGTCCCCACCGATGAAAAAAGTTATAAAAGCGGAGGAGGCGGAGGAGGAAAGGTGGAAGCCACGAGAGAGACATAGCAGAGGAAGCGTGTAGAGAGACCGAGTCCGCGCGGGAACCCGCGGTGTCGAAGTCCGTGCGACTAGAAAGATGCTGGCCGCACGAGACCGCGGCTAAGGCAGGAGAGGAGGCCGCGCGGGAAGCTGGAAGGACGGGCGGTTTAAAAACCGAGAGACCGGACCGCTTCCTCTGATACCATGTAGAGAAAAACTCAACCTTGTATATACTTTCTCAATAATCAAATACAATGTATGAATGTACATTTATAGGAGGGAGAAAGAGAGTCCTATACAAGATGTCGGACTAAAGAGGAGAGAAGAAGAAAAACAAATAAATGGGCCTAATTACATGGGCTTTTCCAACAGTTACGACCCACAAACTACCATAATTTACAGTGCACATCACATAGCAGAGTTTCGAGTTTTTATTTTATCACAACATGGTAAAATATAATCACAATGAGTACCAAAATGTACAAAATAAAAAGTTTTCATTTCATTACAAGAGTAATTGTACATGGCCATGTCCCAGATCCCCTCATGCATATACATTTAAGATATACTAAACAACTATATTATGGACATACAACTAGACTCAGACATACACCTATATCACAGACTTCGTATACTATATAATCTAGTTCGTCCGCATGCAAGCGGGATGCTGCGGATCTTGACGCCACTTTCCTTGCTTCTCGACCACCTTTGTTATTCTTACTAAACGTTTTACCCAGTACATATATTGCTCTTTTCTTTTCTCTTCGAAGAGTTTCTTATTAGTATCTGGCTTTATAGTACAGAGACCCTAAAAATTTATAATACAATGGGTTACCCGTAGAGACTTGGTAAGATTTTACCTCCTTAACCACTATATATGCAAACATAAGGGGTTAAGAGCAATATGCATATAATTGAAGAGCAAGAGGTTGCAGGTCCTGCTACTTTTATGGCTCTCCTGAATAGGGTGTTCAACGATAACCTCGGCAGATTTGTTATTATGTTGTCTTACTGCTTATTGATTTATGCTCCTACATAATTCTGATGCTGCTTCTTACTGATCTACCTTTTCCCCACGTAATCCTTCAAAACACACTCAAATTATACTTTATGATTTGGGCGCATCTTCTTCCCTGCACATTTTAAAATCACATAGATATTGCCAATCATTAACTTCAGTTGGCATTACTTGCATTCCCTTTCTACTATATTATTTTTAATTCTATTTTTTAGTCTTGGTACGCTTTTATTTCAACATTCTCATCTCAAACACACTCAAATTGACTGTCAATGACTTCTTTCTTACCTGATACTTGCCTTCTATTAGGGCAAAATACCTCTCGTGGCATTTCATGTTTATAACAAATGTAGCATTTACTCAAGTTATGTTCACATCTATACACTAGCGTTAACTGATGGGCTATAATTTCTATCATTAAGAGGATTCTTTTAATGAATGTGATCCTTTGAGTGCATTTATCTCTCCCAGTTGTCTCCTTAATCACTTTAAATACCATGGTTTTGTGTTCAAAATACTTTATTTATTTCATCAAAATTTCTTGTTTATTTATTTTGCGCTGTGATTTACACAATTGTTTGTTAATTGCTATGCATTTTGAAACTCTACTGCAGGATCACCAAGCCATTGATATTCTTGTAGCAGAGATTGATATTTATGAACTTTTTGCATTTAAACATTGCAAAGGGAGAAGAACAAAGATTGCTCTCTGTGAAGGTATGCCTCTTTTTTTGAGCCATACACTTCTCGAAGTCCCAATTGTTGTGTATTTCTTTTGGAGAAGTATCTCCCCATGAATATGAACGAAGGTCATTATTCAAAGTTAGTTTTATTATTTCCTTCTTTTGCCAATACAATGTTAAAAGTTTAGGTGGTTTGGACATGCACAACCAGAGAGCAGAAAATGAATCCATTAATAGGGTTGATAAAATCATAAAATTTAGTGCCAGGCTAAGAAAGAAAAAGGGTAGACTTAAGGTTGAACGGATAGATGTTGCTGAAAATGATTTGGAAAATGACTTGGGTAACACTCAACATGAGCGAATTGAAAATGAGAATTTGTTAAGTCGATCCCTTGTTCGGATGTTGATGGGACTGATAATGATAGTTTTTTTTATAATTGACTTGTGTATCTCATCCTCATTAAAAATGTGTTTTTTTGTTTATGTTGGTTGTAAGCCTTGCGGTCGGAATGCAGAGTTTATCCCTCGAAAATTAATTTGATAAATTTTTATGTACTCATGACATGATGATTTAATTCCTGGCATATGCAACTATTATAATAAAGAGGGTGGAAAAGTGCAATTTCACGTTAAATCTAGCACATTAACTTGTAACCATGTCCCTAAGATATTGATAATTTAAATGGCAATTCAGAGCTAGAAGAAAGGATGCATGATTTGAAAGGTGAACTGGAGGGATACAACAGTGATGACTCTGATGAAAGCCATAAAAAGAAGGCTCTCGATGCATTACAACGGATGGAGAAATGGAATTTGTTCAGTGATACTCCTGAGGTTTACCTTTGTATGCCTGCTTCTTATCTTATAACTTAATATTTGAATCACTAATAGCAAATTTCATCACTTGATTTCATGAATAAGTTGCTTTATATTAGATATTTGATATGCATAACTTGAGATAGTTTTTGTAGTTCTGATCATGTCCCTGTAATTGTCTTCTGTTGCAGGAATACCAAAGCTATACTGTTGCACATGATACATTTTTGGCTCAACTTGGGGCTACATTGTGGGGTTCTATGAAACATGTAGTTGCTCCATCAATGGCTGATGGTGCATACCATTACTATGACAAGATATCATTTCAGTTATATTTCATCACACAGGAGGTAATTATTTTTGGCATTATTGGTTGGTCGTTTGACTTGCTGCATTTTTCACACTTATTATTTTTGCAGAAAGTCTGGAATGTGAAGAAGCTGCCTGTAAATCTAAAGTCAGTTACTAATGGCCTATCTTCTCTGGCCGTTGCTTCTCAAAAGATTATGTTTAGTCAGCACCTGTAAGCATTCAGTATCTATTTCTCATGCTAGAAATTGTATTGATCTTTCTCAATAACCAAGATGCTTTCTGGATCCTTTGTTGGTTTCCTAAACTTACTCATTATGTCAAATTATTCCCTCATAAATAATGACCTAATTAGCCGATAAATTCTAGGCTGTCACTTTCAGAAGATCCTGCTCTTGCTATGGCCTTCTCAGTTGCTCGACGTGCTGCCACAGTTCCACTTCTGCTAGTTAATGGGACATATAGATTGACCACCCGTGCATATCTTGATTCCTCCATTTTGCAACTGCAGTTACAGAAGCTGAAGGATCATGGTTCGCTGAAAGGTATACTTTCATTCATAACCTTTTATCTTGTACTATTATCTGGTGTGTTATGGACAATCTAATTTTATCTGACATTAATTGATCAAAGTTTTATTGCACGACTATTTTTGGGTATAGTAACAATTCTGAATTTTGGATTAGTCTGGATCACTGAAAAAAATACCGTATTACTTAGTTGGATGACTTTTTTTGGCCCATAAGCACTCCCCAATGGCGTTTTTAATTTATGTGGGCATGAGTAGAGGGTATAACAAATATAATAATTCCAAGAATGAGAACAATCAATTTAAATTGGTTTGGCTTCTAAATGTGGCTACACCCCCTCTCCATGTCTCTCTTTTGTAAGTGCATTATGCTGGGTGACTCACGTGACCCATTCATGTCTTTCAGCTCAAGAAGATCCTTAATATTTTCAACATAGCTAATGATTATTCCTAACAAACTTACATACAAGGTTCCAAATGAACTTTATATTAGAATAATATAAGGTAACTCCCTTAGTAAGAGTATCTGCAACTTGATCCCTGGTTTTCACATGACTCAGATAAATAAGTCCATCATATTTTTCTCTCACAAAGTGATAACAAGCTCGATATGTTTTGTGCGTTTTTGAAACAAAGGATTAGTAGCTATCTGTATCGCGGCTTGATTATCGCACTATAGAGGAGTGAGATCTTGATACGACCTGGGAGTGTAACTCGACGAGGGAAAGGGCCGTCTGTGGTGAGGAAGAAGAGGAAGATTAAGGTTGAGAGGAAAACCTTAAGGAGCATCCATAATTTTCATTCATCCAAGAATAATAAAAATTGAGTACAACATCCCTTATAGTCGTGGAGTGCGAATTGCAAGTGAGAGTAAAATAAATGCGTACACAACATAATATGAAATAACAAAGTGCGAAATAAAAAAATGGTCATGTAGGTGTCGCGTCTACGATTTTTCCTCCTCCAGACGGACCCGTCGTCATCTTCCTCCGTGTGTAGACCCACCACAACGTCTCGTCGTCGTGCAAGTCCGTAACAATACCACCGTATGGAAAATGTGTATGGTCCTCAAGCCAGTAGTCGGCGAACTGGCAGTAGAAGTTATCCTTATTGGAGTTACCATTTTGTTATTAGTGTTAATATTGTATTAGTGTTAATATTGTATTTATATTCTTGAGATTATATATATACGTAGTGGCTCCAATTTGGAGTTAAGATTTTCATTATTCGACATGGTATCAGAGGGACGGGTCTTCTACACGATCTAGGGTTTGTCGCGTCTCGCCGACTCCGGCATCGGGACATCCGTTGCTTCGCCGACTTCTGTTGCTTCGACCGTCGCCTGCTGCGTCGGTCGCCTTGCTGCATCCCGCCTTCTCTTGCCATGATCGCTTGCTGCATCGTCTTCCGCCGGAGCCTGCTGCGTCACTCGCCCTTCCGCTGTCGAGCCGGGATCGCTGTCGAGCCCTTCCGCTCGCCCTTCCGACATCGCTGTTGGGCCCTTCCGCTGTCGTGCCCTGCTGTCTGCTGCCTTGTCCAGCCGGTGTCTAGCCGGTGTTGTCCAGCAGCGCGCCTGCAGCCGTTGCTGCCTTGTCCGAGCCCTCTGTTGCTAGCTGTCATTCTTGATGTGTTGTATGTGATTCCTCGCCCTTCTTCGTCCTTCGGTCCCCGGTCTCCTTTGCGGGAGGGATCTCGTTCCTCATTTTTTGTTCTCTGTGCTTCATGGATTCCAAGGATACTTATGACACTACATGACAAATTACTAGCATCCTTCTCGATGAGAAAAATTATCCTTCATGGTCATCTTCGATGAAAGTGGCCCTTGCCGGCCGGAATAAGCTTTCCTGGCTGACCGGCGGCCCGCCGATGCCCAAACCGACTGACAAAGATGACAAGAAAGAGGAGTTAGTCAAATGGTCGACTGAAAAGTACATGGTTCTGGGATGGATTCAGTGCTCGATGGAGCCTCGCATCTTCAGTCAGTTCATGCGGTTTGAGGATATCTCCGAGCTTTGGTCCGCTTTTCAGCGCACTTTTGGCCACAAGCGTGTTGATGCCCAGATTTTCGAGATCTTTTAGGACATTGCTTCCGCCACACAGGTGGAGCGATTGTTCAGGAGTACTTTACTTACCTTCAAGACCGTTTTCATGAGTTTAACGATCTTGAGCCTCTCAGTGCCCTGGAGTCTCCTACTGATATCACCCTTATTCGGAAACAGTGCTAGGGACGAGAGACTTACCAGTTCTCGATGGGGCTTCGCCCTAAATATAAGTCTACTCGTGCCCAAATTGTGGGGATGTCACCTTTGCCAGATCTCCTTGAGGCCCACTCCATTGTTGCAGAGTATGAGAAACGTCTGCAGAGGCAATCTAGTCTTCCCGGCCTTCGTGCTACCTCCTCTCTCCCTACTGAGCAGATGGCCCTTGCAGCTTCCCACCGCCCTCCCACCTCCAGCGCTCGTAGTCACGGTGGTCGGGGTTCTTCTACTCAGTCTGGTGGTCGTGGCTCTTCTGATGATCGTGGCTCTACGGGTCCTCCTGTCCCTTGCTCTCACTGTTACCGTCTCTACCATGATCGCAGTCGTTGCTATCAGCTCTACCCACACCTACGGGTCTCTGAGCGTCCTACTCCTGACAGTGTACCCAGACACATTGTTGCTTCTGTTGAGTCTTTCGAGCCCGTTGAGCGCACCTTGGTTGCCAACTCCTCCGACTTCTGTCAGATGATGACCAAATTTCAGCAATTTCAACAGTCTCAGCCTTTCACGACTGTCTCTGCCTCCACGGTTTCTTCTTCCTCAGGTACTCCATTTGCTGCTCCGCGACCATGGTTGATCAGGATTCGTCACCCTGGGTGATTGACTCTGGTGCAACCGATCATATGACTTGTACGTCTTCCCATCTGCTTCATGTTGTTCCTTGCTCCCACCGCGATGTGCGTCTTGCTGATGACTCAGTTACTCCTGTTCTTAGTCGGGGCCACGTCCCTCTCTCTTCTTCTCTCGCTCTTGACTCTGTTCTTCTTGTCCCCCATTTGGCTCTCAACCTTTTGTCTGTTAGTAGTATTACTCGTACTTTGAACTGCTCAGTAACTTTCTTCTCTAATCATTGTGTTTTTCAGGACCTGAGATCCGGGAGGACTATTGGTAACGGGATATGAGAAGAGTAGGATGTACTACCTGGAGCTACCTCCTACCACCGCTGCTACCACCACTGCTTTGTCGTCGAGGTCGCTTTGGCACGCACGTCTCGGTCATGCCAGCCCTCAGCGGATGTTGTCTGTTTGTCCTGATGTGTCTTTTGTTTTTCTTTTTTGCTGTGATGTATGTGAGCTGTCAAAACACACACGCATCACGTATGTTCCTTCTGTTAGTCGTTGATATGTGGGGCTCTGCTACTGTTATGTTGTTTGATGGTTTATCATATTTTGTAACTTTTATTGATGACTGTTCTCGCTGCTTATGGGTTTATCTCCTCAAACATAAATCTGAGGTTTTATCGGTGTACTCCCATTTTTCACGTATGATACAAATCCAGCATAGTACGTCAGTTCATATCCTCCGCTCTGACAATGAAGGTGAGTACACTTCTCGTCCCTTTGATCTATCCCTCCGCGATGAGGGCACTCTACGTCAATTTTCTTGTCCGGGGACCCCCGAGCAGAATGGGGTGACAAAACGCAAAAACCGCCACCTCCTAGACTCTGTTCGTTGCCTTCTTCGGGGAATGAATGTCCCTAAGTCCCATTGCAGCGCTGCTCTTCTTACAACATCTTTTCTTATTAATAGGACTCCCTCTCGTCCTCTCAGTGGCGTTACTCCATATAGTCTCATCCATCCATCTGTCTCCGCATTTCCCATCCCTCTACGGGTCTTTGGTTGTGTGCGTTTTGTCCAGAATCGGCGCCCCTCTCGGACTAAACTCGACGACAGGGCCATCCGCTGCCTCTTCCTTGGCTACTCGACTACCACTAAGGGTTACCGCTGCTATGATCCTCAGTTGCGTTGTGTCATTCACACTATGGATGTGACATTTCATGAGGAGGTTCCCTTCTTTCCTACACATTCGACCCCTCTTGTGCTTCCCACTATTGCGCAATCTCTCCCAGTCATCTCTCCTCCACCAGATGCTACCCCTTTTGTTGCTCCGCATGTTCTGCTGACTTACTCTCGCCTCCCTCCGCCATCTCCACACGGTGTACTCCCTTCTCCTCCAGTCCCAAATCCGCAGGTCCTTCCGGTCGCAGGTATCTCTCTTGAGCCTCTCTCCTCTCCTTCTCCTGTTGATTTACCTATTGCCCTTCGCAAGGGCAAGCGTACTTTTGTTCATTCCTCGATTACTGAGCACCCGTTGGCTAGTGTTGTTTCCTACCAGCGTTTCTCACCCTCTTACCAGGCTTTTGTGGTTGCTGCTGATTCTGTCAAGCTACCTACCTCGACTGCTGAGGCTCTGCTTGACCTGCGGTGGGTTCAGGCCATGAAGGAGGAGATGTCTGCTCTCCGTCGTACTGAGACATGGTCTCTGGTTCCTCGTCCTCCCGGGAAACGTACAGTTGGATGCAAATGGATTTATACTGTGAAGTACACTGTTGACGATACTATTGACTTCTACAAGGCTCGTTTGGTGGCCAAGGGATTTACTCAGGCTCCAGGCGAGTTTGGTGCCACGTTTTCTCCCGTGGCTAAGTTGACCGGTGTCCACCTTCTGCTATCGCTTGCGGCCTCTCGGTTGTGGGCTCTATACCAACTTGACGTCAAAAAAGCCTTCCTGCACGGTGAGTTACAGGAGGAGGTATATATGGCTCCTCCTCCGGGGTTTGCCCTTAAGGGGGAGTATTCGGGGAGAGTTTGTGAACTACACAAATCTTTGTATGTCTTAAAGCAGTCACCGCGTGCCTGGTTCGAACGGTTCAGATCTGTCTTCCTTCAGTCTGGCTTCACTCAGTGCCGTGCCGATCACACTTGCTTCATTCGTGTTACTCCTGAGGGACGTCGTACCATTGTCCTGGTCTATGTTGATGATATTATTCTCACCGGTGATGATCCCTCTGGCATCTCTGAGGTGAAAGCTCCACTTCGCTCCGTCTTCGAGGTGAAAGACCTTGGACCTCTCCGCTACTTCCTTGGGATTAAAGTAGCTCGCTCACGACATGACATATCTATATCGCAACGCAAGTACACCTTAGATCTTTTTCGGGACACGGGTCTACTTGGGTGTCATCCTGCAAGTACTCCTATGAACATCGACCATCGCCTCCATGCTGAATCTGGTGATCCTCTTTCAGACCCCTCTCAGTACCAGCGACTTGTTGGTCGTTTGATATACTTAACCAATACCAATTTTGACATTAGTTTCTCAGTGGGTGTTTTGAGCCAGTTTATTCATTCTCCCAGGACATCCCACCTAGAGGCTGCTCGACATGTTCTTCGCTATCTTAAGCGCGCTCCTGGTCTTGGGCTGTTCTATCGGGCTGACAGTACTACCAGTCTCTCCTGCTTCACAGATGCAGATTTTGCTGGATCATTGACGGATCGACGCTCTACGTCAGGTTTTTGTGTATTCCATGGTGATCATCTTTTTTCGTGGCTGAGTAAGAAACAATCCATCGTATCTCGTTCGTCTGCTGAATCAGAGTACCGCGCCATGTTACACGATGTTACTGAGTTGGTTTGGCTTCGATCGCTGCTGACTGAACTTGCCCTATCTCTTGTTGATGGCTCGACGCTCTACTGTGATAAGAAGTCAGCTCTCCTACTTACACATGACTCGGTTATGTTGGATCTTGCGGCGCCCTTAAAGGGGGGGTGAATAAGGGTACTTTTTAATTTTTCTTAAATAACCTAAGCAACCTTTACAAAATGAATAACAACAAAGTAATGGAAGAGTGCAAACGAATAGTAGCTAGAAACAATAATGATATATTTCAAAAGAGTTAAATTGCATACAAAGTGTCTCTATAGAGCTAGAGACAAAGGCTCATGAAATAAATAATTTTCTAGTGTATTCGTCGGTTCTTCTACCAAGAACCGGCAGACTAAAGTGTATCTCTCCATAGATCTTGCTACTAGCCTCCCCCTAGATCTAACCACGAACTAGACGCTGCACACAAGACAACAATTTCTCCCTAAGCCACACAAGGACTTGAACGCCACTCACAAGGCGACGATTCTCTCCTAAGACACACAAGGACCTAGACGCCACGCAAAAGGCGGCGATTTCCCTTCCGATTACAATGAGAACAATAAATGAAAAATAACAAAAACAAATTGAGCACTTTATGCTAGACACTCCCTTCAAACAAAGCACAGAAGATGCCGATGAATCCTTGCAAGAGATGCTTTGAATGCTTCGCACGTGCCGTCAATCTTCCGCGCTATTTGGCCTTTTTAGGAGTATGAAGTATCTCTGAGTTCTCGAGCTCTCTGGAACATCTCTGAAGGTAAGTGCACTCCAGGTAATGAAATTCGTAACTTTCTCAGAAAATGAGAGACTTTTATATTCTAGCGCTATCGCCGGACGATATTGGGTATCGCCATCTGGCGATAGCGGTAACCGCTGCCACGTGTCCCACGAACTCCTCATTTTCGCATCGCACAAACGTTGAGCGCTGAATCGTGCACTATCGCTGCGCGATACTGGATATTGCCATCTGGCGATAGCGAAATAACGGTGACCACAATTTCGTTGAGCGTCGAGCGAAAATGCGTCGAGTGGCGCTATCGCCTGTGGCGATACCCACTATCGCCTGACGATATCTCCAAGCCATGATTTCGTCGAGCGTCGAGCAGAATTGCGTCGAGTGTCGAGTGTCGAGTGGAGCTATCGCCTGTTGGCGATACTCACTATCGCCTGGCGATATCTCCCGAGCTCAATTTTGATCCGATTCATCATCAAAAAGATATGAGATATTAATCTGTGTTACCTGCACAGCAATAACATCCAAATATTAAATACAAACAAGATTTGTTATTAGCAAACTAGGAAGCGTGGAATGCATGCTCCAACAATCTCCCCCTTTTGATAATAACAAATCCATTAAGAAAGAAATCATGAATGTTAAAAAAAAGTCCACCCAATTTGAGTATCATGACAAAACAAGTGTATGTGCACAAATTGCTCTTGGATGAAATACTCCCCCTAAATGTGATCGCCCCCTAAATGGAAGCATATTGGAAATTCATGTATTTTTAATTAAAGATGTGAAAAATAATTAAAACAAATAATATGTCTTCCAAGTGTGCACAAAGATAGAAGAACAGACTTTGGTGAATGATTGCTTTTGTAAAGTTTCTCCCCCTTTGGTATTGTCAAAAGAGATCGAAGA
Organism: Platanthera guangdongensis; assembly: GCA_039583875.1. Classification (NCBI taxonomy): domain Eukaryota; kingdom Viridiplantae; phylum Streptophyta; class Magnoliopsida; order Asparagales; family Orchidaceae; genus Platanthera; species Platanthera guangdongensis. Next base: position 27,171,860 of record CM077150.1, on the reverse strand, counting down.
ATATGGCGGAAGCGAAAGAAGGAAAAAAACATAAAAGAGAGACTCAGAGAGGGTAGTTGAGCAATGTAGTATAAATAAAATGAGTAAATAGTAACTATGACAATGTTCAACAAGCAATATCATAAACACATGTTCTAGTGAAAAAGTGTTGGTGAAACAGTTTTCAGTCCAATTCTCATAAGAAGAACGTTTAGAGAGGATAATGTTGTGTACACTTGAGGTGGTGTGGCGAAACTGATGCTTAGTCTTACAAAAAAACATGAACATGCAAATGTAAAAAAACAACATAACATAGTGGTTACATGCGGAGCTATACTTGTACCGAAGAGGTTAACACACATAAGAAAGAAATTATTCATGTAAAGATTTGCACAAGACACTTTACAATTCTTGCCAAGGTGCTCAACCTCACAATGATCATGAAGACTTATCAGGAGGGTAGTTAGTGCTTGGTGGAGGTTTCTTGTCAACCCTTTATTATTTGAGTGTTTTTTTTGTGAAACTATCACCAAAGGTTTGTACTTTTGGGATGATACACTTTTGTACTTATATATATATATATATTTCTTTAACTGAACAAAGGAGTCCGAATTCACTTGTGAGAGCATACAGAATAATTTAACATTATGGTGCAGGATACTAAACTCGGATAAAGCAGAAGCCGAAAACATGCATCACAAGTGTTTATGGTAAACACAGTCACAATTCACATTTTGTAAGATGGATGCATACGAAGAGTTCCACAATCGTGAGTGAAATAACATTATTATAACTAAAAGATTTTTCATACTTAGATGCATGCAAAAACAATTTCACGAGATTAAGAACACTAGTACTGAAATATGTATAACAGATATAAGAGTGATGAACTAGAGAATCAAGCTAGTATAAAACTCAAAAAAAAACATTACACCTGACCTTAAACTGAGTCAGCAAGACAATTTAAAGAAACAAGAAAATGACGTTATCGCCCGGCGATATCGGGTATCGTCGGTCGGCGATAGTGGAAAATTGTTTAAAACTGACGCATTCAGTCAAAGCCATCAAAGTGAACCATTTTTCCTGAAGACCGAGTGCGGAACGCGGAGGAGAAGACGGCAAAACCCTAAACCTAGGTATGAAAACTTGAATTTTTGCTTTGAATCTTTGTTTTTTTATATATCTAATTGGAAGAATAGTGTAGTATGTTAGTTTAGATCAGAAATTTCCAGGTTTTCAAGTGTTAAAATTTGGTTTGGGGATCTTGATTTACTAGGGTTGTATGAGTGAAATTTGTGAAGATTTCCTTGAATTTAAGTTGTGAAAAACTGATTTGAAGAACACAAATTTGCAGATCTGGTATTTTGGATGAAGGGGAAACCAGATCTGAAGTCGGAAATGAAGAAAAATGATTTTCCGATATCGCCCGGCGACAGTGGGTGTCGCCGGATGGCGATAGCCAAAAAACATTTCTATTTCTGAAACAAAAATATTTTATATGCAGAAATGACTTCCAGTTCCAAAGCACGAAGAAGCACAGAGAGTGACTCATACTCAGCATATCAAACATTCCCTGGAATAGAGAACGCTAACATAGGAATCAGACGGGTGATTAAATTCGACCCGGCCCGGCATGCACATATTCATGTCTTATTAGCAATGGCTGGAATAATGTCAATTATTATTATAGACACATTCTCCTCCGTGCTCATCCGAGAATTTTACAATTATCTCAAAGATCCGCGTTTCACAGAATCAAGTTCAATCAAAAATTCAAGCACAGACGGTAGAAATAACACATGATGACTTCAGAGATGAATTTGGACTAATAGAGCATGAAACCACTCTAGACGTCGTAGAGAACTATCAGAAGGATAGAGATTGGACATTATTGAACATGATTTTGCATGAAAATTCCATCAAAACTCTAATCCAATCAACGGCCACCCTGACGGAGGATGCACGACTAGTGCAAGAGATTCTAAGGCATACCGTCCTATTGAAATCCAGAGATACACGAAAAGTAACGGCTCAACTTAGTTATGTGACGTATATGATTTTGGAGTGAGAGCCGTTTGATGTGGCGGATTTTGTCCTCTCGATAGTACGATACTCATTTAGATTGAAAAGTCCTAATTGGAAGAAGTTGAACACCCTGCCACTTGGAGCCGTCATCCAACGGATCTTATATAAGAAATACACGTGGATTGACCCCAAATTGTATTTCAATGATTGTATCCCAATGATATATTCGACGAGTGGAACATCTTCCATCGGCCGATTAACACGAGGAGTATCATCAAGGAGGAGTGAACCGGTGTCCACTATCCGAAACCCGTCAATTCCTAGAGGTGGATCGTTGCAAGAAAGGTTAGACGACTTGCGAGAGTCGTTCGAAGAACATAAGAGGGATGTAAAGAAAAACTTTTTGGGAATTCAGAAATTCTTTAAATTTCTGACCAAAAGTTTGAAGTTGAAGCCCACTCCAGCCGAAGCAGCAGAATGGGAAGATCCGGTCATGGAGCCGCCCCGTACATCGACCCGCCGAGCACGTCGGACGCGAAGCAGCGAGTACAGTTCGACATATGATCAAGGAGAGACCAGTGGAGGTGACAGCAGAAATTTTTGAAGATTTCTGGAAGGCTGGACATTTTGCCACTATCGCCGGACGACAGTCACTATCGCCGGCGACATTGAAATTTCGTTAATTTCCTTATATTTTGATTTCATGCTGTAATATTATCTATTCTGTAATGGTATGTGGTATTTCTTCTGGAAGAATGTAAAACTTAGTATGGAATGTTAAAATTGTGGTGTTTGCACTTATGATTTATAGAATGCTTATTTTGGTTTAATGTTCATGATGTTAACAATGGAATTATGTTAATTTTTTTGTGTGGCTTGCGATGGTAATTTATTAATTTGACAAGTCTAGAATTCCTAGTTCTAATCGTAAGAACGAAAAACGGAAATCTGGAAGTGGTTTAATGAAATATCCGCAAGCTGTGAATCGGTGCTTATAAAATTGACTTTGATCGTATTTTGTTTTATGTGATCTCTTATGAAATGGTGACGTACATCAATGTGTTTGGATATAGAATGATGAACTTGATTATACGTTAAGTTAATTGCACTTTTATTATCACATTTTAATTCAATGGTTTCATGAACTATTCCAAAATCTTCTAATGTTTGCTTCATCCATAAAGCTTGTGCACAACAACTGCCTTGTACTATGTACTCGGCCTCAGTGGTAGATAAGGCAACAAAATTCTGTTTCTTACTCGATCAAGAGATAAGTGAAGGGCCAAGAAAATGACAGGTGTCACTGGTGCTTTTACAATCTAATGAACATCCAGCATAATCTGAATCAGAGAAGCCATGTAATATAAATGTATCGTTATGTGGATACCATAATCCTAATTTAGATGTGCCAATAAGATATCTAAAAATACGTTTAACTGCTTTTAAATAAGACTTTTTGACATTAGTTTGAAATCTAGCACATAAACATACAGCGAACATAATATCAGGCCTAGAGACAGTCAAATATAATAGTGATCCTATCATTCCTCTATAAAGTGTTTGATCTATGGATATTCCACTTTCATCTTTTCCTAACTTTAATGAGACACTCATGAGGGTATTTGCTTGTTTTAGATTTTCAAACCCAAATCTTTTTAAAAATCATTAATATATTTAGATTGACAAATAAAAATTCCATCATGCTTTTGAGTGATTTGAAAACCAAGAAAATAAGTGAGTTCGGCTACCATGCTTATTTCAAATTCATTATTCATAATTTCAATAACACTGTCACATAATTTTTCATTTGTGGATCCAAAAATAATATCATCAACATATATTTGTGAAATGATAAGATCCTCATGGATATGTTTAACAAATAAAGTACAATCAGCACTGCCCATTTTATAATTATTTTTTAATAAATAAATAGTCAATCTATCATACCATGCTCGGGGTGCTTGTTTCAAACCATGCAAGATTTTTTCTAACATCAACAAAGTCTGTAGGTTGTTCTACATAAACCTCCTACTTAATATACCCGTTAAGAAAAGCAGTTTTAAGCAAATGCAAGAAATATTCTAACTGCTTCTAAACGTGCTACAAGTGCAAAAGTTTCATCAAAATCTATTTCTTCTATTTGTGAATAACCTTTCGCTACGAGTTTAGCTTTGTTCCTAGTGACCCTAGATTCACTATCACGTTTATTTTTAAAAATCCATTTAACCCCTACAACAGGATGATTTGACGGTTTTTCTACTAACTTCCAAACTTTATTACGTTCAAATTGATTAAGCTCGTCATTCATAGCTAAAAACCAAGAATTATCATTTAAAGCAGTTTCAATGCTTTTAGGTTCTATATCAGAAATAAAGCACATATTTGAAAATAATTCACGTACGGATGAACTAGTACTTACCCCTCTTGATAGTTCTCCAATAACCAAATCTTGGGGATGATCTTTTGAAAATCTTAGTTCGCTTGGAGGCACATATCCTTGCTTTTCTTCTTCTTCTTGTTCGACTCCTTTTTCTTCATCTTTGTCTCCAAGGTTTTCATCGTCATCCACCCTTTGTAGAGGAGAGAGCTCTTCATTTTTACCTGTATTATTAGTTTCTACACAAGTAGAAAACTCATCAAATATAACATGTATTGATTCCTCAACTACTTTTGTCCTTTTATTTTAAACTCTATAAGCTTTACGTGTAGAAGAATAAACAATTACAATGTCTTCATCAAATTTTTCATCAAATTTGCCTAAATTATCCTTAGTGTTCAAAACAAAACATTTACATCCAAAAACTTTAAAATAAGACACATTCGGTTTCTTTAGAAAATATAACTCATAAGGTGTTAATTTTAAGATGGGTCGAAACATAACACGATTAATAACAAAACAAGAAGTACTAACAGCTTCAGCCCAAAATGATCGAGGTAATTTGTATTCAGATAGCATAGTGCGAGCTAGTTCTTGCAAAATTCTATTTTTCCTTTCCACCACACCATTTTGTTGAGTTGTACGAGTAGCAGAAAATTCATGTTTAATTCATAACTCATTGTAAAAAGAAACAAATTTCTCATTATCAAATTCACCTCCATGATCTGAACGAATGCATTTTATTTTTAAATCTCTTTCATTTTGAACACGTAAACATAATTTGGAAAATTTCAAAAATGCATCAGATTTATACGATAAGAAAATTGTCCAACTAAAACGAGAGAAATCATCAATCAAAACAAAAGTATGCTTTCTACCTCCTATGCTTAGTGTATTAACATGACCAAACAAATCCATATGTATTAATTCTAAAGGGCTAGTGGTGGAAACAATATTTTTGCTTTTAAAAGAAGACTTTGTAAATTTTCCTTTTTGACATGGTGAGCATAAAAATGATTAATTTTCATGTAAAGAAGGTAAACATTTAACAGGTTTATTTTGAGACAATTTTATGATAAGTTTTGAACTATAATGTCCAAGACGTGTATGCCACAAATCTAATTTCTTATTTTTAGAAATAAAACATTTTAACGAATAATGTGATAAATCATTAAACCTAATCATGTAAACATTTTGAAATCTAGGAGCAGTAATAACAATATCATTTGTTTTAGAGTTAATAATTTTGCATAGGTTTGAAGATGAATCAAACAAGACATTTAAGCCAATATCACATAGTTGACTTATTGAAATTAAATTATACTTCAAACCTTTAACATATAAAACATTTGAGATAGAAAATGATTTGTTACCTACTACTACAATGCCGATGATTTTCCCCTTTTTCGTTGTCGGCAAAAGTAACTACTCCTCCTTTCTTCATCTTCAAGCTAAGTAACTTTGATTTATTGTCCGTCATATGCTTGGAACACCCTGAGTTCAAGTATCACACGTCTTCTTTGTTCTTAGTCTGCCAACACACCTAGAAAGAGGATGAGAGTAAAAATCCGACTACCCAAGTGGTTCCTCCCATAGAATAGATGGAAGTCTTAGACACCTAGATTTGTTTGACTAAACAGTATCCCGTCTTCTTACAAGTATGTGTTGTGTGACCAAACTTATCACATTTGACACACTTGATGAATGCAGTTGACGGGTTTTTCAAAATAAATTTTGACCCTTTGCTGGAAGCTAAAGGGACATGTGATTTATTGTTTTTAACCTGAAAATTAACATTTCTGGAATTTTTCTTATCGCCGACGACAATGGCTGTCGCTGGGCGACAGCATTCAGGAGAGTATCCAAGTCCGAATTTTACAGAATCATAGTACTGGTTTCCCAAAATCATATTTAGAGATTTTTGGCCCACTCCAAATTTATTAGTGGTCATTTCTAAATTTCGGACTTGTCCCCTTAGTACATTATTTTCGGCAACTATGGTGCCGCAATGATTAGCGAAGGACTTCGTGCTGCCTTTCACTTGAGATTGAGAGAATTTTAGATATCTTTCTAAGGACTCTTTCTCTTTTGTAAGAGTTTCAACCCGAGTCTGAGTCTTAGAGAGATCTTTCTCAAGTTCCACTATCTTTGTTAAAGATGGACAATCCTCTTGACAAGACGCTTTCTCTTTTCCAAGAATTTTTACTTCATTTTTTAGTTTTTTATTTTTTTTAACTAAAACTTTATTTTCAGATTTGATCAACTTAATTTCATGCAGTTTTTTATCTAAATACTCGCAAGTACTTAAAAATTCTGAAAATAAATCATCATAAGTTTCAGAAGTTACCTCCGTGTCGCTCTGTACACTGCTTCCTTCATCATAAGATGAAGCGCTCTTTCCCATCAAGCAAATGTTGGCCTCCTCTTCACTTTCTAACCCTGAACTGCTCGACTCCTCAGAAGTGGCTTCATCCCATGTTTCAGCCTTTAGAACCTTCTTCCTATCTTTCTTTCCGTGCCGCTTCTCATTCAGCTCTTTCAGATACTTTGGGCACTTGCTCTTTATGTGACCAATCTTCCTGCAATGATAGCATTCAAGTGGTGGTCTATCTTCATCATCCTCTTCTTCAACTTGGGATTTTCCTTTCCTATTCTCATATTCTTTCTTCTTGAAAAATCTCTTGAAAGAATTTCTTCTTTCAGGATTTCTCATAAATCTCCTGAATTTCTTCACAAACAAACTCTCTTCATCTTCATCATCACTTCCATCAGACTCGCTTTCCTTCTCCTTCTTGGACTTCAACGTCAAAGCTTTCTTTCTTGGCTTCAAGCTATATTCTTGTTGTTGAATCCTCAACTCTAATTCATGAGTTTTCAAGTTTCTTATGAGATTCTCAATTTGGAGAGACTTTAAATCGTGTGACTCTGAGATGACAGTCACTTTAGAATTAAACTTCGGGGGAAGCGATCTAAGTATTTTCCTCACCAAATCTCTATTTGAGAAATTCTTCCCTAGAATCCTCGAGTCGTTTACTATCTTGCTAAACCTCGTGTACATGGAGTCTATATCTTCATCAACCTCCACCTTGAACTTCTCAAACTCCGATTCTAGCTGGAAAAGCTTCTAGTCATTTACCTGCAATGTACCTTCATGAGTAACTTCAAGAAGATTCCAAATATCATATGCAGTATCACATGCACAAACACGGTTAAATTCAGTTATATTTAACGCACAAAATAAAGTGTTCATTGCCTTAGCGTTATTTTTACAACGAAGCTTATCAGCTTCGTCTCATTTGTCCTTGAGTTTCTCCATAGAGACACTTCCTACAACAGTAATAGTGGCAGTGTAGCATGTTTCTACCATGCCCCAAACATCAATATCTAGTGCTATTAGAAAGCATCGCATTCGAGCTTTCCAATAGCTGTCGTCAGTGCCCGTGAATAAGGGAGGTCTACTAATACCTTGACCCTCAGAAAACACGTGCGTGTTTTGCGCCATTACTCCGGGTGGTGAAACCGTTTTTGGAGTAACCTGGCTCTGATACCAAGTGTTGGATCTTACGGCGCCCTTAGAGGGGGAGGTGAATAAGGGTACTTTTTAATTTTTCTTAAACAACCTAAGCAACGTTTACAAAATGAATAAAAACAAACTAATTAAAGAGTGCAAACGAATAATAGCTAGAAATAGTAATGATATATTTAAAAATAGTTAAATTGCATACAAAGTGTCTCTATAGAGCTAGAGACAAAAGCTCATGAAATAAATAATTTTCTAGTGTATTCGCCAGTTCTTCTACCAAGAACCGGCAGGCTAAAGCGTATCTCTCTCTAGATCTTGCTACTAGCCTTCTCCTAGATCTAACCACGAACTAGACGCTGCACACAAGACAACGATTTCTCCATAAGCCACACAAGGACTTGGACGCCACTCACAATGCGGCGATTCTCTCCTAAGCTACACAAGGACCTAGACGCCACGCACAAGGCGGCGATTTCCCTTCTGATTACAATCAGAAAAATAAATGAAAAATAACAAAAACAAATTGAGCACTTTAGGCTAGACACTCCCTTCAAACAAAGCGCTGAAGATGCCGATGAATCCTTGCAAGAAATGCTTTGAATGCTTCGCACGTGCCGCCAATCTTCCACGCTATTTGGCCTTTTTAGGAGTATGGAGTATCTCTGAGTTCTGGAGCTCTCTGGAACATCTCTGAAGGTAAGTGCACTCCAGGTAATGAAATTCGTTACTTTCTCAGAAAATGAGAGACTTTTATATCCTGGCGCTATCGCCGGGCGATACTGGGTATCGCCATCTGGCGATAGCGGTAACCGCTGCCACGTCTCCCACGAACTCCTCATTTTCGCATCCCACAAACGTTGAGCGCTGAATCGTGCACTATCGCCGCGCGATACCGGATATCGCCATCTGGCGATAGCAAAATAACGGTGGCCACGATTTCGTTGAGCGTCGAGCGGAAATGCATCGAGAGGCGCTATCGCCTGTGGCGGTACCCACTATCGTCTGGTGATATCTCCAAGCCATGATTTCGTCGAGCGTCGAGCGGAATTGTGTCGAGTGTCGAGTGTCGAGTGTCGAGTGTCGAGTGGAGCTATCGCCTATCGGCGATACCCACTATCGACTGTTGGCGATACCCACTATCGCCTGTTGGCGATACCCACTATCGTCTGACGATATCTCACGAGCTCAATTCTGATCCGATTCATCATCAAAAAGATATGAGATATTAACCTGTGTTACATGCACACCAATAACATCCAAGTATCAAATACAAACAAAATTTGTTATTAGCAAACTAGGAAGCGTGGAATGCATGTTCCAACAGGTTATACATGAGCGCACCAAACACATCGAGATGGATGGTCATTTTTTGCGTGACTACGTTCGTACTGGGACTGTCCTTCCATCGTACATCCCCTCTGCTGAACAACTTGCTGACGCCTTCACTAAAGTTGTCGGTCCTACTCGTTCAGATCTGACCATTTCCAAGCGGGGCATGATTGACATCTTTGCTCCAGCTTGAGGGGGAGTATTGGAATTACCATTTTTTATTAGTCTTAATATTGTATTAGTGTTAATATTGTATTTATATTCTTAAGATTATATATACAATAGTGGCTCCAATTTGGAGTTAAGCTTTTCATTATTCGACAATCCTGGAGGAGACATCTAACATCAGAGTTCGGGTGATTTGCCCAGACAACCAAAGTTTCTTCCAAAGTGGGGTCTCTCGACAAAAGGCCGGAAAAGTGTGGTCCAGAAGGTGCTCAAGAAAGCGGATCACGATCGCTCACGATCGATCGAGAAAACCCATGAAGGCATACGACGCCACTGATGAAGCTATTCACCACTGTGGTGGCTGTGTAGGGTGACGAAGGGGTATGGAATGACTGTATTTGGACAGTCTTCCCACCACGGCCAAGATACGATCGAATCCCTGGGAGCGCGGTAGCCGAGTAATGAAGTTTATGGCCACGCCCTCCCAAATGCGGTTCGGAATAGGAAGAGGTTGAAGGAGGCCTGCTGGAAACACTGCCTCGTTCTTGGCCTTCTGGCAGACCAAACAGACGACCACGATCAGAACATGTGGGGCTAGTAGAGAGAGGCCATTAAACAGCGGTCCTGACATGCCCTCCAGAGGGCGAAGCATAAAACTCGACGAGGAGGCGGGGGATGCTCAGAGAAGAGGGATCTAGAGCATGGCGGCCTTTGAAGTACAGACGACCCCTTACAAGTGAGTATGGTGGGTGGGCGGAGGCGTCCGCATTGAACGTCGTCCGGATCTCAGATAAAACGGGGTTGGACTCGACCTCGTACTGGATAATCGCCGCGTCTTCCCACATCGATCGAGAGATAGTCATGAGCTCTGGCTAACTCTGCCGAGAGAGGGCATCGACTGCTCCATTTGCCCTCCCCGGGCGGAACTCGATGGTGAAGTTAGAGCTCAAGAGTTTGGCCACTCACATCTGCTGGTCGGGTGTTGTGATCTTCTGTTGGAAGAGGTAGCAGTGGTTATGGTGGTCGATGCGGACCACGCAGGGGCGACCCAGTAGATATGGGAGCCAATGCCGAACGGAGAGAATGTGTCCCATGATCTCGTTTTTATACGCGGAGCTGCTGCTGACAGTGCTAGAGAAAGCCTGACTGAAGTAGGCTCTCAGCCGTCTGACCTGCATGAGTATGGCTCCCACCCTAGAGCCCGATGGGTCACACTCAACTCGGAATGACCGAGAGAAACCTGGCGTGGACAACACCGACCCACAGATTAGGGCCTATTGAAAGGCGGTGACTGCGGACGTCCACTAAAAGGGACCCTCCTCCGACTTCTTCAGGAGCTGTGTAAGTGGTCGAGCTAGAGCCTCGTACGCTTGGATGAAACAACCATAGTATCCCGTCAAACCGAGTCCTCAGACGTCCCGCAGGGATGTAGGAGTCGGCCAATGAAGAATCGCCGCGATCTTCTCCTCGTCCATAGAGACCCCTCCGGGTCGAGATGGTGTGGCCGAGGAAGCTTACTTCTGACGCCCCAAAGAAGCACTTCTTCGGATGGAGCTTGAGGTGATGGTGACAGAAGGTAGTCAGAGTGAGGCGAATGTGTTGAAGGTGATCCTGGCAGGAAGAACTGTATACCAAAATGTCATCAGAAAATGAGAACGTGTTGACGAAGTACCGCTCGAAAAATGTTGTTCATCGTCATCCTGAAGGTGGCCTGTACGTTGGTCAGGCCGAAAGCCATGGCCAAGAGCTCGTAGTGACCGACATGCGCCCTGAGAAACAGAACAGAGTCGCCCACCAAGTGGCACGTCATGCCCTCCTATAGGAACTGCATAATCCTACTTTCCCAGTTGACCCGCACTTCGCCCAACGTGCGGAGCAAAGGCACTCCCATAATGGTGTCAATATTGTCGAGCCTGAAGGCGTAGAAGTTTGCGGTCACCAGGCAGGACCCCACCGTCAGGGAGAGAGAGGTGCAACACCAGTGGGTCGGCCGATGGTGCCCATCGCTCGGACAGACTGTAAAGTCAAGGGAGGGAACCAATGGAAAGTGAAGCTGGTGCGCCAAATGGACTGAGTGGAGTTGTGGCTCGCACCACCGTCCACAATGACCACAATGGAACGATCATGCAACGTGTCTGCTAGCTTCATGGTCTACGGGCCTGAAATGCCGCCCATCGAGAAACAGTGTAGCTCTAAGAGGTGAAAAGTAGGCGAGGCGGTGCCCACCACGCCATCACCCTCGGATAGCTCCAGGGCTTTTAAGTCGTCCAATGTGACCTCCGGGTCGAAGTCGCCGATGATGGCGTAGAACTCCTTGATGGAGCGCATATGCGTAGGAGAGTAGGGTTGACGACACCAAAAACATATGCCCTTACTGCGACATTCATTGTAGGTACTATTGGAGATGCGCTGGGGAACCATCGGTCGGCCGGGTCGGTATCCCCCAGGGGGCGGCCGCTGCAGGGTTGTCGAAGGAGGGGGCCACCAGGGAGGTCGAGGCTGGTGTTGACTGGCTGCAGGCGCCCTGGGAGCGAGGTCGACCTCCACCAGACGTGCTATCTCAATGGCGTCCGAGACTGTGCGGGGATGGTGCGTGCAGAGCCGGGAGCGAATATGGGGCAGTAGCCTCTTCATGAAGAAGCCCATGTAATGATCGGGTGGCAAGCCAGGGACATGAGTGACCAAGGCTACAAACTCGTCAATGTAGTCGTCCAGGCCAGCAGTCTGGCGGACACCGCATAGCCGCTCGATAACGGAAGAGACAGATTAATGGGTGTCGTACCACCAAATCATCTCCTGTTGGAGCTTGGGCCAGGAGAGGCTCGAGTTGGATTGGCAGAGCCACCGAGCCTAGTGCATGGTCGAGTCGTCTCACATGCGTAAACATTTTGTCGTTCTTCGGGGTGTAATTGAGGTCGAAATATTTCTCCGCCGTGGCGATCTAGCCCATCGTGTCTACGCCGACAAAAGATGCGATATCGAGGGAGAGGGCGGGCCGGCCCTGAATGGCCGGAGGAGGGTGTCCGAAGGAAACGACCGGCGGCCCGGCGCCGAGGAGAGAGTTGTGGTCCGCAGGCGAGTCAGTGACGGACACAGTTGTGGTGGATTCCTAGAGGGAGTCAATCTTGGAGTGGAGAGCGAGGATAGAGGCGTGCATGGAGGCGACAAGTTGTTCCTTAGCCTCGACGCGGCGGTTAGGAGCATCGGGGGCAGAATTTGGAGCGGGGTCGCCAGAGGAGCGAGTGGTGGGAGCCATGAGGTTGGAGACGACGGTCGGAAGGGGCGTATCTGGCTGAAATCGGTGGAAGCAGTGGTTCTGCAAGCTTTCTGCGACAGATCGGCTGGCACTGCCGATCGGCAGTCGCACAGGCTCCGGGAGTCGCGGATCATGGGATACGACGTGGAAGGAAGCGGAAACGGAGGTCAGACGCTAGGACTTGAGTGGATTTGGAAGCGGGCCTCGAACTAGCATCGCAGGCCAAATCGGGACGCAACCCAGTTGACGACGTGCGAACGACGTAAGCAGAAATGGACGAAGCAGCACTGTAGCGGAGCGGAAACCAGACGAATCAGCTTTGTGTCGGAGTTCGCACAGACGATCGCGAGCACTGGCTGCGAGATGGTAGGCGGTGAGGCAGGTCAGACCAAATTGATACGAACTGGGAGAGTAACCCGGCGAGGGGAAGGGCCGACGGAGGTGAGGAAGAAGTGTGAGATTAGGGTTGTGAGGAAAACCTTAGAGAACAACCCTAATTCTCATTCATCCAAGAATAATTAAAAAGGACAACTCCACCCCTTATAGGCACGAGGTTTGAATAACATGTGCGAGTAAAATAAATGCATACGCAACATAATATGAAATAATAAAGTGCGAAATAAATAAAATAGTCACACCTGCATCGCATCTTCGGCGTCTCCTCCAGACGGACCCGTCGTCGTCTTCCTCCATATTTAGACCCGCCACGACGTCTCGTCGTCGTGCAAGTCCGTAACAGATCTTGAACTGGATAGCCAATTTCACAAAAAAGTCGGTCTAATTCGCATAATCTCAGCAACATTGTGAGACATGGCTCGATATTCCTTTTCAACACTAAATCTCACAACCCTGGTTTGTTTGCTCTTCCAAGAGACAAAATTTCCCCCGATAAAGATAGTGAGCCTTGTGGTTGACTTCCGAGTGGCTGAGCACCTTGCCCAATTCGAGTCATAATTCACTTCTATATTAGAATGACCTCGATTCTTGTACGACATCTCGATTCCAAGATCTTTCTTTATATATCTGACAATTCAGAGCATAGATTCCCACCTAGAGATAGTTGGAGCGGCCATGAACTGAGTGATCTTACATACTGCACATGCAACGTCAGGACGAGTTATGTTAAGGTAGCTCAGTTTTCCAACTACTCTTTGATACTTTTTTGGTGAATCAAATTATTTGCTTTCAACATGAACGTTTTCCCCTGTTTCAAGTGGAGAGTTCATAGGACCATAGTTAGGCATCCCAATGTCAGATAAAAGATTGAGGGCATATTTTTGTTGACAAATAAATATGGTGTTAGCATAGTCGTCAACTTCAATTCCTAGAAACTTTCACGATGAACCCAAATTCTTGGTTTGGAAGTTGGAGTATAAAAATGTTTTGATATTTAATGCCCTTTCAAAGTCACTACTTGTGATAGCAATATCATAGACACTACCTGTGATAGCAATATCATAGACACTACCTGTGATAGCAATATCATAGACATATACCACTAATAGAACAGTACCTGTCGCCTGCCGTAGAATTCTGATAAAAGAGAGACTAGTCTTTCGTACTCTTAGTAAGACCAAACTGGGTGACGACAGATTGGAAACGAGCAAACCTTGCTTTTGGGGGGGGATTGTTTCAATCCATATAACGACTTCTTGAGGTGACACGACTTAGTTCTCTCCCTCGCAGCAACGAACCCAAGTGGTTGTTCTATATAAACGTCTTTGTCCAAGGAACCATGAAGAAAGACATTCTTGATGTCCAATTAGTGCAAGGGCCACCAGTGAGAGGCTACACGTGATATGAGAATACGAATGGAGGACATTTTCTCGGCTGAGGCAAAAGTTTCATCACAATCCACTCTATAAGTTTGAGCATATCCTTTGATAACTGAGCGGGCCTTCACATGATCAAGGGAACCATCTGCATTGACCTTAATGGAGTAAATTCATTTTCATCCAATAGTCGCTTGTCAGAGGGCAAACAGACCAAGTCCCACGTGTGATTAAGTTGAAGGGTCTTCAACTCATCTTGCATAGCAGTTGCCAAGCCAGGATGAGCTTTTGTTACGCCTCGATCTACTATTGGTGTGTCAGATTTGAACCCCTGACCTCCTAGATAAAGAATCTCTAAACCGGTCCTTATCATCAACTGAGCTCAGTTGGTGATAAGGACCAATTTATAGATCCCTTATCTAGGAGGTTAGGGGTTCAAATTCCAGCCTCAACAGCTCGCCACTGGAATTAGAGGCCACAACCAATTAGATCCATGGAGATGGGTTGGGATCACTGGTCTGCAGACCAGTGACGCACCCGTAGCAGACCAGAGCGTTACAGATTTAGCCTCAGCGATGGTAGATGGAAGTTAATATTGATCCAGAGTGGAGTGTAGAGCGGTATGAGAGGCTGATAATCCCTGGTAAGAGTTAAAAAATAGAGTTTTGTTCCGACAAGCTCGAATTCCTTTTCGTATTGCAATGGGAAGTTCCTGGCTGACATGCAAGGCTCCATATGCATTCTAGTTGAGGTGGTTGTGCTAATGTACTCTCAAAAGACTCATGAGATGAACCTGGGCGACGAGTGTAAATCTATCCCCAAAGAGGAGTCGAGAGATCATCCAGAGAGAGTACAACATGTTGGGGATGAGGAATCAAGATGGAATCAAGTGAAGGGTCAAGAGGTTTGGATCCACGAGGAAGGTAAGAGTTAGATTCAAGAAAGATAACATTCGTTGATATAATGTATCAGTGCAAGTCAGGAGAATAACAACGATATCCTTTGTAGTATGTGAATACCCCGAGGAACATACAGTTTGAAGGAGCGAGGGTCAAGATTGGAGACAAAGGACGTGCATCCCAAACATAGCAAACACACCCAAAGACGTGTAAAGGAAGAGACCAAAGTGGTCTGAATAAAGGGTATGGTAGGGTGTTTCCTCTTGAAGGATGCGAGTCGGAAGACGGTTGGTAAGATATACATCGTTAATAACTACATCACCGCAGAAGTATTTGGGTACATGCTTATGATGAAGAATGGCCGCGTGACCTCAACGAGCGGGCATTTTTTCTTTTCTTTCGACCACATCGTTTTGTTGCGGAATATCATGACAACTTGTTCAATGCAGAATGTCTTTATCTGAGAGAAAGTTAGATATAAACTGCGATAAATATTCTCTAACATTATCTGTATGATGACACTTAAGACGAACATAGAATTGAGTAATTATTTCATTCCACAAATTTTGAAAAATAGAAGGTAGGTCAGAACGATTTTTCATTAAGTACATCCAAGTCATACGAGAGAAATCATTAATAAAAGTAACATAATATTTTTGTCCTAACAAAGTAGGGACATGACATGGTCCCCAAACATTAGAATGAAGTAAATCAAACAGTGTAGTAATACGAACATCAAGACTAGGGGCATAACTAACCCTGTGGAGTTTAGAAAAAACAAGACTCACATTTGAGATGGGAAACTTTCCCAAACTCAAGATACAAACGACCCATAACATGCACAGACGGGTGACCATGACGACAATGGAGATCCAAAAACTTGGTGGAGGCGATAGAACAAGCAAGAGGTGTGACTTCATCCAGAACATACATGCCACCACTTAGCTTCCCTCTACTAATAATACAGCTCTTCGATTGTTCCCGAGAAATACACCCAAAAGATGTGAAAGTAGCAATACAATTTAAATCACGAGTAAGCTTATTAATCAACAATAAGTTGTAAGCAGATTGGGGAAATTAAGCAACCAGAGATAGTCATGTTTGGTGTCACATCACATCCACCAAACCTTATAATGGGTCGATCCATCTGCAACCAAAATCGAAGACCCATTATGAGGTTTGTATGAGTGTAAGATACCCTAGGTACTAGTAAGGTGATTAGAATCCCCCCCCCCCGAATAGGATGTCGAGAAGTACACACTGGCTGAATGGTTTTTGCCACAACAACACTATGAGTCGGAGAATCATTTTGAAACGATTGTAGATGACGATACTCCTCATATATTTCCACTACTCTCAGAGTCCCTGATATAGAAGTGGAGTCAGCAAGGTGCGCAGAGGGAGAAGATGTAGGGCGTTTGGAGGCCCAATCAGGCTTCCCGTGAACAACCCACCAAGTATCTTTTGTGTGGACCCGACACCCGCAATGGGAGCAATGACTTGAGTCAGTGTCACGACCAGAGTGGCCTCCACTGTTACTGCCCCTTCCATGAGAAGCAAGAGTCATAGGATCTCCAGAGGAAATATGTGAAGTAGATAGGGCTGGGGTACTGCCTGTTCCAACTTTGGTCAGACGATGGTACACATTAGCGGTATTCAGGGTAGAGGGACTCGTTAGCATTTCAGTATTTGTTGCTCCTCCTTGGTAGAAGGTGTCTCCCATATATTCAAGATCTCATCAGCAAGGACCGAATGTGCCCCTTGTCTTACTTCCACCATCTTGGGAAAGAGTTCACCAAGACAAGTGTGGTTGTTCTCCTAGGAGATCATAGGTAAAGTATGTCATAGTTCCTTAGTGCTGACACAATTCTTCTCTATTTGTTGAATGGAGGGGTCCATAGAGCTCAGTAGGAGAGCAAAGATGCAGCAGTCATCACTATACGAATCCTCATATTTTGAACTACCCACTTCATGAGTTAGGAGTCGAGTAAGGTAATGCATATGTCGTATACCCGATAGGGACATAGTAACCCCCTTTTTCCACAACTGGAAGTATGTGGAGGTAATGATAGTGGTTGCAAGCCTCGCATTAGGAGGAAATGTATTGGTAGAATCCTTTAAGGGAACAATCATTAGAGTGGTGCTTGTAACTGAAGAACTCATGACCTAGTTGTTCGACAACAAGATGACAGAGAGGACATGAGAGCTAGCTATTGTATTCAGGCAGACGAGAGCAACAGTTCATGATAGCAGTTCATGGCAGCAGCAACAGGCGGGATCAAATGGAGAAACAACGTCACCAATTAGAGAGGAAGGATCTGGAATAGGCTGCGCCTCCACACGGAGCGGGAAGAATCGGGGACGACGCCTTCAAGTTCGGGCAAAAATGGCGACGATCGTCGATCTGAAAGGCGACTTCAATTGTCAATCAGAGAGGCGGTGGCGTTGTCGACTTCAGTGAGGGCTTCGCTGATCCTTCTCATGAAGGCTTCGCCGACTCCAGGGAAGGGCTTCGTCGACGGCTTTTGTCGTCACCTAAGCAGCAAAGGCAAGAAAAGCGGGAGGCGGAAGCGTCTTACCAAAGGCACATGAGGAATTAAGCCTGAATCATGCTTTGATACCATGTTAGATGGATTTTGAAGACTTGATACCTCAATATTGTCACAAGAGTTGTTTTATATATAGAGTAGGAGAAAACCACAGATACAACATTACACATTATGAGACTAATACAACCAACATTGACTAATGTAAAAAATGGCAAATCAAATATAAGTTCCAAAACCTTCAAATGTTGCAAAGGGAAATAGCTATTTATGTACAACGACTTGCAAGATTAAATCTATTCTTAACTACAAATTGTCTGAAGATCAAAGCCAAAAAACTTAATGCGTGCTCCCATGATTAAGCCTTTAAGCTGACACTCATCTAAGAAAAGATTTTCAAGAAAAGATCAGATTGAAGACAACTAAGAAGTTAGAAATATTTTGGAGTGAGTCTTTGATGCATCCAATGCCGCATCCGAGAATGCGTGATACCATCACGTGCTAGTTATATTTTTATTATTTGTTATTGTATTTTCTCTAAATTTTCTTATGCATTGATGTTATTTTGAATTCCGGCTCATTGGTTTGACCACCCGATGAGACTCTAAATAAATGATTCGACAATATGAATAGCCAGGGCGAAAGGGGAAAGCTTAAATTAATTATGACAACATAAAATATAAGGAGAATAAAATCCAATTGAGACAATATTTCTAATCAAAAGAAGAAACAAAAGAGAAAAAGGAAACTTTGTTTTTATTCGTCCTATATGAAGCCTCCTACGGTGACAGAGAAACCCAATCAGGAAGACAGAGAACGACAAAATAGTCATTTCTCTTTTTAGCCCGATGACCTAGCCCCGTCAATTGATGCATCTCCTCTGTCATCTGCAAGTCCACTAGTTTCTGTGATCGCTTAGCCGTCGGCTATCTCCAGCGTCCATGACGACTGCAGGGCATGTCTTCGAGGACCTTACTTCCATCGTCCAGCCTGCTAAGAAGTTCTCTCCCCCGGCAGATAACAGGTTGTCCGCGCGGCTAGGTTGTGGTCTGACGACTTGGCGGCTTCAGCGGACTCCGTAGTGCAGCTAAGCAGAGTCGACGGTTACTCACTGAGTCCGCGCAACTAGTTTTGAAATTTCTTGTTTTGTACTCACTAGTGCAGCTTGGCAGAGTCGGCGGTTACTCACTGAGTCGCGTGGCTAGTTTTGTACTTTCTTGGGTGAGAGTAGTACTGGGATAGGTGACCTCCTGGGAAGTTCCCGTACGGCCCAATATAACTATCAAGTTCGCTCATCAAAGGGAGGTTGTGAGCACCAACAAACTGCCAGTAGGTAGAGGCGCTGATTGAGGCAGTCCATGGACAGGGGTCGGGGTGCTTGGTCTGCAGCCCGGTAACCGGAACCAGACCAGGTGAAAATTGAGCCGCAGCCCTGTAACCGGAACTCAATCGACGCCTCTACCCACTGGCGGGTTGCTCGGGTTGGAGTAGTACTGAGATGGGTGACCTCTTGGGAAGTCCCCGTATGACCCAACTTAACTATCAAGTTCGCTCATCAAAGGGAGGTTGTGGCCACCAACAACACGCCAGTGGGCAGAGGCGCCGATTGAGGCAGTCCATGGAGAGTGGTTGGGGTGCTTGGGCTGCAGCCGGGTAATCGGAACCGGACCAGGTGGAAATTAGAGTATACGCTGGGGCACGGGGACGTTACAAAAAAGTGCACTTTTTATTGTAACGACTCTAGACGATCCAACGTGACAACGCCACGGCTCCGCTCTAGGCGACGTTATCGGGCTGCAGCCCAAGCACCACCAACCCTTCACCCTACTGGCGGGTTGTTGGTGCTCACAACCTCTCTTTGATGAGCGAACTCGATAGTTAAGTTGGGTCGTACGGGGACTTCCCAGGAGGTCACCCATCGCAGTACTACTCCAGCCTGACCACACTTAACTATGAAGTTTTCTAACTTCTCATCACCAATTGAGCTGCAGCTCAATTGGTGATGAGAAGTGAAAGAACTTAATAGTTAAGCGTGTTTGAGCGAGAGTAGTACTGGGATGCTTGTTCTCCTGGAAAGTCCTCGTACGACCCAACTTAACTATCGAGTTCGCTCATCAAAGGATGGTTGTGGCCACCAACAACCCGTCAGTAGGCTGGAGAGAGGTTGGGGTGCTTGGGCTGCAGCCCGGTAACATCGCTTAGAGCGGAGCCGTTTCATTGTCACGTTGGATCGTCTAGGGTTGTTACATGTCGGATAAGTTTTTCCTATGTTCGACCCGTCAGTGTTTGAGTTTGAGTTAGTTCTGAGTAGATTTGGGGGTAGATAAGTTATATCCCATGTGCTGTCAGTAGGTGGTGTAATCCCTTCCATTGAACTAACCCTTGCTCTATTTGTTTTCCTTGTCGGTTGAATTTGGCGCTTGTTGATGACGGCAAGTGGTTCGTGGACCGGATTATTATCATAACCGGTAGGAGGTAGTGTGATAATCAGGGTGGTTGGATCACCCTGATACGGTTTAAGGATATATGGAATACTGTATGTATCATGGACTATGGTGGTAGATCCAAATGATAGGCTGTGTCATTGATTACTTCAGAAACCTGGAAAGGTCCATAATACTTTCGGTTGAGCTTGCAATTGGATGTCCTTTCAAGTGTTAGCTGGCGTTAGGGGATTGGATGTCCTTTCAAGTGTTAGCTGGCGTTAGGGGTGTAATTTTAGTACGAGTCAATCCCCCTCCTTAAATTTGATGTCAGTTCTTTTGCTGTCAGCATAATTATTCATCTGATTTTGGGCTTTAGTGAGATTGTCCCATAACTGGTGTCGGATTTGTGTCTTTGTCTCTTAATGTAGCCTCAACAGCTTCATTGATGGTTCCACCTGCATTATATGAGCGTAAACAAGGGGGTTTTCGACCGAACATGACCTCGAATGGGGTCATGCCGATCGAAGAGTTAGATTATGTATTATGATGATATTCAGCAAGACTCAATTAAGTAGGCCGCTGTTGTGGTGTATTATGAGCATAGATCCTTAAGTATTGTCTCAAACAACGAGTAGTTCTTTCTGTTAGTCCACTAGTTTCTGGATGATTAGAAGAAATATATTTTAATTTAGTGCCCTGTTTTTGAAACAATTCGTTCCAAAAGTCACTTAGAAATATGAAATCTTTATCTGGCATTATAAATTCTGGTATTCCATTAAGTTTTCCTACAATTTCCCAGAATTCTTTCGATACAATAGGTGCAATAATTGGCCCTTCTAAGGGAGAGAAATGTGATGCCTTAGATAGACGATCTACTGCTACAAATATTGTACTAAATGAATTGGATGTAGTAAGATACCCGGGTAATGAAGTCCATAGTTAAATCAGCCCACAATTTCTGTGGAATTGGCCGGGGCTGCAGTAAACCATATGGGGTATGGTTAACTGGTTTGGATTTTGACAAATTGCACAATTATTCACATAAGTTGTGATGTTTTTTTTCATATTTGTCCAATGAAATTGTTCTTGTAGCTTATGCATTACCTTTTAATTCTGGAATATCCTCCATCGTGACTTTCATGAGCCTCCTGCAATATAAGTTTCTTTATGTTTGATTTACTGGGAATATACAACCCGTGTTTGCAATCTAAGAATTTTCCTTTGATAGACCAATCTGGATGTTAATGTGGTTGAGTTTTTATTTGTTGTATCCCTCTAATAATGGAGAGATTGGAACAGAAATTGCTTAGAGGCTTACTGGAGGACTTTGCTCAGGAATAATAGGTGATCTAGATAGTGCATCAACAACTTTGTTCTGTTTTGCTATTTTATATTTGATGGAATAGTTAAATCCTAATAGTTTAGCTAGGAAATTATGCTATTCTGGAGTATGCAAATCTTGTGTTAGCATGTGGTATAGACTTTGGTGATGTGAGTATGGTAAAATGGCGCCCAAGTAGATACTGCCTCTATTTTGCAATAGCATCTTTAACGAAATACATCTCCCTTACATGGGTAGATTTTTGTTGTATAATGGGGAATACTTTTTTACTATAGTATGCAATGACCCTATATTCTTGTAATAGAATGGCTCCTATTCTCATTCCTAAAGCATCTGTCTCAATTGTAAATGGTTCCTTGAAATTAGGTAAAGTTAGGACTGGATAAGTAGTAAACGTTTTTTTTAGTTTTTCAAAAGATTCATGGGCCTGTATAGCCCAACTACAAGTCTAGCACCAGAATTATTGGGCAAGAATGTCATACTCATGCTCTATCACCAACCACTACTCCAGATCCAAACACTGGGACCACTCATGAGACCGATCTCCTCTCCAACTTCATAATGGTCGTACTATATATCCTATTGATAAATATGTTGGTGTCACTTTATCTCTCCTTCTCTGAAATTTTATTTTGCATCAGTTTACTCTTCTATTCCTAATAATTTTTCAGAAGGTAGCTTGAATTCTCACTGGATGAAGACTATGAAGGAGTTGGATGCTCTCCAACTTCAAAAAACTTAGGATATTGTTCCTATTTTGCATGGGCATCATGTTGTCAGGTGCAAATGGATGTATACTATTAAATATCTTCCTGCTGACATTCTTGATAGATATAAAACAAGATTGGTTGTTAAAGGCTTTACCCAAATTGATGAAATTGACTTCCAAGAGACGTTTGCTCCCATTGCTAAACTGAATTATGTTAGACTTTTTTAATCTATTGCGGTCATTCTTGTCATGGCGTCGTCGCCTAGGCGTCCAGACGTCCAATTGTAAGTAAGGTGTTGAGCACCTTATTTTTTAAAAAAATTATGAGAATAGACATCGGTTTATGTAAAAACCGTTGTCTATGATTGAATAGACAGCGGTTTTTACATAAACTGTTGTCTATTCTACCCTTAACCCTAGAATAGACAATGGTTTATGTAAAAACCATTGTCTGTGCGAGCATAGTCAGCGATTTTTATATAAACCGATGTCTATTCTACCCTAAACCGTAGAATTGACAACAGTTTTTGTAAAAACCGTTGTCTATTTTATTTATTTTAAACCGTGAGCCGTACATTTTAGTTTTTACCTCGAACTTTTAGTTCTTACAGTTGTTAATGTGTGCGAAAAACCCTAAAGGCGATTTTGTGAAAGTTTTTGCTCTTCTTTGCTTCGATTTGACAATTCTCCTTCGACATATCTCATTTAGGTATATTATTTCTTGATTTTCTCAGTTTTGAGCTCTTTGTTATATTATTTCTTCATTTAGGTGATAGGGTGTTACTGTTATTTCATTTAGGTGAATGTGTGTAACTGTCATTTTCTCAGTTTTTACCGTGACCCTAGATTATTTCTTCATTTAGGTGAAAGTTTTGACGATTCTTCTTCTACTTGATCACCATGCTGAATGTTTCAAGATTAATTACTTATGTGAAAGTGTGTTACTATTATTTCATATATTTTTAGTGCTTTTATAGTTCTATATTAGCATTTAACACTAACATATATATTTATATATGTGATTGTGTGGTAATACCTCAATATCATTGCGGTTTTTTATGAATTTTGTTTAGGGTTTTTGGATGGTTTAGAGTTTTTTATGTTTTTCTTATTACAGGAAAATGACTGATAAAAGATCTTCATCAGAGTCAACAATAGACACCACTAAAATGAATGAATTGAATAAGCTTAGGCCTGAGGGGAAGAAACATCCGGTCATATTCAAGATACTAATTTTCATATTTCATGTTTAATAGTCTACAACTATCGATATATACAAAGTTATGTTGTATGCGAGTGGTGACTGACAATGCTTCCAATTATAAGGCAGCTGGTAAAATTTTAATGGAGAAAAGATCCACATTATTTTGAATTTCTTGTGCAGCTCATTGCATTGATCTCATGTTAAAAGTTATAGGCAAGGTACAACAAAATAAAATGGTGATTATAAAGGCAAGGATGATTACAAATTTCATCTACAGGTACACTCGTTTACTTGATGCAGTAAAAACTATTATAGGTGGTGATCTAGTGATGCATTCGGTGACTAGATTTGCAACATCATTCCTTAGTCTACAAAGTGTGGTTAAGCATGCAGAGAAGCTGAATTTATTTTGTGTCTCCTTCGTGAAATGTGCTAATTTAGCAAAAATTGAAGCCGGAAAACAAGTTGTTGAAATAATACTTTCAATTATTTTTTGGAATGAAGTAAGAGATTGCCAAAAAAAGAGAAAAACCACTGATTGTCGTTTTGCGATTAGAAGATGGTGATGAAAAGTCAGTTATGTCTGAAGTATAAGCGACAATGGAATAAGCTACACAAAAGATCAAAGAACATTTTGGTAATAAAGAAAGATTATTTAAAATAATTATTGAGATGGTTGAAAATAAGCAGACAAATCAAATGCAGCAAAAATTGTATATGACAGCTTTGTTTCTAAATCCAAGTAAATATTTTGAATATGAGGAGAAACAAAATGATGATACTTGAAAATTTCAAGATGTTTGCAATGATGTTATTGCAAGACTAGCGCCCGATCAACAGTTGCAAGACAAGATTGTAGAGCAATGTATTAACTACAAAGCACCTCAAAATAGTTTTGGAAAAACTATGACTATTGGATAACGAACCACCTTAAATTCGAGTAAGTATTGATTAAATTTTTTTTTTCTGTATTCAGCTTTATATGTTAAATGATTTATATGTCTTAAATGAATAATGGGTTGATGGGGTGTACATGGAGGGCCGAATGTTGACCTTACAAAGGTAGCATTGCACATACTTGACTTATGTTGTTCTTCTCCTAGTTGTGAGCGCAACTGAAGTATTTTTGAGTTTTTAAGTATACAAATATTTAATATAAAATTTAATATTTTTATATCTACTAACAAATTTGTAATTATCTTTATTCAAAATCACACAAAGTAAAGAATTAGATTTGAGCATCAAAGATTTAATGATTTTGTATACATCCAATATAATCGTCATTTACAAGCACGACTTCAAGAAAGACGTGAAATGAGAAGAAATTATAACCCTTTAGTGTTTAATGAGCTAGATTGGAGTAGTGAGTGGATGATGAACAAATCAGAGAATGCTCTAGTTTTTGATGATGATAGTCTCACATGGGAAGCTGTAGAGAGAGCTATTGGGACTGGGGTTCAAAATTTGTGAAGTGGAGCTGGAGTTAATCTTCAACTAATAGTTGAAAGAGATGAAGATTTAAATCATTTTGGATTTGTCAGTGATGATGATAATAATTATGGGCAAATGACGAATACCTCAAACCAACCGAGCACATGCAATGCTAATGACGACTTACTAGATGATGATTATATTTGATCTTTTTTTGATTATTTAAAGTTTATGTTAAAAACATTATTCATGCTGATTCATTTTTCTTGTCTTTCACTTTCATGTGATAATTGACTATGTATGATATTATGAGGAAAGCTAGTGTGTATGATGATGACATTTTTGATTTAACTATGATACTATACTATAATATTTCTGAAGTCTGAATGTGGAAAAGCTAGTTTGTATGATGTTATATTATTCATGTTGAAGTCTGAATGTTTGAATGTATGATTCATGTAGTCTGAATGTAGTGGTATTATTCATGCTAAAGCTAGTGATATTATTCATGATGATTCATTTTGGAAAACTTGTGTGCTTAATTAACACAAAACAATTATACAAAATCTGTGTGATGGACTGATTGTTATTTCTTACTCTGAAGTCTGAATGTATGATTCATGTATAATACCTGTATGGCTGACTGGTTGTGTTGGATTGTTAGTAAATTCTCTTTCATAGTTTAAAAAAAATGGAACTATTGACAATAGTTATTATAATAACCATTGTCTATAGTTTGCATTAGTTTTTTTTATATATTAAGTTGTTTTTTTGCGACTTGCTCGCCTTATTGTCGCTTAGGCATCCACATTGTCGTCTAAGCGTCCACGCGGCCGACGCTCGCCTTGGTTCGCCTTGACGCCATGACAAGAATGATTGCAGCCCACAAGTCTTGGCCCTTGTACCAGCTTGATGTAAAAAGTGTCTTTCTCCCTTGTGAATTGAAGAAAGAAATCTACATGACTCCTCCATCAAGCATGCATGTTCCTAAAGGACATGGGTTTCGCCATATGAAGACCTTCTATGGCCTAAAACAATCACCTCGGGTCTGATTTGCAATGTTAAGTGACAAACTTCTAAGTATAAATTTTGCTTGTTGTACTTCAGATCACTCAGTCTTTGCCTATAGAAGGAGAATTTTACCACTATTCTTATTGTATACGTGGATGTTATCTTTATTACAGGAACTGATGATCAACATATTACTATTGTGAAGGGTAATTTGCATTTACCTTTGAAATCAAAAAAATGGGTCTTCTTTGATATTTTCTTTCTATTGAGATTACTCATTCTGCTAGAAAAATTATGATCTCACAACGCAAATATGCCCTTGATCTTCTCAGTGACATTGGATATTTGGGAATAAGACCTATGGATAGCCCCGTGGATCCTAATTATGATATTCACAAGTATAATTCTCTGGATCTTGAGAGAAAGTTGGAGTTTCAATTCATTGTGAAAAAAATGATTTTTTTGACTATTACCCGACCCGATATCTCCTTTGTTGTTGGTTTAGTTAGCCAATTTATTCATAGTGCTAAAGTTCATCACTATCAAACTGTTCGTTGGATACTTAAATACTTAAAAAAGGATCCCAAAAATGACATTATCTATCAAGATCATGGTTACATTAAGGTTCATGGGGATAGTGATGCTGATTTGGCTAGTTTCTCTTCTGACAAAAAATCTACAAGTGGATATTTTATCTTTGTGGGTGACAATCTTGTTTTCTGGAGGAGTAAGAAACAAAATGTGGTTGCTCGTTCCTCTACTGAAGTATAATATCGTGTCATTGCCTGTACTATATCTGAATTGATTTGGGTTAAATCTATTTTGGGAGAAATCAACTTTTCTGTGCTAAAGGTCATGCACCTACACTGTGATAATCAAGCTTCTATACACATTGCCAATAACCCCGTCTTTCATGAGAAGACAAAATACATTGAAATTGATTCACTTTGTGCGGGACAAAATTCAGGATCAAACCATTACTATTGTATTTGTGCCATCTAGAGATCAACTTGCTTATATACTCACCAAAGTTGTTTCTGACAAATCTCTTCAAACATGCACTCATAGGATTGAAATGTTGGATGCTTATGACGTTAAGTTGAGGGGGGTGTTAAAAGGCAAGCTATCCTTGGCTCACCGAGTGGTGACTGTTTCTCAAGAATCCCCGCGCCACAAGGGTTCAGGGAAAGGTCCCACCAGAAGGATAAAATGTAGGCAAACCTTATGATGCGGAACATAGACGAGCACTTGCAGTGGATGACGAGTTTTGGGTCCGTTCGGGATCAATTTGCGACTTTCCATATATGGCTTTCCCGGATCGACGATCGGACTCCGCGAATGCGTCCGGATTCGCGCTGCGAATCAATTTCATATATTACTTTATTATATTTGCATTTATTTTGATGAGTTTGGGTGGCCCCACCTCCATCCATTCATAGTCGTCGATGGTGGGATGCTCTAGCCTCCTATTTATTATAAATAGATCATGTATGGGCTGAAAAGAGGCATTGCAAAATTTAGAGAAAGGTTTTCTCGGATTCCCGCAATCCCACCACGGTACCAACTTCGTGGAACCCTAAGTGACGACTCCTACATGCGTATCTCTCTCCCCAAGATTTGCCCTAACCCTAGGCCACTTTCTTCCCCTCCAATTCCCCTTACAACTACCTACAAGCTCCCCAATTCCATCGCACCCTGTTGTTCAGAATTCATATTTCTATTTTATTGCACTGTTCATAAATGAAATGAACTGTTCATCTATAAAGTTTGCTCAGCCCTAAGCCCCTGAAACATACGTCGGCCCCTTTCTTCCCTGCTGAACCTGTTGTAGGCTGCCCCTTTTTCCTCCCAGCAAACCAGTCGTCTGCCTCACCTCTCCCTCCCAGCAGCCCAGTCGCCGACCACCCTTCTTCCTCCCTGAACAAAGTCACCTAACGCCTCCCCTCCCAGAAAAGTCGCCGCCCGTTGCCCTCCAATTCCTCTCCTGCAGCCCCTATCGAACCCTAATCTTCCCACCCTTGGCTTACATTCTCTCTTCTGTGGATCCACTTCCCACAACCCTATTCTCAGGATCAGTTCAGATATGAGAATTTTAGCCCTCGATCCGTCATTCCCTCCACTCATACCTCATTCTTAAGCCCGTATCCGCCACCAAACATCGAATCCATTCACCACTCGCCCAGATCTACTCCTACAAGGCTAGATCAATCTATTTTTGGCCCGATCCCACCCTTCACCGTCGAGGACAACCACCTCCCTCTCTTTCCGCCGTCGGCCCACATTTGATCGCTGTTCCACGCATCCGGATCTGAAATCTTCAGTGTCTTGGTCAGCCCACTATTTGGTGAGATTTTGTTGTATTGATTTATTATTTTCAGCACTTTTATATTTGGCTAGATCACTATATTAGTTTGGATACCTTGTATTGTGGTGGATTGTTAGATAATTATCGTGATTTGCAGGATTTATTCATCGCGCGCTCTTCTTTTGACCCTTTACGCGGAGGAAAGCCTATGCTTGTTTTGCCCAAATAAAATATTTTGCCTTGTTTTGAATTATGTACGTGAGATGTTATTATTTATTATTCAATTTATGATTTAATCCATCGGGATTTGCATAGCATGTATGGTTAAGTCACTGATCTTTCCGCCGCCTATAGATTCGTCCTGCGTCAATTGGTATCACAGGGGAGTTGCACGCACTTTTTGATACGCTGTCGTAGAGTCTATAGACTTTCATTATGTGTAGGTGTCACAATTATTCCTCCCCTCACTTGGGAGGTCCCGAGTCCACTTGCACCCACTCTCACAGAGCCCCGTCAGCGAGATCTTCACGTCACTGCATTATTCGCGATCGCAACACACCACTCCCAGAGATCGTATTGACTAACCGACACGACTCCACTATGCTAGAGATGATTAGTATGATGATTGTCGTTCTTTTCCGTACGCATGAGCGGATCGTGTTGATCCTTCGACACAACTCGGTTACCTTAGGGATGAATATTATGAGGATCGTCGTTCCGAGAGAGATCTTGAGAGTTGGTTTTGTACTGTTGTCCCTTCCTTTGACGACTCATCGAGTCTGGAGTTTTCATTTATTGGCTTGTGGATGTGAAGTATTATCTTTATCATTTTGAGATATTTGGTGAGCGTCGCGTCAAATTTGCGAATCTTAGACTTTTAGATCAGACAAGTGTATATTGGGCTAGCATTGAGAAGACCCGCGAGCGAGACTTTTTCGTCGCATCACTAGTTGGGCGGACATAAAGCGTACATTGTGTCATAGGTATCTGTCTATGTCGTATTACAGTCACTTGCTCGATCAATTATTTTCGCTTCAATAAGGATTCATGTCTGTCGTTGTGTACAAAGGCCGTTTTGATGAGTTAGCTGTAATGAGTGATATCCGAGAGGACCCAACAGGAGGCTCAACAGGGGGTCGTCATAGAACTCGTCACTAGGGTCAAGATTCTCCAGATGAGTACCATCGCAAGGGGTAGTGCCCCCATGAATAGGTGACATGGCCACTTCAAGATTAACACCAGGCTCTGGGCTCTCGGTCGTGATGTGACTCAGGATAATGACAACGGGAGAGCGACATAGACCTGCACTCAAGAATGAATATGTGGGTGTGGTGTCAAGAATTGGGTCGGTGGTGGGGGTGCTAACTAATCCGGTGCATGGCAGAAGAAGAGGTGTGGGTGAGGAACATAATACTGTAGACTCAATAGGTCGCTCCGGTTCACTCTCAATCGAGGTCACAAGAAACGGGTCAGAGACAAGAGATAGGTCACTCACTGTGCTAAGTACCTCACTGGGATGAGAGCAATCCGCATCAGGTATCACTTCTATCGTGGCTGACAGGACAGTGGTAGGCGTCATGGTGACCTCAGTATGGGAGGGACTCGTACTGCGGAGGTCAATGTGAGAATCTCATCAACCAGCTCTTGCGGATCTCAAAAACTGTTCATAACAAAGGGCGAGCTGATATGTCTGCTCGAAGGACTTCGAGCTATGATAAGCTACCTTAGTACGTATGTCAAGCTGAAATCCAGAACGAAATAGGGGAATGATCATGGCTGGGTCCTCTCGGATATCACTCATCACAGCTAACTCATCAAAACGGTCTTTGTACACAACGACAGACATGAATCCTTACTGAAGGGAAAATAATTGGTCGAGCAAGCGACTCTGATACGACATAGACAGATACCTCTGACACAATGTACGCTTCATGTCCGCTCAACTAGTGATGCGACGGAGAAGGTCTCGCTCGCGTGTCTTCTCAATGCTAGCTCAATATACCCTTACCTGATCTCAAAGTATAGACAGGAATTATGTACGTGCGAGGCTTGATAAAAGCTTGAACATTAGGTGAATGAATCCCTATGTAATCATGAGACTGATCGAGGCAAACACATATGATCCTGATATCCCTGCAAGTATAGACATCCATCCGATATTTAGTGTTGAAGATATGACGTCGTACTACGAGCCTCGCGAGTATGTGGACCCAAGCAGCGGGGCCTTCCAACCGCCCACACCTCCACTCTCGTTGCCTTACCACCTTCATAGTCCACCCACATCTGATGGCCACCACTACTCACCCACTCCTGACACCTACCCACCTAGGGAATCGTCTTCTTTGGTTCTACCTTCGGCACCGCCGATCGCATCGGGATCCATCACTCATGAGTTGAGTGTTGAGAGCATCACGGAAGCCAGACGCCGTCAGTACATTCTTACTACAGGCATTGATGACACCTGGGTACTTGCAGCAAAGCTTGATCGATTCGCCCTTGGACTTCGACTTCGGTACAGCCGTCTCCATTCACCGGAGATGACATCTTTTCAGTCAGTGAGAGTTGATTGATGAGGACATTTTTCCAGCGACGACACTTGGGCGACCTCTGGTGGGCTTTTTCGAGTTTTACCTGGCATGCAACGAGAGAATTTTGATCCCTATTTATCGTGAGATGAATTCTTTCAAGCCGGTGAGATTTATACGAAGCATATACGAGCACTTGCAGTGGATGACGAGGTTTGGGCCCGTTCGGGGTCAATTGGCGACTTTCCATATATGACGTGCTCGGATCGACGATCGGACTCCGCGGATGCGTCTGGATTCGCGCTGTGAATCAATTTCATATATTAGTTTATTATATTTGCATTTATTTTGATGTTTTTGGGTGACCCCACCTCCGGCCAATCATAGTTGTCGATGGTGGGATGCCCTAGCCTCCTCTTTATTATAAATAGATCATGTATGGGCTGAAAAGATGCATTGCAGAATTCGGAGAAAGCTTTTCCCAGATTCCTGCGATCCCGCCACGGTGCCGACTCCTTGGAACCATATGTGACGACTCCTAGGTGTGTATCTCCCTCCCCAAGGTTTGCCCGAACCCTAGGCCACTTTCTCGCCCTCCAATTCCCCATTACAGCTACCTACCAGCCCCCAATTCCTTCGCACCCTGCTATCCAGAATTCCTATTTCTATTTCATTGCACTGTTCATAAATGAAATGAACTGTTCGTCTATAAAGTTTGCTCAGCCCTGAGCCCCCCCGAAACAGCCGCCGGCCCCTGCCTTCCCTACTGAACCTGCTGCAGGCCGCCCCCTTTTTCCTCCCAGCAAACCAGCCGTCTGCCTCCCCTCTCCCTCCCAGCAGCCCAGTCGTCGGCCACCCTCTTTCCTCCCTGCACATATGCACCTACCTCCTCCCCTCCTACCGCAAAGTCACTACCCGCCGCCCTCCAATTCTTCTCTCCTGCAGCCCCTATCAAACCCTAATCTTCCCACCCTTCCCTTCCATCCTCTCTTCCGTGGATCCACTTCCCACAACCCCTATTCTCAAGATCAGCCACGATCTGAGAATTTCAGCCCCCGATCTGTCATTCCCAACACCAATACCTCACTCCTAAGCTCGGATCCGCCACCAAACATCAGATCCATTCACCCCTCGGTCGGATCTACCCCTATGAGGCTGGATCTATCTATTTTCGGCCCGATCTTACCCTTCATCGTCGAGGATAGACACCTCCCTCTTTTTCCTCCGTCGGTCCCACATTTGATCGTCGTTCCACACATCCGGATCTGAAATATTCAGTGTCTTGGTCAGCCCACTTTTTGGTGAGATTTTGTTGTATTGGTTTATTATTTTCAACACTTTTATATTGGGTTGGATAACTATATTAGTTTGGATATCTTGTATTGTGGTGGATTGTTATTTAATTATCGTGATTTGCAGGATTTATTCGTCGCACGCTCTTGCTTTGGTCCTTCACGCGGTGGAAATCCTAAGCTTGTTTTGCCCAAATAAAATATTTTCCCTTGTTTTCAATTATCTGTGTGAGATGTTATTATTTATTATTTAATCTGTGATTTAATCCGTCGGGCTTTGCATAACATGTAGGGTTAGGTCTCTGATCTTTCCGCCGCCTGTAGATTCATCCTGCGTCACCTTACTATGTATATTTTTGGCTTGGTCCTTGCGCCAGTTGATGAAGGTACACCACCGCCTAGGATCCATGTTTTGTGGGAGCTAACATATTGGTATGAAAAGGATTCGTGATGAGATCTTTTTGAGTGCTTCAAGGCTCAAAGGATGGACCAAATAGGATCCAAGGAATAGAAAAGGATTTAGATCATGTAAAGGCCTCAAAGGAAAAGAAGGATCATCCGTGAGCCAATATAATGTTTGTGTGAAGGGAAGCCCGCCCGCACCTACCTCAATCAACTACCTGAAAGAGATATCAGTACATAAAATGGAATTCTAATTGAGGCTTCATTTGTTTCGGCGGTGGCGGATCGATTCGGCGGGTGGAAACGGAGTGTTCGAAACGGAGGGGGGAGGTGGCTGCTCCAAACGGAACTTTTTGGGGCGTTTCTCATGGCGGGTGGGTGGAAACGGAGCAAACGCCGCCGGAGGTTCATTTGTTTACCCGCCTTCCGGCGGCGTTTGCCCAAAACGGAGCACCGAAACGCCCAAACAAATAGAGCCTGAATTATCCATCTCCATTTTCTGAATGATGAACATCATACTATATTCAGTGAACAGCCCTCATGCTGTACTAAAAGAAATTTTTAGTCACTAGTTATTGAATATTTGAACTCATGACTCATCAAGTACCTTTAATACAGTGGGGCTTAATACAATTTATTCTTCGTTGATTAACTCATTGCTTACTATACTTTTTTGTTTTTGGTTGACTCTACCCTTGTTTTATTTAACGTGATATTGAAAATTATTTTTTCTATGTTATATAGGAACACATTCAGATGCCAGGTCTACGCTGGAGGTTCCGATATTCTGGTTTATTCACAATGAACCGCTACTTGTTGATAAACATTATCAAGCAAGGTCACTTTTTGACATGGTAATTGTTGTTCAATCAAATAGATCTGCATGGGAGAGTCACTTGCAATGCAATGGAAAGTCAATTATGTGGGATTTGAGGTTTGCCCTCCATCCTTTTCCTTAAAACAAAGTTCACTTCCCCCATTCATATGGCCAGTTTACTTCAGCGAACACATGCTTATGTCAACACCAAGAAATGGAGGGTAGAACCAATTAGCTTTATATTGTGCGTGCAGTGAGGCTACCAATTGCAATAGTGTCGGGTTCAAGCACCGCTTGAAATTGTAATAGTAGGTTGGGTTGTAGCCTTGTTAAATTCAAATACGTAACCTTTTTAATATTACCATTATCAAAAGATCCAACTATCAATGTGATAAGATTGCTTAAATCCTGAGGCATAGTGACGGCTCTAGCCCAAGTGAAATAAGGCACTGATAATAAAGTATTTATGTGATTTATATATTTTTATTTTGTAGATGATGCATATCTGATGCATCGAGATGAGTTAGAGTTTATGGTTTAAAATTTTTGGCGAGGTCGAAGACATTCGGAGTACCCGAAGAGAAACTGATGTTCATAGAGAGCTTGTAATGCATTTTTAGAGGTGGTGGAGCCATGGAAATGAGTTCTGAGCCCACTGGAACCGAAATTAAGAGTACATGACTCTAATCAACGTGATCTCAACTTTCAATTGATATCCCTAGCCTTCAAAATCACATATTATCCTTTTTTTAGGAGCAATAAGACCACCTTCAGACCTATGTGGTAGAAAATGGAAGCAGCCCGGGGTAGCACATCTACAGTAGATCCGCCCAAAGAGTATTAGGGGAAGTAATAGAGAAGGTTGACCTTCCGAGGACACTGCCTAGTTCGAGCACTATCAAGTGTTTTGAACGTTTAAGAGTTACACAACTTGTAAATGTCAAAACTATAGGACCATGCTTGCTTATGGTTTGTAAATGTTTAGGTTCCCAACTATCATAGTGAAGTACTCCCAGCTGATGGATGCAGTGATAATATATAGTATACTGACTAGGGTTACTCTCTTTGTGATCAGGAGGCAACTTAATGCATATGTGGGGGAAGATAAACATTGGAGGTAAAATCTTTTCCACACCAGGGGCATGGTGTAACTGTGAGTTTATTACTGTTGGTGACAATTACATGAATGCAGTTTCTACCACCAATTTGGAGAAGCTTGAATTTTCTACTACACCCCATCCTTGTTTGTACTAGTTGCAGTGTCTCAATGGAGATGGCAGAGTGAGAGTGTACAAGCAGTCTTTGATATCCTTATCCATTGAGAAACCATGCCAGGAAGAAATGATGTGTGACATCATCCCCATGAGTGCTCGTCACCTCCTTTTGAGAAGGCTCTAGTTGTTTGATTGGAGGTTTGTGTTGCGGGCTTCCGCCGGGACAACTGGCGCCCAGAGCTTCTCCACAACATGGGTCGCGGCCCAACGCACCCAACCCCACTTTTGCGCCTGTTCTCAGCACGACGGGGATGTTGATGCCAGGATTCGATCCTGCTACGTCCCTGATAAGAATCACTTAACGCTTTCCCTCATCACCAGCTTATATCAAGGAGGTCTGGGTATCTAGTCCTAGCCTCAACAACCCGTCACACCGAGAACACGTGCGGAGAAGGGTTGGGTGCGCTGGGTCGCGACCCATGTTGTGGGCTCGACCGGCGGGATTAGGCATGTGAATGAGCCGGTGCATAACATCAAAATTTGCATTTTGATGTTGCGGGCTTCCGTTGGGACAACTGGTACCCGGAGCTTCTCCATAACTTGGGCCGCGGCCCAACGCACCCAACCCCATTTTTGCGCATGTTCTCAGCGCGACGGGGATGTTGAGGCCAGGATGCGATCCCGCTACTTCCTTGATAAGAAGCACTTAACTTTTGCCCTCATCACCAACTGATCCGCAGATCAGTTGGTGATGAGGGCACACGTTAAGTGCTTCTTATTAAGGAGGTTGCGGGATCGAATCCTGGCCTCAACATCCCCGCTGCGCTGAGAACAGGCGCGAAAATGGGGTTGAGTGCGTTGGGTCGCGACCCATGTTGTGGAGAAGCTTCGGGTGTCAGTTGTCTCGATGGAAGCCCGCAACAGTTTTTTCTTGATGGTTACCTAAACACCCATTCCTTATCCAAAGATGGGAAACAGATTTCTTTGGCACCTCTACTTCCTTAGCAGGTTCAAGATGAGCATAGCAGGATGGCAATATGTTACGGATGTGCGCGCCGACTAGTCGTTGTTGGGGGGTCTACATGTGGAGGAAGACGATGATGGATCCGTCTGGAGGAGATACCGAAGACGCTTCACCGGCATGGTTATTTTATTTGCATTCTGTTATGTTATATTATGTTATGTGTACGCTTTACTATTAGCACTGTCTTTTTGTTATCCGTACCCCGCGCTTATAAGGGGTGGTGTTGTACTTTTTTTATTATCTAGTCGTCGGTGCTCGAGATTGCGCTATGTCTGCGACTTCCGTTTCCGCGTGGGATCTCGCCGAGATTTCCGATTCTGCTGCAGCGCTCAATTCCGCCGCGGCGCATCCGCCTACCTGCCACGTCTCTCGATCCATTACTTTCGACATCGGGGCCGCCTATCTGCCCCGAGCATCTGCGCGTTCATCGCTTCCAGCTTCTAGTCATATACCGATCTGCTGGTTTTGAGGCACGATCTGACGCAGGAAGGCCCCGACCCTCTGTTTTCGTCGACCTCCACCAGATCCGCCCACTCCCGGCCGACGTCTGACGTCTCCAACCCCATGGATTCCACCACTCTAAAGCCCTTGGTCATCGCGTCGAGGCTCAGAAATAACTTGTCGCATCCATGCACGCCTCTCTCCTCTCCATCCACTCCAAGATTGACTTCCTGCATGCGCCGACAATCGCTATATCTGCCTCATCCAGCTCTTATTCGCCCTCGGACGGTTACTCTCTCCTCAGCGTCATGCTGCTTCCCATTCCCTCCAGAAACACCCTCCACCCATTCAGGGCCGGTTCACCCTCTCCCTCAATATTCCCTCTTTGTCGGAATTGACTGGTGGGATGGATCGCCAAAGCGGAGCAATATTTTTACTTCAACTACACACCGGAGCACGACAAGGTTTTTACGACTATGGTTGGCCTGGACGGCTCGACCCTCCATTAGGCTCGGTGGCTACGCCAATATAACTCATGCCTCTCCTGGCCCGAGCTCAAGCAGAAAATGATTCAGCTGTATGAAACCCGCTACTCTGGCTCCTCCGCTATCGAACTTCTATGCGGCGTCTGCCAGACAACTGGCCTGGATGACTATATTGAAAAGTTTGTCGCCTTGGTCACTCACGTCCCCGGATTGCCACCCAACAATTACCTGGGCTACTTTATGCACGGGCTACTGCCCCATATTCGCTCCCGCCTCCACACAAACCATCGCTACATGGTCTCCGACGCCCTTGATATGATGCGTCTGGTGGAGGCCAACCTCGCCCCCAAGGCGCCTGTACCTGCAGCTAGTCACCGCCTTGGCCGTCCTTGCGACTACCTCCCTCAATGGGCCATGGCCCCGCAGAAGCCACCCCCTGGGGGTGGGGGGGGGGACCCGACCGTCCGACAATTCCTCAGTGCATCTCCAGTGTTTTTGGTATCGTCAGCCCTACTCTCCTACGCATGTGTGCTCCATCAAGAAGTTCCACGCCATCATCAGAGACTTCGACCCTGAGGTCACCTCTGAGTGGGTTATCACCAAATCCGGCTGCGGCACGAGGACATCGCCAAGAACTCCTTTCGGACGCACAACAACCACTACGAGTTCTTGGTTATGCACTTCGGCCTGAGCAACGCTCCCGACACCATCCAGGAGACGACAAGCGACATTTTCCGGGCGGTACTTCGTCGACACGTTACTCATTTTTTATGGCATTTTGGTAATGATCATCTTCGGCACGTCCACCTCACCCTGACCAGCATCCGACGCCATCACCTAAAGCTCAACCCGAACAAGTGTTCCTTTGGGGTGTCGTAGGTGAGCTACCTCGGCCACACCATCTCGGCCTGGGGGGTCTTCATGGACGAGGGGAAGATTGCGGCTGTCGTTCATTGTCCGACTCCTACATCCCTACGGACGTACGTTGATTCCTCGGCTTGACGGGATACTATCGACGCGTCATCCAGGGGTACGAGGCTCTAGCTCGCCCCCTCATGCAGCTCCTGAAGAAGTCGGAGGAGGGCCCTTTTCAGTGGACGGTCGTGGACGCCGCAACCTTTGCCGCCCTTCAGCAGGCCCTAGTACACAGGTCGGTGTTGGCCATGCCCAATTTCTTTCTACTATTCCGATAGGACAAAGCATTTGTGGCCGCCTGCCTGGTCTGCCTGAAGGCTGAAGGCCAAGTACAAAGTAATATTTCTCACTGGCCTCCTTCAGTCTCTTCCCATTCCGGACCGCATTTAGGAGTACATGGCCATGCAATTCATTACTCAGCTACCAGCCTACCATGCTCCCAGTGGTTCGACTGTATCTTGGTCATGGTGGACAGACTGTTTGTGGAGACCCAAATTCCTGGGCTTCCCAATTGATTTCAAGAATTGAACAGTATTTCAATAAAAGAGTCGCATCATATCTAGGTACAGTACAAAGAACATACAAAACAATATTTTTTTCATTTATTTATTGTTACAACATTTGATAAAAGAAAATTAACATGAGTACTACTTATATTCAATACAGAAGTCACAATACAGATCTCTACAAGAGTCCTTATGCTTTTGGTGAACCTCCCCGATGCCTACGAAGATCTTTAGTCATACCTTCGCTAGTTCTTCTGGAGGAATCCTCTTAGGAGTACTGGGAGACGCTCCTGTTACCTAAAAAATAAGACCACAATGGGTTAGTCATAAAAATTATGACTACGTGAAATAAATATTTCATGAAGTGTCGTACATGCAACAATGATGATTATAACAATATGCATACAGTACAATAAAACAATTATTTGATTATTTTCAACACTGATCCTTAAATTACCCCTTAATTTTAGTTACATAAAATGAGAAATGCTCTGGTGATGCAAACTTGAATTGGGCCCCATCCCGAAGGGTGTAATTTGTAGGCTCACCCCTACTGGTGAATCCATCAGTAGATGTCTCTACATCATAAGATTTGAAACCATCACATTTACCTATGCGGAGTTTTAAATAAATTTTATCTTGTCGTAAAAACAGAAGTTTTTAAATAAAATGATCCCATCAGAAATATATATATCGCTTCATGTTTTTCCCTCGCCCACATTTTGTTTCATAGTGATATCTTAATGAGTTAAACTCATATGCACAGACACTGTTTTATTTCAGAAACAAAAATAGAAAATTAAGTGAATAAAACTAATTCAGGAAATAAGAAACTCACCGCAGTCTTGTCTTTATTCACACTTTTATTTGCATTGTCATCATGATTATCTTGTGACGTTATCCTCTTATTTTTGAGTCTCGGAAACCACTGAAATTATACGTACTTTTTATTTGGGTTGTGTCACTTGATATTCGTGACGTTATGTTGTCAACAAGACGTTGAAAATATCGAAAAGTAAAAGAAATGCCAAAAATGTCTGAAAAAGTATCCAACTAAAACAGTCCTCAACGGAGATTGTGAATCTTAGCCGACCAAACGACACAAAATAGCGAAAAATGGCTCAAAATGACTTTGCAATCCAGCCCAAAAGTGAAACAGAGCATAACTAGCTTTTAAAATGGCAAATAAGCGAAAAATCGGCGCAAAATTATCTTTAAAAAGGATTATTAAACTTTCTCAAAATCCTATGGCCATCCAGCACCAACTAGCTCCCAAAATCAGTAATTTCTTAAAGGAATTTAGCATCCCAACACCCAAATGAATTAAAGTAATTTAGCTAATTAAAGAAGAATTAACCAAACCATCCAAGGGGCAAAGGAGAAGAATTTTCTTACAGCAAGAGAGAGGAGAAAGGCACAGAACAACTAAACAGGGAGCTCGGGAGCAACAACCAGGAGCAACAGTAGCAGGGCAGTAGCAAGCACTAAACAGTGGCTCGGGTACAGCAGTAGAAGAAGAACAGAAGTAGCAGCAGGAGCCCTAAGCGACAACAAGTCGACTGCGGCAAAGCAGAGGTAAATACGACACAGCAGCTACGGCGGTATCGTCGTCACGAAAGCACGACAGCGATGGCACGGCGATGTCGTTGGCACGAAAGTAAAGACAGCAACGACATAGTAAGCCTGACACAGCACCGTCAAGAAGTATCAGAAGGAGGAGAAACGTTTCTCTGTCGAAGTAGAGCAGCCAGAGGAAGAAGGCTACAGGAAATCGCCGAAGCAGAAAGGCTACGAAAAGGCAGTGCGGGAGAAACAGCAGCCTGGGCTCGATTTATAGCAGGGAAGTAAGCGATTAGCGAGAAGATCGCGCCAAAGAACCGCTCCAGAAGTCTCATAACCAAACCCAAATTGTTATCCAGCCAACAACTAATCGAGCCATCACATAAATAAAGCAGCCAGCACTTTCATTCAACCCGATCAACCCACTATACCAGCAAGCCCAAATGATACAAGCCAGCC
Organism: Platanthera guangdongensis; assembly: GCA_039583875.1. Classification (NCBI taxonomy): domain Eukaryota; kingdom Viridiplantae; phylum Streptophyta; class Magnoliopsida; order Asparagales; family Orchidaceae; genus Platanthera; species Platanthera guangdongensis. Next base: position 27,131,918 of record CM077150.1, on the reverse strand, counting down.
CACATGATACAAGCCAACCCATATATAAATTTAATCAGCCCAACCAGCTCACACTCAAAGGCAGCAAGCCCAAATAATTTAAAGGGTCAATTCATCCAAAAGAACCACCAAAAAGAAAAAAAAACATAACGTCAATCAAATAAATCTTAAATTTGTTTTAAGTGGGGGAAAATACTTTATTGGCGGGAAAATACTTTATTGGCGCATACGGCGGGGTTGTCACACTGTCCAAATACGACCATTTTATTCTCCTCTGTCACCCCTACACCGCCGCCACACCTTGGACAGCTTCCTCAACGGCGTCGTGCGCCTTCATGGGTTCCCTCGATCGATCTTGAGCGATCGTGATTCTCTTTTCTTGAGCACCTTCTGGACCACAATTTTTCCGGCTACTGGGTACTCGCATGAGCACCGCTTATCACCCATAGGCGGATGGCCAGTCCAAGGTCCCGAACCGTTGCTTGGAGGCATACCTCTACTGTTTTGTGGGGGAGCAGCCCCGTGGATGGGCCAAGTGGCTCTGTTAGGCCGAGTACTCCGACAACACCGCCTGCCCCCACACGGCAGGTACCACCCCTTTCAAGACCGTATATTGCTGGCCTCCACCCTCCATGATCTGTCATCTGTCGGGGGAGTGGCGGGCCGAGAGTTTGGACACCACCCTGCAGGATCGTGACACCATCCTAGACCACCTGAAGCATCACCTCCTACAGGCCCAACAGAAGATGTCTTCCTTTGCGAACAGGAAGTGGCGCGACCTCTCCTCTCAAGTGGGGGAGAAGGTGTTCATCAAATTGCACCCATACCGCTAGCTATTTTTGGCCCACGGGCCTTTCCTGAAGCTAGCCCTTGGTTCTTTGGCACCTTTGAGATACTAGCGCCTATCAGTTCGGTCTCCTACCCCCTCTGCCTCCCCGCCGAGAGCTGCATACACCTGGTGTTCGACGTTTCTCAGCTACGCCGCATGGTGGGCAAGCACGCCACCACATATCAAATGTCGGACGATGTTGATCTCGCTGGCGAGGCGCCGTATTACCCGGACAAGATACTTGATCCCACTTCGGAGGAAATCCTGGGTGCCTGGGCTAGTCACCCAGACTCTGATGCCATATGGCTTCCTCAGAATGGCTTCCGCTGCCAATTCGTTGACTATTGCTTTGTGGACAAGACATATTTTCCAAACGATGGTATTGTTACGGATGTGCACGTCGACGAGACACCGTGGTTCGTCCACACGCAGAGGAAGACGTTGACGTGTCTGTCTGGAGGAGAGACCGAAGACGTGCCGCCGACATAATTATTTTATTTGCATTTTGTTATGTCATATTATGTTATGTGTGCACTTTACTATTAACATCTTCTTTTCATTATCTGCATCCCTCACTTATACGGGGTCGTATTGTACTTTTTTCATTATATTTTAATGAATGTGTTTTAGGGTTGCTTCTTAGAGTTCTCCTCTCAATCTCCTCCCCTCTCTATCTCTCCTTGCTTCCGTCGGTCCTTCCTCTCACTAGATTACTCTCCAAAAACTTATCACAATACACCTTGCCCGGTGTTGTATAGGGTTCTTGAGTCTCTTGGATATGATTATTGAGGTTAGTGGCGCAACTGAGACGATAGTGGTAGAACCATTAGAGGTTGCTTGTGAAACTATCAATGAGGGAACCATGTTTAGTTGAATTGTCCATAGAGGATTGGATTTTTTGTTGGTCCCATCTGATTTGAGGACAAGTCTTTTCCAAGGAGAGGAGCGAGATCGAAGACATTCGGTGCAACAAAAAAGGAATTGATGACCAAAAGAAAGCTTCATGAAATCCATGGAGATCAGCCCCGAGGCCGGAGGACGTGAAATTTAGCATCCACGATACTAATCAATGAGATTTATATTGGGAAAACTCTTTATGATTTGATATAACAGATTAATTAAGTGATATAGGTAAATGCCTAAATATGTATAAAAAAGCATGTTGTATAAGTATGAGTTGTAATCTGGTACATGTTGCCAAAGAATCAGAATGCACTCAAGAAGAAGAATCAGCTACATTATACTTTTGTGCGTCGAGAAGTATTCAACGCACGTCGACAAAGACTAAGTCTATATGTCTGGAAGTGTTGAACATATGCCGAGAAGTTGATTTCATGCGTCATGAAGTAATCGACGCACGTTGATAACAATGTTCCTTCCTTTCATCGAGTTCCGCTTAAAAGGAAAGTCTGCTCGGAGCATAAGTATGCAGCCTACGTCGAATTCTCTCTACTCAAAAATTCGACGTACATCAACAAGTATTTGACGCATAAGCAACAGAATGTTGATTTCTCTTCAAAATTATGTCATCAATCTCAAAGTAATTTTTGGAACTGATTCAAGTATAGTTCCCACCATTATTGATTCATTTCAAGAAGGTATTTATGTCCATTGACACTAAAAAGAAAGACCATTTCTGTAACAGTCATATATATGCCAGAAGATTTCGCATAGAAGATAGTCGTGTACTCATTCTGAGTTTTTCTCTTCTCTTCAAGATTCAGAATTCTCCTTCCCTCTAGATGAAGATCTCTCCAAGAACCCTAGCCAACAAGATCTCTCCTCTCAAATCTAAGGCTCCTCCTCTATGTGGGTTTTCATCTTCTTCCTCAGGATTACTCTCAAGACAAGATTCATCTTCTCTTTATTGAATCCAGTCTTCTCTGCTTAAGTGAGCCGACTACTATTTCTATTCAAATAAGAATCCACACAGTGCTTTAAATAACCCGATCCTTTAGAGCTTTGTTGAAGAAGGATCACATTCTGGAAAGTTCTGCTTCTACATTCACTATTTCAGAAAAGAGTTTTATCTCTCTTGAAAAGATTCAGTTGATTCTAAGAGTCTCTTTATCAAAAGATTCAGCTAGTTCTAAGAATCCTTTTATCAAAGATTCAATTGGTTGTGTAGATCACCTTTTATCAAATGATCTACTATATTAGTTTTAAGAATATCCTTATAAAATATTCAGTAAATTGATTTTAAGAGTCTCCTTATCAAAAGATTCGGCACTATTTAGTAGAATTCATGTCATGAGGTAGAAGAGAGGATGTACCTAAGTTTTTAAGGGGAACATCTATAAATCTTGTTTCTTCTGTTTGTATAGATCTCTATAGCTTTCTTTATTAATTTTTGTGCTTTAATCTTTCTGCTACTTTTAATTTAAATAATTTTGAATGTACTGTGATTGATTGTCTCTGATAATCTTTAAATTTCTATCCCCCCTCCCTCTAGAATAATTCTCAACGCTTTACCCTCACTTTCAATTTAGTATCAATCAAGATTGTAGATTCCGGCCGACATGTCCAACATGTCGGCCGACATGTCAGTCTTGAGGGAGAAATGACACGTTATCGCCACATATGACAATTCTGTCGTTTTACAGTATTGCGACCGACATGTCGGATATGTCGGCCCAATATTGAGGCAAATGTCGGCTAATGTCAGGTAATGTCGGCCCAATAATGCGATTTTTTTGTTAAAAAATTATAATTTTTTATAGAATGAATTCATCAGAAGGGTTTAGCAAGATACCTAGTGATTCTTTCATAGCATGTAGAGATCTATGATGGACATTTTGTGAGAAGGTGACTTCAAATGACGCCAATCAAATACGATTAAATACTCGTTAGTTGTTTAATTTTCTCTAATGAATTTTAATTTACATTTAATCGGATAAAATAATTACCATCTAATTAATATATATATATATGTGTATGTATGTATATATAACAATACAATCCGACATTTTGAAATGTCCTTGATATATCCCCGCAATCCGGCATCCGACAATTCAAACCGACATGAGTCCGACATCTGCAACCTTGGTATCAATAGCTGTTCCTGGGCTTCAAAATCAGTCTTTAAATATTTGTCGTTTTATTTAAAAATTTGGGGAGGGTTTTAAATGTAATTGGCACTTTGTTATTTAGATTTAGAACCTTGTGAGACGGGAACTTTTTCAATGTGCAATTGCTATGGCTTGAATGGGAGAACCGACACTAGGTGCGGATTCACAAAAATTTCAGTCTTACCTGTGCAAGCCGACATGTTTTCTAGAGGATTTTCTCCTCTTTCTTTACTTCTATCGTTAGGTGTTCTCTCCAACGGCGCAATTGATCCTTATCTTTTGGTGGTGGCAGGTGTCTTTATTCTCTGATTTTGGCGAGTTTGTATCTTCCATTCCCGGCCTAGTTCTTCTTTTTTCTCACAGATTTTTCCTGGCGGGCTGTTTGAGCTTTATGGCTGTAGTTTTTATGGCTGTAGTTTGAAGTGATTTTTGGCAGTTTTTGGCCTATTAATGAAACTCCTGGTCTATTAATGGAAAACATGGCCGGGTTACCTTCGTGATAATTTCGTGTTTAGGTTTCCAAGTTCCTAGCAGGCTATCCAAGACTGTTTAATAACAATTTCTGGTTGTCCTGTGTCCAGATCCGAAATTCCCATTTTGATTTTGTATCAATGTTTGTTGCATTATCTTGTCATTTAAGTTATATTGGTTTCTGTTAAAGAAATTATGAAAAAGCCCAAATTTAGGCTCTCTTGTAATCTTGTTGTCTCACATCTTTGGATTGGGAATCATCTCCTCTCTCTCTTCTTATATAAGTGTACAAATACATGTATTCTTGGATAAGGCAATTGGGAAATTAATAAAATTATTTTTATATTTCTCTCAATTTGTGCATTTCTACATGATATCGGAGCCAACCGGTCCTTTTTTTTTTTGTTGCTGGTTCCTCTCACGCACCTTGTGCGGCTAGATATTTTCTAATCGCAGATCCTTGTGAGTTCCTCTGAATTCCTTTTCCTCATTCTTTCCTTCCATTCCATCTCTTTTTATAGTTTCTTCAGCTTGATCCCTACTGCTTGCATCTTCTGTGGATTGTCGTGGCTACCCGCAGCTTCCCTTTCTACTCGCAGATCTTGCCCTTGTGATCGCTGGTATCCCGCGACATCTTTGTTGCAAGCTTCTGGTCGCCTAGCCTTCTCGCAGCTAAGATCGCAACCTTCCTACTCTTACCGTCTTGGTCGCCCGCTACCTGCCTAGCCGCAGTCTCCTTGCCGCGGCTCCACCTCGCAGCTCCTGCTGTTCTAGCTGCAGTTCTACCACAGCTTCTACCCGCAATTCTACTCGCAGTTCTACCTCACCTTCTACCCACAACTTCTACCCGTAGCTTCTACCACAATTGTCCTTATCGCAGCTTCTACCCGCGGTGTTTTCCTCCTAACCACCTGTTCTGTCCACAGGATGCTGCTTGCCTAGCCGTCATTCCTATCTGCAGGTGCTGCTCGTCTTGCCGCAACTCCTCTTATCACTGTTATTGCCTGCCTAGCCACAACTTCTTCTATCCGCAGAAGTTGATCATCTTGTCATTGCCATTGTTGCATGGATTTGACGACTGCTTTCTCTCTTCCTGCCTATGCTACTGCTCCTCTCCCTAAAATTCATGATGAACTTTGGATCACCATCATCTCTCTCAGTGGGAAGCAGAACTTTGTTGAGTGGGTGCATTTCGCTCATCGTGTTTTGCAAACTAAAAGTCTTCATCATTTGACAAAGGCCACTCCTACCACACCCACCGAGGAGTGGATTCGTGATGACGCTTGTGTCCAATCATGGATCCTCAATTCTATGGACACTTAGCCATATCGGATGACAATGTATCATGAGACAACCAAAGCTATGTGGGAGGAACTCCACTCGCTCTCCTCTGGCAAGGATAGCTTCCAGCATCTGTTCGACATCATCACAGATCCTCTAATACTTGAACCCGGAGCAACATGTGACTTAACCTCTTTTGTTGTGAAATCCAAAACTCTTGTCGAGGCTTGGATACAACATCAACCTCCCATGACGGGTCTAGTTGCGCAACGAGCACAAAAAGAAGCAGTCAGGATTGCCATGATGATGACCTGTGTTCCATACCATCTTCACAGTGTTCGGGCTCAAAGTTTCTATTCATCAACAACTCCCTCTTTATCAGATGTTTGCTCTATGCTCTCTGACTCTTCTCCAGCAGCCTTTCACAGCTCATACTCCTTTGATTCGTGGAGGTCGTACCACCTCTCGGGGACGTACTGGAAGACCCCTTCTTAAATGTTCTCATTGTGGTCGAGATGGTCACCTTGAGGCTATCTTTATTCAAAAGAAGTGAAAAAAACTTTTAATCTTCATAAGCATAGCTCTCTCTCTTCTTTACCAGCAACTCGTTGTCCATCTCTTTGGTCTTTTTTGTGGATTCATTTATTCATCCTTTAGATTTACTTCTAAATTTGAAGCTCACACACCTACATTTAGTCTAAACATATTTTCAATAGCATATTCTTGTCCCCCCATCCATTGATACTCTTTCCCATTCTTCATTGTCACAATATCAATAATTTTCCAACTCATCTCTATTACCACTCATTTAGCAATGCAAGATAAGGCCTTCACCTGAATTTTTGGTACCTGAAGGGAAGGCACTCATGTAGGTAAGACGAACTAAAACGACTGCTTGTTGGAGCAGCAACTAGTTGGTGAAGAAAGTCTCATAACATGTGACGTTGGCCAGGAGGTTGCTCTTGCCATCAAATAAGGGGAAAGACCAACTTCACGTAACTATTGATATATAGGGAGATATACTCATATTCAAAAAATGTACCACCTAATTTTAAAAAAAAACCAAATCAATACTTGCAAGTTTCATGTTGACCACTTGATCTAGTTCAAATACTAGGACGCTTAAAAATCATTTTGAATTTTATATTGTGGGGTGCATATAGCCAAAAATTAAATAAATTGAATCTATAGTTATGTAGGAATTTAAATAATAAAACACAAGTTTTAAAGTAGATCTGACGGAACTGGAAGGAGGCATATGATAATGTGACCTTCCACCATAGCAAATCCGTTTCGATCTCCTGTGGGGATCAACCAATCATTTGTTCGACGTTTTTAAGGTAATCGGACAACGCTAATTTCATCTTCAACCTCTGGCCAACGATAGAGATTTATCCCGTCTGGAAGGAGTTTTTGCGGCTCCTCCACCACCGTCCGACCATCACCAACACTCGCCACCACCACCAACAGTTTCACCATGATGAGGGCAACCAATTGGCGGTGGTCCGACGGCTTGTTGTCGCCGGCTTCGGCTATAATTGCAGGGGCATTCCGATGGTAAAACTCCACCAAAGTAATTTTTCATTAAGCCTTATCGGTGTGGTTGTGTTACAACTCATTTCGTGCTCTGGTTTCACCGTCTCTTCCTATGTCATTAATGCCTCTTTATATGTCATAGGTGATTGCAACTTCGATCTTATGCCTTTAAATCGAAGACTATTTTTGGCGTCGATTTCTGCTGTGATTTTGTCTCTGATAGCTCGTATTCTGGTTTTTATCTTCTTCTTAGCTTTTTGCAGTACTTTACGACATCTTCACTTTTATCTTCTTCCTCGCTTCTCCTCTGCAGTTCTATAAGCACTATGGTTTTTTTAAGTGTCGTTGCCTTGCTCTATGAATGTGTTGGTTTATTGGTTGATCCCCTGGGCCCTTGATGGTGTTATGATTTCTATTTTTCATTTACTTTTTTATTCTAGGGTTTCTGATTATGTGCTTGTTGGACATCTAATATGGTTTTCATTTTGTTCCCTATCAATTGTTAATTTTTGGTGTTTGTTGCCTATTGCGCTTCTATTTATGTGTCGGATTCTAAGCCTTAACTAGTTAAGTTGATTGAAAATTTTATCCATTCATTATAATCATATTATGTTTAGTTTATTGTGGAACTTATATATATATATATATATGTATATATATAAATTAAATAATTTAAATGTAAAAATTCTACATTGTAAATTATATCGGATATTTCCTCTGCAATCTGACATCTGACATTTCAGACTCAAGCTGACATGAGCCCTGCATCCGACATGTAATCTTGTATGTAGTGCCAATCGCCCTAATTAGATCTCATGGCAGGTTGTTGGTGTCCCATTTGGGGTGGCAGATGCATGCCATCAGTGCGGGCGGCTAGGGCCTCGAATGCATTGATATTGGCGACCTGTTGCTAAGTTGCTTTGGCTACTTGGTCAACCATCATCTTTTGGATGGATATCCATGACACATAAGGGTAAGACCGTCTTCTTCTATGGCTACTTGATTTGTCTTTAGTTCTCAAGGTAAGAGCGGGCAAACGCAGTGATAGGAGTAGAGAAACCCTACCGGGTGGGGTGGGGAGAGGGTTTTAGTTGTTTTCGGCTTGGGGAGCTCGCCGATTGTATGTAGTGGTCGGTTGGCTTGCTGGATGAGCATCGTAAATTGTGTCGATTGTTGTAGGCAATGCATTCGGCTAGAAGTGGTCAGTGGAATAAGGGATTTATAATGCAGTAGTCGTGGTTGGATCGGGTGCAGGTGAGACGAGGGGTGTCGACTAAGAGACGAGCGGGTGTGGGTGAGTCGCAGGTGAGTCGATCGCGTGTGGGGAGCAGTTCTGTTAATTGTAGGACGCAATGGATTCGTTGGCAGGGAGTCAACCGTGTGTGGTTGAGTCACAAGAGAAACATTCCAGGGATCGATCGGGGATTCACCTGAAATTGGAGGACTGGTCGTCTGTTTAGGCGCACATGGGGTCGCTGGATTCGAACGAAAAGGGGGTTTATCGGAGTACGCAAGTGACAATGACTTTGATACCAAGTTGTATGAATCTCCGATTGAGAGTGTGTGTGCAATTAGGGAAGTTAGATGTCCTAGTGAGGATCCTCTCGGCTCTTCCTTGATCTATCCTCCACAATGATGGCGGGATGAGGGAAATTTTACTTTCGATATGGATACAAGCTCAACCCACACATGTCAACCATAAGGAGGACGCATACTTACTAGGAGACAGAGAAGAACAAGCTGATGAGGAGTTTTAAAATTAGGTTTTTCCTTCCATTCAATAATTCTCTCTCACTTAAATAGTGTGAAAATATTACAATTATGCGGACTACAAGATGCATGAGTAAATGCGAGTGTGCGAAAATTGCAAAGATATTTTGCGATAAATAAACATATAGGAAACTAAAACACACATCGTCACCCCCGTCATAGACCTATAGCAGGGCCCATCTAGAAGGGGTGTGAGGCAAATGGTATCCCCTCTCTTTTCTATATATACCTTTAACAACATTGCTTGGTATATGTTCTAATCGTGTGGGTTTTGGGTTAATTTTACATAAAAATGCATGGTATGAGAAGCAATGAATTCGGGTCTCGTTAGAGACCTAGGTTTGAAAGATACTCATTGACTTGCGATCTTTTTGGTGGATGAGTTACATTAACAATGATGTAGAGGTGATCTTGTGATCTAGCTAATGGTGTATGGTTGATTAAAAGTAGAGAAGTAAAGAAATAAAGACAAACTTCAACTTTGAGATACCATAGTGATATGGCCATGGTATGAGAAACAAGCATAAATATTGCTTGTTCGAGCCAATAACCGATGGTTCGTTTTTAAAAATTTTTATGTTTGCACATGTTTTGTGGTACATGCGCCGTTCCAACCTTTTTCTCGATTGGTTTTAGGTTTTCTGCATCAACTTGTGCAAGATTCAAAAATTTTAGGGTTTCTAAACTCACCTTACTCAAAATACATTATTCAATAACTCAAAGTCTCAAACAATTGACTTTTTATGTCTTGTTGAGTAAAAACATTATTTCCCACCTTACCCAGCTTGAATTGCCTTTATACTTTGCTGGAGGCATCTCCTACCCATGTGAAGTTTCATGGGTTGCTTCATGTAACTTTTGTGGTAGTCATGATTGATTGTGGGGGCAAATGAGGACTTTCTATTACACGAGTTAACCGCAAGTTTGAATATTTCCGCAAAACCCACACTTAGAATCCCTCGAGCTTCATTTCGAGTAGGCTCTCCACGAGACCGCCCAGCAGATGGAAGCCATGACACAGGTCTTGTCGTGATTACCCAGCAGTTAGCTCCCCAGACCACCATAGTTGTGACTCCCTCTGCTGGCCCATAGATTTCTTTTGAAGATGCTCCAGCTCCTCCAGCCCGTTCTGTTGTCCATCCCACGACTCCTCTACGGCCTCCAATCCGCAATGGTAGTCATGATTGATTGTGGGAGCAAACGACAACTTTCTATTACACGAGTTAACCACAAGTTTGAATATTTCCGCAAAACCCAAACTTGTATTCTAAGTCTTCCTCGACGACATCCAACAGTAACCCACAAACACAAAATGCTACAATGTCTCTATCTTGATGGGAGAAACCAATGTTTATGTCTCCAGAATTTGGAGGGATCGTCGCCACTTCAAGGATAGTTTATCTTGTGGACAATGGAAGATGCCAAAGACAATTATTTCAAACATTCATGATTTTTGAATGGCAAGAAACCTTGCATACTCTACATTGGAGATGCTTTCTACCCCACACTCTGCTGGTCTTACAGTCAATTTTGAAGACAACCAATCCTAATTGGTATGGACCGTATGGTTTACTTTGCTTTGATTCTTTAGTGATTTTGAGTCACATGCAAAACAATACCCTCTCGACGACCTAAAAAAGTTTATTATAATAGATGTTAGACCAGTTTGGAAAATCCGACGTCATATATCCTATCCGCTTGTCCAATCATCGTATCCAACTTTAGCAAAGGGGTTTCAGAACATCTCAGTCCATCCATGTTATGGCCGCCCACGAAAGGATGAGATGCAACAGTTAGACTTCAAGATGCTCTTGACCGATATTATCCAACCCTGATCTAGTCAATTTTATAGCCTAGTCCCGCTAGCCCGGAAGAAGTATGACAATTGTTGATCTTGCGTAGACTACTAATGAGCTAAATTGTGTCACTATCATGTGCAAATATCCTTTCCTAATGATCCAACAATTCCTTTATGAGTTGAATTTACTTGTGATATGGTTACCAACAGGTTTGAGTTAGCTCGAAGCACGTATCTAAGATGGAATTTCCTATCCACGATGGAAATTATGATTTATGGTCGTGCCTTTCAGATTTAACAATCTTCCTGCAACTTTTGAGTCCTTCGCGGGCTTATGATAAACATTATTAACATCACGTGTTCTATTTATTTGTGATTTCAACAATGTTTTGCAATGCATGAGGGAAAATCAGGGCATGCCTCAGTAAGATTCTCGAATCACACCAAAATCAAGTTAACCTACGAAGTTGGGATGATTGTTTTGGTCCTCACTGTCCAATATTAGCCACTACTTAATGGGTCGGCACTTTGTGTGCACACAAAACAGTACAACTTGTGGTATATTCTAATTTAAAAGATTTCTACACCATCGCAACAATTATGTATGGCCCACATTACTAGGCTAGCATAGATATGTATCGCTCATCGATATATAATTAAGAGAATTGCTATTAGCAGTCCATAAATGGCTATTTGCAGTCCATTTTTATTCGCAGTACATAAATTATAATCGTAGTCCAAACTAAAACTCGCAGTACAAACAAAATTTTAGAGAATAATAAATAAAAATCCAATTAAATACAAAATTTTTAAAATGAGCAAAAGTGTTGATTTAGGGCTTCATGAGTTTTTGGGAGGACATTTGCTGCAGAGAACAAGCAAGAGCAGTCACGATAGCATGAGGATGACAAATTTTGTATGATTAAGCATGGACATGAAGATCGCAAGCAAAAGATATCTGGAGAGAAACATGACTTCTAAACCATAAAAACTTGAGCACAAGCAGAACTTGTCCATACCAAAAAGTTTAGATCGCCAGCAAAAGAAGCCTTGGAGCCGGTGATGAGAATTAACGGGGGAGGAATAGCACACGTTAATGAAGATGATTCTTCATTTTGCCTATGCTCTGCTGCCGCCAAATCACTACATATACAGAGCTTTTTTAATGCTTCTGGCCACTCTGTCAGAGGACGACGTTCGGGGAAGAAGAGGACGTAGGGGCGACGGCTTCCAGGTGGAAAGACGTCCGACATTTCAGCAGGGGCGACGGCGTCCAGGTGGAAAGACGAGAAGCCGCCGTTCGGGGAGGGCGAAGTCGATTGAGGAGGAGGCGGCGTCCGGGGCGAACAGGGGCCGGCGAGGTTGGGATCGCGAAGGAGACGACGTTCGGGGGTGGGAAACAGTAAAACCTACGGTGAAATATGAGGTGCGAGCTAAATAATAAGGGGTTTATAAAGGAGAACTTTTCATTTCTTTTTGGACTGCGAATATCCATTTAAGGATTGCGAGCTAAATAATAAGGAGTTTAGAAATGGACTGCGAATAGCCATTTATCGACTGCTAATAGCAATTCTCATAATTAATGATGACGATAGACTCACGTACTTCATTTTGAGATAATGCGACTGCACATCATATTTTGTATATGATAAGCTAATATCTTGGTTGTATTCTGCATGCTCTTGTAAGTACCGTGCTTCATCTCACTTATGATTACACAAGTAAAACACATACACAAAACATGGAGTTCAGAAGTAGACAAGGGGAGAATAAAGATGTAGAAGAGGCTTACTACAAGGCTTACCAAAGAGGCTCACTAAAGAAGCGTCATTTAAGATGTAGAAGTATTGGATGTTGGATGTTACCATATAAGTAAATATTGGAGGGCAAAGAAAAACCCCATGGGGGGGGGGGGGGGACGCAAGACTACTACTTAGAGACTTATATACGAAATTCCTCCTTGAACTTGAGGCTATACTTCCCAAAGTTGTAAATATTTGATGTTGACAATATGTCAGTTTGAGTTTTAAAATGTTGAATGTCTGATATAAGACATGCCAGAGATATTATAAAATATCGGATTTTTACTATCTTATAAATAAAAATATATATTTAGTATATTTATATATTGTAAAGGTGAAAAATTAGGATAATAAGCAGACGAGTGATAAGTCTTGCATATTCCAAAATAAAGTCAAGAGAATACAAATAAATATTAGTGATACTACAATTACCAACTTGTGTCCAAAACAAGCACAACAACAACGCTCAAGCCTTTACCCCACTATAGTGGGGTCTGCTATATGAATCATTTGTCGCTAGTGTTCCCTATCTTTAGTCATAATCTCACTAATGCCTAAGTACATCACATCTTTACTTATAGTTTCATTTCAAGTCTTTATTGGTCTAGTCCTCCCCCATTTAATATTCCTAGTGACTAAACTCTCACAACACCTAACAAGTGCCTTCTAATGGCCTCCTTTGTACGTATTCAAATCATCTTAATCGAGCTTCTTGCATCTTCTTTGTAATTGGTGTCACTCCTATCTTATCCCTGATACATTCATTACTAATTTTTTCCAATCTCGTGTGTTTACACATCCACCAAAGCATTCTCATCTCCGCAACTCCCATTTTTTACTCATGTGCACTTTGCAATCACATGAAATCCCTGACGCGCCTCTTCACTTGAACTAACCTACTTGGATACTATGTATCACATCTTTATCAACACTTCTATCCTTTTGAATTATCGATCCAAGATATTTAAAGAACTCATTGTGGGAAATATGTTAATCACCCAACTTAATAGCAAAGTTATCCGCCCTTCTTGCACTGCTAAATATAAGCTCCATATACTCCATCTTTGTCCTGCTCAATCTAAAACCCTTCGTTTCTCAAGTATTTCTCCAAGATTCAAGTTTCATGTTTAGCCCCTCGCGTGTCTCATCGATCAAAACGATATCATCCGCAAATAATAAACACCAAGGTATTGCTTGTTGGATATGTCAGGTGAACTCATCTAAGATAAGGGTAAAGAGATAAGGGATTGAAGCTGAACCTTGATGTGAATCAATAGTGATAAGGAATTCCCGTGTTAATCTTTCAGATGTCCTCACCCTCGTCACTGAATTTGTATACATATATTTGATTATGTCAATGTATGATACATTTACACATTTCTTTTCTAAGACTCTCCATAAGATCTCTCTTGGAACCCTATCATAAGCTTTCTCAAGATCGATAAATATCGTATGCATAATGCTAACATAACCTAAAATAAGATAGCAGGTGATATTTTCAGAAGTTGTATTGGCCAATATGTTGGAAACAATCGCACATGTGGTCTTATATTTGGATGGACTCTATGGAGTTATCCCATCATTTTCTTTCATTCTGCCTGATGGAGAAGAAAATTATTCATGACAAAAGCATTGATATGTCAAGGAATAGATGTGGTGGAAGAGGAGAAGTCTTTTGGGGAAGAATCATTTGCAATGAGTAGGAAAATGCAATTTTAATGTGGGAATAAAAGTAAGTTGTAGAATACCTTATGAATGAATAATTATTGCAATGAGGTGGGTATTTCTATTTTAGTGATATTGTAATATCTTTTAGTGTACAAATTTTGAATGGTATTTTTAGCAAAGGGATGGGCGAAAGACTGTATTTCTAGTTTTCCCTTATTCCCCTCTTGTTTTGTACCGCCTTTTCTTTTCACCAACATTCTTCGAAATCTGAGATGCTTAAGCCTAAACATAGGCTTTATCATTTGGTTCAATTAAGTTGAATTTTGTGTCAGTTTACTGCTCCGCGCCTTAGAATGCATTAATGATGGTTATATTACTGGATTACATGGGCATAAACTTGTCTTTTGCAACCCATATGGAATGCAGATTTTTGAGAAATGATTCCTTATTTCATGATCTAAACTTTGTTAAATGTTAGTAGGATTTCCTTACTGTAACAGTTCTCATCATCTAGGTTTTTAGGACAGGCTTGTTGAATATAAGTTATATCATTAATGTCCTTGCTGTGTCCGTATGTGCTTAGGAGGCCTATCAAACCTGCCCTTGCTGCTACTGCTCAGCATCTTGCTGGTTTGCTACCTCTTCACTTGGGCTACAGTCATGCACATCAAACAGCAGTTGAGGTATCTATGAACATTTTGTCATCTCATTTCTTTTATCTTGATTTGTTTCTAACTTTGTTTTAATGCGAAGATTTCTACCAATGCAGTTTTTTGAACTTTAATTGGAATAATGATGCATGATAATCCTACTCTTGTAAATATTTCATCATGTGGGGTTTTCTAGCACGTGATAATTTTATATATTTATGCACCTTTGATAGTTAATGACCATCGAATTTGATTTTCAATTAAAAGAAAGTTGCAGGAAACAGCTCGCGAGACAAGCTCGCGCAATGAGTGTTGGTTCCCCGTTGAAGACCCTCTCCAATGAGAGACAAATCCTAGAAGATCAAGATAAAGAACAAGGCTCTCATTAATCCCTTATATAGGCGGGAGTGGTCATATAACATAATTATGGAAATTCCACTAAAAGACCAAGATAAAGAACGAGGCTCTCAAGTCTCATCTAGTCCCTTTTATAGGCTTGAGTGACCATACAATATAATTATGGAAATACCTCTAGAGCTACATCGGTAAATAGGACGCGTGGATGGCCTGGGGAGTTGTATTCATATCTGTTGAGATTATATTAGCCAGCATGACACGTGTGTGTGGGACCGCATGTTTGAGCTTTCCCCATCGCGTTCCAGGTCTGGGTGTTGACCCCGGTGGGCCCCCTTGTGTGGCGGAATATCCTCGCGGTCATGTGGTTGGGGTTAATCCCACACCGCCTGCAGACTTCTCCCCTTTGTGTTCATGTACCCCGCCACCCTTCATCTCAACACCTGAGTTTTGAGATGAACTAATGGGTTGGCGGGTTCTAACTTGGTATCAGAGGAGGTTGTCATGCTGCGGGGGTGTGTTGAGATTATATTAGCCAGCATGACACGTGTGTGTGGGACCGCATGTTTGAGCTTTCCCCATCGCGTTCCAGGTCTGGGTGTTGACCCCGGTGGGCCCCCTTGTGTGGCGGAATATCCCCGCGGTCATGTGGTTGGGGTTAATCCCACACCGCCTGCAGACTTCTCCCCTTTGTGTTCATGTACCCCGCCACCCTTCATCTCAACACCTGGGTTTTGAGATGAACTAATGGGTTGGCGGGTTCTAACTATATCATTACCCCCATCCCGAAAAAGACCTTGTCCTAGAGGTCGAGACCCGAAGGGGTCGTGCGTGAGCGTAAGAGGATCAAAGTCTGTGAATTCGGGATATCATCTCTGGCGCCCAACCGTAAACATGGGTCCTTGAGAGTTCATTTGTGTGTTGGCATTTGGCAAATGCAGATTCTAGACTCAAAACAAAGACACACTTTAGACGGAGCTCGATGTACTCCTGATGTGATAAACGTTGAGGTGGTGAAGGTATCGTCGGTGACAAAATTGACTGAGGTGTTGGAAGATTGATCAACTGAGGTCTCATTGGAGATGGGAGATCCAAATCAATGTTGTGATGGTTGAGGTTTGGGAAGTGGAAGCAACTGCTGGGATGGACGAGTAAAGGGAGGCGGCGTGGCCACATTGAGTTTCTCGTTAATGTGTCATGCTTACTCCATAGGTCAGGAGAGGTTGGACGGGTTTTGGGCACGTAGACGCGCACAATGTGGGGCTGCAGGCCAACTAGGAAATACCTCAAGTAATGATTTGGGAAATACATCATATGCGTGATGACCTCGATGAACTTCGTGATGTAGACCATGATGGTGTCTAGTTGATGAATGTTGCTAATGTGCTTGTTCATATTGCCACTTGACGCGTGTCATTGTAGCAAAGGAGTTCCTTTTTATGTGTGGACCAAGAGAGATCCAAAATATTTTGACACATCCAACGCAGCCATGGAGCGTCAAGTCTTCCGTGTATATAGTCTCAATTGGAACCTACTGGTTGGCGGCGATGGACTAGGTTTAATGAACTGCTCGACGATGGCCATGCAACCAAGGCAATCAGTGTACTCAAACACCGAGATCTTAATACGATGGAGGTCCGTCGGATGAATATCCTCGTGGGGCGAGGCAAGAACCCCATATAGTCATGTGTGCCCGTAGGGGGCGGTATTGAAGGTGTAAGTTGACGGTTGATGGTGGTGTCCATGAGTTCACGGAGGAGTGTAAGATCTTCTACCCGAGATTTGAGTCGATCTAGGCAAATAGAATTGGTAGAGGCCAAAGCAAAGGCATCCTTATCGGCGTGGATAACCATAGATCTTGTTGTGGGCTTGAGGCGAAGGAGTCGGAGAGTGGACGAAGAAAATGGAGTGAGGATGACTGTAGATGGTGGAAAAGGTTGTGCCTCACGATGGTGTTGTTGCAGAAGCTAAATGTGTTGGAGGTGTCATGTGTAATGGGTCGTGTGGTCGCTGTAGGATGAATGGCTTTGTGCACAGTTGTTAAAAGTCGTGGTTGAGGATCGGAGAAGAGAATCAGGTGATGTTGGAAGTGACGCAGGACTAACATTATATACAGGGGTCAAAAGGTTGTTTGCATCCAGATCACGACATGGTTTGGATGCGGGATTAGCGTCAAACTTGCGGGATATTAGTTGTGGTCGACCTTGGACATGTAAGCGAAAGGAAATTAAGGTTCACTTCAACAATAATTGAGCGATATGTCGGACCAGTTTGGTAGCTAATGTCGAATAAGATTTGCATTAAAAGAAATTTGAATGATACAACTTGTGAGTCAAGCTCTAACCCAGCTTTTGAGTGCTAGTTCCCCCTTGAAGCTCCTCTCTGATGAGAGACAAAACCTAGGATCAGGATAAGGACACGTGAATGCCCGTATCAGCTTTTTATCAGAGCTTACATTGTTGTCGTGTTGAGGATAATTATGATATGGAAGAATGCATTGTTTGCTAGATTCTCAGTAGGGAAATTCGTTTGTAGCGTGAATTTGAACATATGGCAGATTTACATCCAGGACATGTCGGTTGAGCAGTGGCTGATGCGATTGTTGTGGAGAGGGATAAGTTACCTGCTTCCCTGAAGGACATTGAGTGGTTTTACTTAATGAGTGTGCCACCACCGCCATTAGGATGTGTGTGGACAAAAAATGTGTTCTTCGACATTGGTGTCGAAGGGTCTATAGTCAGGTTATAGAAGAAGTTTGAAAGATTGTATCTAACCAAGTCGTTGAACATGAGACTGTTGTTAAAACAACGACTATATGGATTGAAGATGCAGGTGGGTGGTAACTTGCAGGAACACTTGAACGTATTTACTTCCCTTCTCAATCAACTGCATGTGCTTGTTGATAAAGGTAGAGGAAGAAGACAAGAATGTCTTGCTTCTTGCCTCGCTCTTATTATCCTACGAGCACCTTGTGAGCATGGTCCTTTTATGGGAAGGATACAATGAGAGTTGAGGTCATATCAACGTTGTTGTCTAGTTATATATCAGAGGACTCTACTCCTCGGGGTGAACGTCTTTTGGTTGTGGGAGGACGGGGGAGGACTTTGCTCAAGGGGTTGAGAGGTGCACATGCTCAATCAGCATCAAAGAAGTGGGTTGTATGTACCACTGTAGACAGAGCACTCATATTAGGAGGAATTATTCGCAACGGGCATGAAGTTTTGGTGAATCCAGTTATTAAAGGCACGCCTAAGGCTCAAGGCTCACCAACCTCAGAGGTTTGCACCTTTGTGTGGCTTATTTGAGCCTTTGAAATATTAAAGGCGCGCCTGAGTGTGACATTTGTTGTAAATATTGATTCAACTCTCCCCTATCATTATAAGTAGGGGAAGATGTTCTAATTTTCATTTCATTGCTGAGTTTTGTGAGAGAATCCAAATTCTGCAATCTTCGTGGTGTGATGCTACGAGCCCGAGGTGCGACGCCATGGTTCCCTTTTCATTTTTCCGTTTTCATTTATTTTATATTCATTGTTCTCGTGACATCTCCCCCTCCCCCCCCCCCCCTATCCCACGACATCCTTTTGCAACTATCACTTTTCATCGTCTATTCCTCACTATTTTTGCAGAAAACCGTTGTTGTATCCGCACTCCTCCTCAAGCTTGCAGAAAACCGTACATGTTCATCGTCTCCCCCGCCTCCCATGATTTCATCTTCAACCAGTCGCTCAATCCACAATTCCTCTCCCATCGAACTGTGCGCTTTCGTCGTTGTTCATCGTCATCTTCTCCCTCACTCAGACCAAACGTTCAAGCCTCTATTATCCTCCATTATAGTAGGAAGCCACAATAAATAACAGTACTCATGTTCGTCTTCCCCCTTTCTCGACGGAAAGTGTGGAACGCCAAGCCGCCTGACTCCACCGTAGGACACGCAATTCCTGCCGAAGACCCTTACTTCCCTGGAATTTGGCAACTCCTGTCCAAGTCGTAGCCCTAGCATTTGCCTTTGCTACCCCATTGGAAATTGATTGCCTCATAATAGCCGCATGCATCACCTTGTGGAGCCACGCCAACCGCCATTGCCGGATCTTCATTGCTACGTGAATTTCAATTTAATGCGTTGTTTTATTTTTCTATATTAAATATTGGAGGATATTATATGTTTGTTTGAGTATCATAATCGCTAGTGCTACTGTTTCATCTATTTTAGTTCTATAAAATTTATTTGTGCAAATTTGTAGTTGATAGTACTTGTGAGAACTAACATGATTATTTACTTGGTATTTGTGCAAATTATTGTGAACATTGTGTTGCTTTGTTAGTCATGTGTTGAAGTTAGTGACCGGGCGGTCTGGCTTGGCGGGTTGATGACCGCACGGTTTGGCGGTTACCCTTCAGCGATTTGGTTGTTGTGTGTTGCTGTCTGAGGTCCAAGCGGTCTAGCGGGTTGTCTCTGGCGACTTGGAGACCGGGCGGTCTGGCGGTCTCCCATGGCGATATCTCTCTCTCTGGTAGTAGCCAAGCGGTTAGCCCTTCTGCCTAACCGCGCGGCTTGTGCGGTTTGTGTCTGTATAGTCCGCTTGTGTCATGTAAATTTTTAGTCCCACATCTCTTATTTGTTTTCTCTCTTCTCTCTTCCATTCTATATAAGGGAGGTCATACCTTTGTAATAGATACCTTTTTCGGATAATAAAGTTTCAGTTAAAACTATTTCGGTTTGTTTTTTGTTCGGTTCTTACATGGTATCAGAGCACTCGATCTACTCCTCCTGATTCTGTGCCTTCCCTGTCCGCGCGTCTTGTCTCGCCGGTTTGCACCCTGTCCGCGCGGCCTCTTCCTCTCCTTGTCGTTGCCCTCTGTGTGCGCGACTTTTTTGTTTCCTATTATAAGTCGCCGCCTCCTGTCGTCGCGACCTGTTTTGTCGCTGCTCCTGTTCGCGCGGCCTGTCCTCTAGCCGTTCGACTTCTTCCCCTCTGCTTGGGTCTGCAGCTTGGTCGTGGCTTTTCTGGCCGCTGGTTTCTACCCTCGTGACCGCTGCAGCTTTTCTTCTTCCTATCCGTGCGGGTTGTTTCCTAACCGCCCGGCTTCCCTTTTCCTGCTCCTATGGCTCTTTCTGATGCCTCTACTGCCACCACCCCTATCACCAATCCGGCTCCGCCTCTTCCACCTACTCCTTCCGGGAACCTTGACACCGTTTCCAAGCTTGTTGGCTCCAACTACCCGGATTGGAGCGTCTCTTTCACCTTTCTACTTCGCTCACAACGCAAACGCCACCATCTCGTTGATGACCCACCTCCTATCACTTCACCTCTCTTTGATGACTGGGATGCGAGTGACGCGCTTGTGCGTACTTGGCTCGCGAACAGTCTTTCCGATGAGTGCCTTCCCGTCATACGTCATGATGAGACGGTCAAGGCCGCTTGGCTTCATCTTGCCGCTCTGTACTCCAAGGGGGCTCAGACGTCCCGCATCTATACGTTGTATGCGGACCTCTTTGCCCGTCCTACCTTGTCTCCTGCTGCTGCCTACCAACAGGTTCAGGCTCTTGGGGCTGAGATTCTTCAGAATCGCCCCTTTTCTGCGGATTTGACTCAACAACACAAACACTTCCAGGAGCTTCTGGTTGTGTGTTATCTGCTCCGGCTTCCTGATACTTATGACATGATCCGCCAGCAAATTCTGGGTGAGGCAGAATCTCCTACCTTAGATGCCACCGCTGCCCGCATCGCTGCTGTCACCTCTCTCCTTCAGCGCCCACTTTTGCCCGCTCTTCCTCCACCGGACAACTATTCTCATCACACTCAGCGGAGTGGCTCTGGTAGCCGCAGTCACCAGTCCGGCAGCCGTGCTTCTTCCCGCTACCTTTGCTCTCACTGTTGCCGCACCGGACATACTTCCGAACGCTGCTGGACGAAGCATCCCCATCTTCGCCCCTCCGGTGACTCTTCCAAACCGTCTGCCTCTGTTGTAACATCCTCAGGTAGTGCCCACATGGTGACTCAAGGTAAATGGCTCATCGACTCTGGTGCAACTAATCACATGACGGGCAATCCTCAGTGCTTCTCTTTACTCGAACAACATGATCGGTTGCCCCCGGTACTCGTTGCGGATGGTTCTCCCTCCCCGGTTCATGGGACGGGAGTGGTTCATGTTACTCCGTCACTACGACTAGCGGACACTCTCTATGTGCCCAAGTTTCCGTGCAATTTATTGTCTGTTACCTCTTTATGCAAGCAGCTTCAGTGTTCTGTGACGTTTACTCCGACTTCTTGTTCTTTTCAGGATCCGAGCTCCCACCGGACGATTGCTATTGGGACTGAGAGCGGCGGCCTCTACTTCCTCGACAACGTTTCCGCCTTGTCCTCCTTCTCCTCTTCTTGTATGGATCTTCTCCAGTGGCATCTCCGCCTCGGTCATCCTCCACCACGACTTTTACATCAGCTTCTGCCCCACCTCCCTCCCTCTAGTACTCCTCTCCAATGCGACGCTTGTCAACTAGGCAAGCATCACCATTCCTCCTTCCCACCGAAGAAAGGTCGGGGCTCTACTCGTCCTTTTGGTCTTGTCCACTCCGATGTCTGGGGACCTGCTCCTACCCTCACCATTGGCCGAGGTAATTCTTATTTTGTAACTTTTATAGATGATTTTTCTCGATGTACTTGGGTGTATCTCCTCCGAGATCGCTCTGAACTTTTAGATTTATGGATCTCTTTTTATCAGTTAATTAAAACTCAGTTTAATGTTTGTATTAAAACCTTTCGCTCCGACAATGCTAAAGAGTATCTGAGTCATGCTTTTACATCTTTTTGTGTGCAACATGGCATTATTCATCAGACTAGCTGTGTTTACACCTCCCAACAAAATGGGGTGGCGGAACGCAAAAACCGTCACCTCGATGTGGCTCGCACATTGATGACGCAGATGCATGTCCCTCGCTCTTATTGGGGCTATGTTGTTCTCCTTGTCTGCTACCTCATCAATCGCATTCCATCCACCGTTCTCCACGGGAAAACACCATTCTCCATTCTGTATCCGGGCAAGGAGCCTTTTCCTCTCCCTCTCCGAATCTTTGGATGCACTGCATTTGTGCATACCCCATCTGCCACCCGTGACAAGCTATCCCCTCGCTCCACCAAATGTGTCTTTCTGGGGTACTCCACTCAGAAAGGCTATTGTTGCTTTAACCATGTTCTTCGTCAGCAGTTCGTCTCTGCTGACGTTACCTTCTTCGAGAATGCCTCCTACTTCTTGGCTGAATCCTCCTCTCTTTCCCCCGCTTCCTCTCATCTTCCCCCAGCTTCTGATTCTCCTGCTATTCCCTTTGTTCCCTCGTCTCCTACCGAGATATCCACCCTTCCGCCATCTCCGTCCCCTCCTATTGCTCCACCTCTCTCTTCCACTTCTCCATCACCGTCTTCATCCTCTCCGCTGCCGTCGCTCTCTTCTCCCGGGCCAGCTCTCTCTGCCACGGACGCTCCGGATACCGAGGGGGCCGCCGACCTGGATCTCCCTGTGGCTCTTCGCAAAGGGGTGCGGACATGTACCCTACACCCCCTTGTTGCTGTTGTTTCATATGATCGTCTTACCCCTTCTCGCAGGGCCTTTGCGCTGGCTATCTCTTCCACTGCCACGCCTCGTTCCTATCAGGAGGCCCTTGTTATTCCCCACTGGAAGCTGGCCATGGATGAGGAAATGGCGACCCTCACGGAGCGGGGTACCTGGACTCTTGTTCCTTCTCCCTTCGGTACTGATGTTGTTGGCTGTCGCTGGGTCTTTGTGGTCAAATTTGGCCCCGACGGCACGGTGGACCATTATAAAGCTCGTCTTGTTGCTAAGGGCTTTACTCAGACATATGGAGTTGATTACTTTGACACTTTCTCTCCGGTGGCTCGTCTCAACACAATCTGAGTCCTTCTCTCTGTGGAGGTCAATCGAGAGTGGCCGATTTCGCAGCTGGATGTCAAGAATGTCTTCCTTTATGGTGATCTTCAAGAGGCCGTCTATATGGAGCAACCTCCTGGGTATGTTGCTCAGGGGGAGACCCGAGTATGCCGGTTGAAGAAGGCAATCTATGGCCTCAAGCAGAGCCCTAGAGCTTGGTTTGACAAGTTCAGCGGCATCGTGGCGGCCGTTGGTTTTGTGCGCAGCTCTGCCGATCACTCGCTATTTATTCGCAAAACCTCCTCGGGCCTGGTGGTTCTTGCTGTGTACGTCGATGATATTCTTCTCACTGGCGATGATCAGGAAGGGGTAGCCTTGACAAAGCGGCATCTTCGTCAACATCTGGTCACGAAAGATATGGGCTCTCCGAAGTACTTTTTGGGGATTGAAATCTCTCGGAAGTCCAACTCCTTAGTCCTCTCCCAGCGTAAGTATGCTCTAGATCTTTTAAAAGAAGCAGGATTGACTGGAGCCAAACCTGTCTGGTGCCCCATGGCTATTGGAGAAGACAAAACCTGGACGGATGATTCGCCCCTTCTTTCAGATACTACGCGGTACAGGCGTCTAGTTGGTAAGCTCATATATCTCACAGTGACCAGGCCCGACATTTCCTATGCTGTGGGGAAGATGAGTCAATTCATGCAAGCTCCTAAGGAGTGTCATCTACAGTCCGCATTGAGGATCTTGGAGAATGTCAAAGCAGCGCCTGGGAAAGGATTACTCTTTCAGAAGAATGGTCACCTGAGGGTTGAAGCATACTCAGATGCGAGTTACGCTGATGACAAAGGGGATCGCAAATCTACCTCCGGTTTCTGCACCTTTGTTGGGGGAAATCTGGTAAGCTGGAAGAGCAAGAAACAGTCTGTTGTTTCCAGGTCCAGTGCTGAAGCAGAGTATCGGAGTATGGCATCGACCACTTGTGAGTTAAAATGGCTACGGGCTCTCATGCTGGATTTAGGAGAGGTCTACCACCATCCTCTACCTATGTTTTGTGACAACAAGGCTGTCATATACATCTCCAAAAATCCAGTCTTTCATGAAAGAACCAAGCACATTGAGGTCGACTGTCATTTCATTCGTGAAGAGATTTTGAAAGAACAAATTTGCACTCCCTTCGTCACTTCTGATAAAGAGCTGGCTGACATCTTCACCAAACCAGTATCTACCTCTTTTCTTCATATTTGTGACAAGATGGGCATGATCGATATATATGCTCCAGCTTGAGGGGGAGTGTTGAAGTTAGTGACCGGGCGGTCTGGCGGTCTGGCTTGGCGGGTTGATGACCGCACGGTTTGGCGGTTACCCTTCAGCGGTTTGGTTGCTGTGTGTTGCTGTCTGAGGTCCAAGCGGTCTAGCGGGTTGTCTCTGGCGACTTGGAGACCGGGCGGTGTAGCGGTCTCCCATGGCGATCTCTCTCTCTGGTAGTAGCCAAGCGGTTAGCCCTTCTGCCTAACCGCGCGGCTTGTGCGGTTTGTGTCTGTATAGTCCGCTTGTGTCATGTAAATTTTTAGTCTCACATCTCTTATTTGTTTTCTCTTTTCTCTCCTTCATTCTATATAAGGGAGGTCATACCTTTGTAATAGATACCTTTTTCGGATAATAAAGTTTCAGTTAAAATCATTTCGGTTTGTTTTTTGTTCGGTTCTTACATCATGTATAAATTTGTTGCTAACGTTTAATTCCGGGTTAACTCAAAGCATGCATGCAACATTTAGGACATGCTTGATCACATTCATTCTGCACATCCACTTAGATTTGCATTAGCGTGTCAGCACTGCCATTTTCATATAGGGCTGTCCTACGTCACCCTCTGTATATGAGGCCAAGATTGATGAACCAAAAAAAGTCAAGAATTGATCCATATGCATCTGAACTTAAATCCAGCTCGATCATTGTTGCAATGTTGCTGTTGTGGCTAAGGGTGCAAACAAGTCGAGCTCGAGTCAAGCTTGGAGAAATTCCCAAGCTCGAGATCGAGCTCGACGAGCTCACAGCTCGAGACCAATATATTGAGCTCGAGCTTTCGAGATCAAGCTCCTCACGAGATTTTCAGCTCATTAGCCATTTTTTCTTTATATATATATATATATATATAAGTAAAAAAAAACTCGCAAGCCGGCTCACGAGCTCTTGAACTCGCAATCGAGCTGGAGCTCGCAATCGAGCTGGAGCTCGCAATCGAGCTCGAGCTCGCTCAATCGAGCTGGAGTCGAGCTTTTTTCGAGCCGACTATTCGCGCTCACAAGCCGGATCAACTCAACTTGCACTCCTAGCTGTGGCCTTTCAAAGTCAGGACCTGGACAGAAATTCCACAAGATCTATTGAAGTGGCCAATGAGACTGACAATGGTCACAAGGATCTTTCTCATGGAGTGTTTTACAAGGGAAACTTTTTTGATGGTTCATTACCCTGAGAATTGTATGTGTGTTTATGTGTGTCACTATTTTAACTTTTAAATATCAATATCATCGACTGAATTCTTACATGCAGTCAACCAGCAGAATTACTAATTTCAATTTTGTGACATAATTCTTGCATTCAGCCGAATAGTAGAATTGGAATTGACTTCAATTCCAATTCTTGCGGGAATCAGAATTGGGTCAATTCCAATTCTTGCATCCATTTCCTGTCAAACGGACAAATCATAAGAGTTTTTTTCTCGTGTGCTTCCTGCAAAGGGTGGACCTTGAGCCATTTGGATGTTAAGAATGTTTTTCTTCATGGGGACTTGGAAGAAATATACAATGTACTTACCACCGGGTCTTACCCCAAAAGGATCTAGAGGAAAGGTGTGCAGGTTGAAGAAGGTCTTGTATGCCCTAAAACAATCCTCTTGGGCCTAGTTTGGGAGGTTCCATAGAGCTATGCTGACTTTTGGATACTCACGGAGCAATGTTGATCATATTTTATTTGTAAGGTACAAACCTAGGATATTAACTGCTCTCATTATCTGTGTGGATGATATCATTATAACGGGCGATGACACATAAGAAATCCAAACACTGAAAGACTGGCAAGGGAATTTGAAGTAAAAGACCTAGGAAATCTCAGGTACTTCCTTGGTATTGAGGTCGATCAAGCAAAGTATAAGATATTCATATCTCAGAAGAAGTACATTCTAGACTTGGTTCAATCATCTGGGATGAGTGGATGTAGACCTGTCGACACCCCAATTGAAGTCAACCATAGATTGAGAAGAGATGATGGGAAAGCGGTAGCAGATATCACTTGATTCCAACGACTAGTTAGTCGCCTTATCTATTTCTCTCATACTCGCCCAGATATTTCTTATGTTGTTGGTGTCCTCAGTTAGTTCATCCACTCACCAAAAATGTGTCATTTAGAGGCAGCTAATAGGATCCTATAATATCTCGAGCCCTCTCCTGGAAAGGGTATCCTATTCTCCTAGAGCAAAGAATTAACTGTTGAAGTCTATACTGATGCTGATTGGGCTGGCTCAGTTGATTACCGGAGATCCACCCCCGGGTATTATTATCTTGTCGGTGGTAATTTAGTATCATGGAGAAGTAAAAAAAAACATGTGATTGTCAGGTCGAGTGCGAAGGCAGAACTCAGAGCAATGACTCATGGGATTTGCGAAGGATTGTTGATTAGGTCTCTTTTGAATGATCTTGGCATGGAAATCAAAACTTTTGTGAAACTTTATTGCGATGACAAGCCATTTATCAGCATTGCTCACAATCCCATCCAACATGATCACATAAAGCACATGGTGGTTGATCGTCACTTCATCAAGAGAACATATATAGAGGAGTTAAGATCACACCATTTGTCCCTTCCGATCAACAATTAGAAGATGTTCTCACCAAGGGATTATGTCTAAGTGCATTTGAAAAAATCATGTGCAAGTTGAGGGGGAGTGTTGAATTGTGATGTATTTTTATATTTTCGTTGTTTTACGTTTTATTTCCATTCTTGCCCCTTGTAATTTCTCCCTCTTATATTTTGGAGTGAGTCTCCTTGCAAAATTAATCAATTTTCTCTATTCTCAAACACTAAAGTATAAATTGGAAATAAAAGACTAAAGCTAGGGTCAAAGAAAAATCACAAATTTTGATTCACAGAGCCAATTAAAATTATAAAGTACAAGAAGTCTGATAAATTGCAATTTAAATGTCTGATACATTTAAGTCAACAATAAGTGATATATCAAATTGAATGGAAAAACATAAGCTAAAATTTGAAGGAACCCTTGGAAGTTTATGCTAAGTGAATCTTCTGACTTGTGTTCCCTTGAAAGAAATTTTTGAAGATAGGATCAGCTCATCTAGTGAGTAATTTCAATCGTGCCCCATATTATTTTTCATCTACTGGTCGGCATGGTCAACATACAAGAACACCAGCATAAGGTCGCTATTCTTAAATTATGTGTTCCATTATTCTTTTATCTTCATATTAATGGTCGGCATGAATAATCTTAAAATTAAGTATTTCATTGCATTTACATCTTATGTGTAGTCTTAGTGTTACTGATATTAACAGAATGAAACAATTATAATATGATTTGCACTTTCCTTAATTTCTATATGTGTAATACCTAATCCCATGGATTCGTAGAATTCATATATTTTTACATGTGTTTGTTGGAAAATTATAGAAAAAATTAGTTTCATCTTAACTTACATTCTTGTATTATCGTGACAAAACGAATAGGTTATAATTTTCTATTATCATATTTACATAATGTATGATATATTAAATTTTGCATCTTTTCATGCTCTATAACCGTGTACAATTTATAGGGAACTTACATAAATTTAATTATGTGATATGTTTAACCAAAAATAATCAGATTTCTTAGATGGTTTGATGCAGGGTCAGGAGTCCACCTGCCTGCCGCCCTAGAGTCCACCGAGGGCCCACCTTGGAGTCCACCAAGGGGGTTTATTAGCACCGCGGTCTGTACACCCCAACCCATCCCCGGCCCCACAACAGAGTCGATAGGTTGTTGAGGCCGGGGTTAGATCCTCTGATCTCCTTGATAAAAAGATCTCCTGCGAGCTCCCATCACCAACTGATCTGCGGATCAGTTGGTGATGGGAGCTCGCAAGAGTGCTCTTTATTAAGGAGGTCGAGGGATCTAACCGTGCTCTTTATCATGGAGGTCGGGGGATCTAGCCCAGGCCTCAACAACCTATCGGCTCTGTTGTGGGGCCAGGGATGGGTTGGGGTGTATGGACGTGACCCTGATAAACCCACTTGGTGGATTCCAAGGCAGGCCCCTCGTGGACTCCACGGTGGCGGGCAGGTGGACTCCTGACCCCGCATCATCATCGTTACGATCAAGGTTGTCCGGATAGAGATCCTAGATGAGATCGTTTCAAGGTAGGATTAGATCTGATAGTAGGGTCGGATCGAGGATCGCTTTACAAAATCAAGATTGATTTACAAAATCTGGAGCGTAAGATCCTATGATCTGGATCGCGATCCTGACAACCTTGGTTACGACGTTTATAAATGCGGCGTAACGACATGAATTCTCTTCATTAATTAAATAAATAGAAATTTCTATGCTCAACATTAATGGTTCCATATTGAATCCCGGGAGGAACAAGTGGTGTCATTTCTATAAGGCCCTTTTTCGTTAATTAGTACATTATTGGCTAAGGTTGCTCTTATCAAGCACTGTTAACATAGATTACGCCCTCAAAGGATGTAGGTGTAAGAAAAGAACAACATTAATCTGCATATGGTTTGGTGCTCACCAAAAAGGGAGACTACTCTGACACTCTTACGGTGAGATCAATCAATGAGTTTTGATCAATAGTCATCTTGAAGCCGAGATAGGGCTGCAACAATTGTTTCCATGGAGGGTGCGTCTTGTGTGTGCTCCAGTCTACGCAACCAGGGAGTTGCCCTTGCATGAACTTCAGTTGGCGAGAAGAAAAATTGTGGAGTATGCACAAGTCAACTGAAGGGAAAGGGCTTTCGACTATGCGGAGGAGGTTGATGCTTTGGCGTTCAGTGGAACATCATTTCGTACTAGGGAAGTAAGAAACTGATGAGGGAAATCACCTTATTCCTCATATATCCAACGTCGTCGAGCAATTTCACTTCTCTAGTGTCGTGCAGTGGCAGTTATCACTAAACTCAAAGGGCGTGAATGTAGGATACGAGGGTTTCTGTTATGAATATATGATAGACACAAAGGAAAATGTGATTACCTTCTTAATTACCATGATGCCACTAGCCACATGGGTTAAACCAGTACTACATCGAATTAATTAGTTTGTTAATAAACACTTAAAATTTAACTGTATCTAGCAAAGATACCTCGATTGGTGGTGAGGCTGACCAAATCAATCGTGATCCAACCCTGGAGATAATATTTTGGAAGTATATAAATTTTGTGTTAAAACTGGTAGCTAAGTTATGCTGAAATTTGATATCATTGCGCAGATTGGACTCGAGTCGGTACAAAGCGTTCTGGAGGTGACACTTGGTCTGTCGTTTTCATGAGAGTTGTATAGTTCGGTAGCCTATGTTAAATGGTGGGGACCACGACGCGAGGTGATTCACCCATGATTTTTGTTGGTGACTTGGTGGATGGTCGAGATGATGCAGTGGATCACCCTTTCATGAATCAGGTTCAACAAGACATTTTTTGCAATCCTAGTGCATTGACATCCTAGAGGTGAGCCAAAGTAGGTTGGTGTCAACTTATTGCAAGTCGACTGACGCCTGAGGCTTGAGACAATGCTTTGTGCAATTGATGTTACATGCAAATGATACTTTCTTCAGTGGGTGATGCGTGCAGTTTATGTTACGTGCAGTTGATGTTACGTACAGATGATACTTTGTGAAGTTTATCTAGATTGGGTTGGTGGATCATTAGGTCTCAACTAGACTTAGAGGCGGCAGCATCCTTGATACTTCACAAAAAGCAGAAGACTGCAGCCGGACAAATCCCACTCATGTTCTTCCTATCTTCCCCATGTGACTACAGGGCAGATTAGATCGTGGGCGGATTACATTCAACAACAAGACGTGTCGGCGGTGGGTTGCGGTGCTCGAGTTGATGACGTGCGAGTTGGGTGCAGTTTGAATCAACGACATGGTACGAGTGCATTGCAGCGTGCTAGGTAGGCAAAAGACGTGTGTCGTGGCGTCGACTGAGCAAGCATAGGATTTTGGTGGGCTACACATTCGTGCAAGGCTGAGTCCACAATTAGGGGTGAGGAGCGAAATCCGAAAACCGACAAAACCGGCCGAACAGAACAAACCGCACCGATTGTGAAACCGAGCCGTCAAGTCCGGTGTCGGTTCGATTTGGAGCTTGTGAAAACCGAAGTCATATAAGTTTGGGTGGGTTTTCAAATTGTAAAACCGATCAAACTGAACCGAACCGACGTTACCAACTGATATTGTAATTATTATAAATTACGTATATGTTAGCTTTTGTTTTATAAATTTTGAATTTGTTCTAAGATTTAGGAAATCAATACGACTTGAAATTGAAAAAATTACAAAAAGAAGAATTATTTGACTTGTGAGTTTTTTTGTCGGTCAAATTGTGATTCCAGTCTTATCTACTTAATTTTTTGTGCATGTGTAAGCAAATTCCTCATGTACAGTACATCATACAGGATTATGGTATAACATTTTTTACGAATCTTATTTTTTATAAAACCAATTTGTATCATCAAGATGTGGTTTTGAATCAATTTGTTATTGCCAGACTTGTTGTTTTGCAAATTCTTGTGCTTACTCGTCTCTAATCCTCCACATTAGTTTGTTTTATTTTCTGATAAACATATATTATATTATTAACTAGGGGTTGTGTTTAGATAGGTTTTTTCATGCTAATCACAATGACATTTATCACGGGTGCTTGAATTAAAATTAATTCTTAATTGTTCTCAATGTTATATCAAGTTTTTATTCTTTTTTTGTTTTCTTAGAGTAATGACAATCTCCTAAAAAATCAAGATCACTCATGATTGAAATATAATTTAGTAATGATTGGTTGCTGAATGTCTCATTTAAACACTATAAACAAGTCATGCTCATAAAGTGCATCTCCACTATACTACAAAATTAGGGTATGTTTCATTTTTGTGGAGTTAAGTTCGTAAAAAAACCGACACCGAACCGCTAAAAACCGATAAAAAACCGAACCGACTTTGACCCGAATCGACCGGGTTTGGTTCGGGTCGGTTTGGACAACCCGAAAACCGAGGCATGTCTGTTCGGTTTCAATTTGGATCAAAACCGACCCAAACCAAACCGGCACCCCTATCCACAATGGATCTCTTCTCCGGTGGTGGAGGTGGTCGGTCACTCGATGATGATGAAGATTGCCTACCAACCTTGTGCGTGCATAGTTTTATGAATTGCAGCAAGTTTTTTTATTACTCAACAGTTGAAAGTGTCTGATTCCAACCGTGATGCTTTTTACCTGATCCATTCATTTCTTGAGTATATATATTGTGCCGTGTTTTATTGATATGAAACAGTATGGGTTTTGCCTATTTCTGTGTCTTTGTTATTGCTGTGTGATTATAGCAGTGTTTGTGGAATGCCCGTTTCCTAACAAAACTCTCATACTATTTCTCTCTCAACACGCTATCGAAGCGATCTTAACCTTAATAGTAGCTATCATCCCATTTTCCCTCCCCTACTCTAACTGCATCCATAGCTCGTGATGTATCCCTTTCCCTCTTCTTCTTTTTCTTCTCTCCATACTCGATTTTCTGGTTGCAATGCATGATATTCTCTTTCCCTAAATTTTTCTCTTCAAGTTCACCTGTCTCTACTCAGTCACTCACCCCTTTGAGTTCACTTATCTCAACTCTGATCGAAGCTTCGATGGTCTAATCTTTGCATTTTCCAATCCAG
Organism: Platanthera guangdongensis; assembly: GCA_039583875.1. NCBI lineage: Eukaryota > Viridiplantae > Streptophyta > Magnoliopsida > Asparagales > Orchidaceae > Platanthera > Platanthera guangdongensis. The sequence goes on along the minus strand of CM077150.1, from coordinate 27,099,910 downwards.
CGTGTTCCTTTAGTCCATGTTGGTATTGTTATGTGCGCATCAATTACACAGTATATGCGTCAATGGGTATCTGGTGGCATAACAAGCTGCTTTGGTGACTATGTTGGAATGCTGCTAATAGAATTTGGCTAAGAGCAAGGCAAGTGTGAAGTGAACACATGCGACTTAATTCGAGATTCCATGAAAAGGCAGGCTTGAGTTCCGTTATTGTTTGGTTATGATCTGAGGTACATCAACATTTACCATCACATGTGCTGGGGTCAAATTGTGGTGCCGTGGTTTAGGGTTATTTCCCTAAAGTGAGAGATAGATTAGACAAAACTATTAGGATTAGAGCCCTCTTTTGGTGCCAATGGTTTTTTGGATGTTTTCGGCTGCAGTAAAGGATTATAGTGCTTTTTCTCCCCTCCCCATCCCATGTTGCTAACGGTTCAATGCAGGAGGTAAGGTAGTATGTGCCTAGCTTCTGGAGAGGTTAATGGAGTCATTTGCCTATATCAATTTCAATGGTTGTAATTGGGAGTTCTCAACTTATGGGAAGTCAGCACAAAAACTCACTATCAGCCCGACATTTTATTGCAGAGGAAGTGATGAGTGCCACATTTAAGTGCTGTCAAATGAGAACAAGAATTAGCTTTTCTAGGTGAAAGACTGATGAAAAATGAAAATTCTAGTAGATAATATTTCATTTATCGAGTCTTAATGGTACGACTGTTAATGGATAACACAGGTGTTACCTTGTAATTAGTCGGTTGATATCAGTTACGGTACAGTCACACTATAATATTTGCAAATCTTGGTTGAATAATTTTTTTTGTTGGTCGATGAATTCTTTTATCTAATGCTTTAAAATGATCATACTTTTGAAAAGTTCTCTTCATGGGATGGTAATTTGTATATCTTTTGAGATTTACTACTGATATGCATATGTTCTCGAGGCATTTGGTACTAATTCTGCAATTTCTTATTTAACATTTCAGATATACTTGTTATCTTCAGGTTATCTTACTTTATGAACTATTCTTCTTCTTAGTCCTTTAATTTTGGAACCTTCACCTTCCATTATTCCTATTTGTTTAACCTTCTTTAAAGATAATTGTTGACTACTTACCTGACCAAACACTAGTGTTCATTCTTCCCTTATAGCTATTTTCCTTTCTAGTTTTTAAGTTTTTGAAATATCACTTTTCTTTATTCATTTTGTGTAGGACTGGGTGTGGTCTGTGGGCTGCAATCCTATATCAACCACTTCTCAAGGCTGGCAACTTTCACAGTTTCAGACTGATGCCATTGCTAGGAACTACATCATTACTGCTCTAGAGGAGTCTATTCTGGCTGTTAATAATGCAATTCATCGCCTTGTACTTGAGCAAACCAGTATCCTTATTTTGGAACAGTTTTTTATTAGTAGAGCTAATGAGCATCATCTTTATGTGATGACTTTTTTTTGGAAAGAAATATAAATACATTAGTCAAGAAGTGAAGTAACAAAAGAGTTGGAAGTGATACTTTTCTGAGATTTAGTAGGCTATGCATATGATTAGGCCTCTTTTGTTGTGATCTAGAAGCCATTACCTATACACAATTGTGATTTCTCTGCAATACTGGATGTGGGGTTAAATTGCCATTAACTAATACTTGCCTAATCTTTCATAGATAACTCATTTAGTTCTCCAGATTTTCATTATGTGTATCCAAATACTTTTGTATTTAGATATATAGGCATTCTCTACCTTTATCTATTTGACTGCATGTGTAGGTTAGTCTCCTCACCTCTATAATCAAAAATCTCATCATGATAGATGCAGAATTTTCTTGATTAGCCGTTAAACAAAGTGAAGGGGAGCCTTGGCGCACCGTTTGAGGTGTTGCCGTGTGACCTCGAGGTCACTAGTTCGAGTCCTGGAAGCAACCTCTTGCAAAAATGTAGGGTAAGGTTTGCCTACATTTCACCCTTGTAGTGGGACCCTTCCCCGGACCTTTGCTGTCTGGGGATGCTTTGTGCATCGGGCTGCCCTTTTTTTAGCCATTAAACAAAGTATGAACACCAACTTCTGTCAGTTACTTGAGAACCTCCATGTTATGGGTCCACATGATCCATTGTCTGTATGTTTAATTAAACGTCACCTAGGAAGCACCGGTATGGGTACCGTGTACGATACGTACCGGGTACGATACGTACCTGGTACGGCGGTACGACAAAATTAAAAAAAAAACAAGGATACGAATACAGCGCGATACGTTGTATTAAATATTGTAAATGTATATGTATATTTCACAAATGCAATTATATATTCTCAAAATAATAAAACATGAATCATAAATAATCAATTGAAGTACAAATACACAGTTAATGAAATATAACATGAAGTTCTTAAATATAAAATATGCATGATCATTTCAAGTTTAATGATGTTCATCGCTCATTTTTTCCATCTTCCTCCATATTTTTGGAGATCAATGTATCTTCAATTTCTGGTTCATCTAAAGACAAGTTTGTAATCGTAAGTATGTCAACTCCATCAAAAGGATTTGCTTATGCATGTCCTCCAATATTCCACATTCTACTCCTTCCTTGATTGTAAATTTCATTTCTCCTCAATAATAGGCATAGATTATTATGCATATACGCCAAATTTGCAACTCGTTGTGGTTGAATTTTGTTTTTTCGCAAAGAGTCAATGAATGTGTATGTGCTCCAATTTCTCTCCCAGCATGATGATGAAAAGTTTGACCTAAAAGCTTCAAAGAAATTTGTTGCAATTTAGGCATTGAAGTTTCATAGTAAATCCACCAATCTTTGGGTAATAATGAAGCTCTACTTTCCGAATTATCTGGCTCATTAAAAGCATGACTAAGCCCCGTGAACCTAGAGAACTCATTGATTACTATATTCCTCTCCCCAATATCAGGAAAATATTTTCTTAAGCATTCATTCCTCTTCAAAGAAATCTCCTCATCCGTATTTAGAACAACTTTATTTTGCCTTCAATCAAATTATTCTTGACTATAATACCTACAAGTATAAGCATATAGTAAATAAATAAATCATAGTATGTTAAATATCAAATTTGCAAAAAGAAATACCTTGGATTAATGGAATTACCATGAACTCTTAGTACATCGATAAACGAGGACATCATAAATTGTCTTATAAGAGGGCAATGAGCTTACAGGTCCATTAACTTTTTTGTCTATATATTTCAATCTTCTTATTTCCTATCATTGAATCTCACGTGTCATACACCAAATGAAGGTTAGGTTTGTCCATACCGCAAACCCTAAGCATATCATATATGGGTCTTGTGATATCAAGGATCTTGCTCATATTATCCCACCATTTGTCACTATAGATGATATTTTTAACCTCTGGAGCTTTCTCAACGCCATCTGCTATATACGTAATCCATTCGGAACATACAACAATATTAAGTAAACTCATCTTCACAAGTTTAAACCTCTATAACATCACTATAGTGGAAGCAAACCATTGTTCAGCAACTGTAAATAACTTTAGTAACAATAGAGTTATACATGTTCAACTTGTATTGATGATTCATAATGAAATTCATGATAGATTGAGCTTCATTAGACACTTGAGTTGTCATCCACATTATTCTCTAATAGTTGCACAACGATCGTTATTATTGCCTGCGTAAATATTTTTTATTGCTAGATTTAAGGTGTGCACAACACTAAGTGTCCAGAAAATATGTAGAAATCATGCCTCCATAATTACTTTTGTTGCCTTACGCATTGGTGCTTTATCAGTGATAACATATATAACATTTTCGGCACCAACTTCATTAATGACTTTAATCATCAAATTTGCAATATAATGTCGATCATTGTACTCTCCTGATGCATCAACTGCCTTCAAAAAGATAGGTCCATACTCAAAGGAAACCATAAAATTAATCAAAAGACTTCTTTGAGTATCTGTCCAACCATCACTAACTAAGTTGGTTCCCTTTTGGGGCCAAGTTTCTTTAATTGGTTGAAGCATTCTAATGATACTGGATTTTTTTATCAAAAGTGTAGTTCTAAGAGCATTATATCTAGGAGGAACAAATCCATTAAGATTGTGATTAGCAGCAAATTTTTATGAACTAATATAATATGGATTTCTAGCTAGATGAAATGACAAACCACCAGAATAGAACATCATAGCTATGTGTCTCCTCAACTTATCTCTAGCTAATTTGAAATTCATATCAATAGGCCCACCTCTTCTTTTTTTCCCCAACTAATTAAGAAGTTTGACTTGCATTAGCAAACGATAGTATCTTGGAAGCATGTTTGCATTTTTATTTTGATACAGAAATCACTCTTTAAAGCTCTTTTAAATACTCTTGGGTCACCTTTACACATACCCTAATATCATTACGCTATGGGTCCACACAATCCATTGTTTGCATGTTTAATTAAACGTCACGTCTTGTATTTTATATTTTGTGTATGTTATGGGTCCATGCCATCCACTATTTCTATGTTTAATTAAACCATGTGTCTTGTATTTTATATTTCTCCTATGTTTGGATTCATTCTGAGTATGTGGACCTAAAATGAAACGTGTCGACATGTATCATTTATTTGAGGAACCCTTGAGTCATGAGATGGGCAAGCTCGAACTAAATCTTTTAGTCTCTCTTTAGCCTCTATCCCTCCCCCTCTCCTAAGGGCATCATGAGGTTGAACCTGACTCACCCGTCGTATCCCGTCGGTCGAACTCGGCTCCTCTCGAACAATTTCTCTTGTATCTCCAACATCTCTCTCCAACATGTTTGCCATCCTCTCCATCATCGTCCACCTCTGACAATTTATCAACATGTTATTGGGAAGCTTATAACAATTTGTTATCAGATACATCATTCTTCCACATTCAACTACCCACCAAATCATCTCTTCCCCTGTTGTTTTCATCGGGAAGATCACCGCATCATCCCACACATCAATTCACCACCACCAATAAGTACATAATCAATTGACCTGTTCTAGTTGTCGACGAGGCCAATCGAAGCTCTAGGGATGATCCCGCTGCATCACCCTGGGATCATCGTTCGTTCCTGTTAGTACACTTGATGAGTTGATGCGACGTCCGAGGGTCGCCTACGAGTGTTCCTCTCCCATGAAGAACACAGCTAAGGAGACACCTCGATCTGCAGGTCCCGTAATATTTGGCTTGAGCCGAATGCTAGGAATTACTTATCATCTCTGTCTTGTCTTTCTCAATTCATGCCTATCTTCTGACTCTCTCCACATCGAGCACAATGACTGCGCAATCAGACAACCCCCTCTCCTTTTATATCCCCACCCCTTTCCGAGCCTTACTTTCAATCAATGTATTAATCAATTGATCAATTTATTAATTGATTAATTAATCCAAAAAAGAGTTAATTAATTAGTTATCTACAAAAATAGCTTTTGAGATTGCATCGCCTCTTAGGGAGTGGCAGTACGCCATGTTGGCAACATGGAGACTCTGAGTTTCCTTTCACACACCAAGTGGTCATCTCACACTCTTGTCCTTAGAACTACAAGCAAACACCAATTAACCTTCCTTAGTGCCTAGCAAACATCCACACCAGAGAGAAACTTCACCTCCAGTTATGAGCAATTGTTGTCGCTATTGAAGAAATACCGGGAGCAGCTAGAAGCCACCAAGACACCATAGCAAATGAAAACAACCTGTCTCTTGAACGACCTGAACTGACTGATAACAGATCAGATTCCTCAACAACTCTTGCATGCTCTACTACCACTCCATTCGTTACTGTGTCAATCGTTCCGCTGACTACTATCTTGTTATTACATTCGGCCGTCTCTCCCCAGCATGCACTGCCACTCCAAATCACTGTGATCACCATTCCACAGGAACCCATCCACCACGGCTATCATCATTCATTGATTCGACCTCTACACAAGCAATGACCCCCCAGCAACTTAACCATTGTTTGCATCATCTGTCAGGAAGACGGAGCCTCGCCTCTCGATGCAGCCCCAACTCCGACAACACACTACAATGTATCGTTCTGGCGAGCAGTCAAGGAACCTGATGAATGTCCTCACAAGTTCCTATACCCTCCTTGAGCTTGAGGACAAGCTCAAAGTGAAGTACTGGTGATCTTGTGAGTCCACACGATCCATTGATTGTATGCCTGTTAAACTATTAATTACCAAAACCAATGTTGTGGATGTCGGACTCATGTCGGTTTGAGTTTTTTATATTGGATGTCGGATTGCGAGGGATATATCGGGGACATTTTAAAATGCCGGATTGTATTGTTCTATATATATATATATATATATATATATATATATATATATATATATATATATATATATATATATGTATATATATATATATATATTTCATAATATTTTCATCTATTAATTAGATGTAATTATTTTATCTGATTAAATGTAAACTAAAATTCATTAGAAAAAAATAAACTACTAATTAGTGTTTAATCATATTTGATTGGTGTCATTTGGAGTGACCTCACCAAATGCCCAACATAGATCTCTGCATGCTATGGAAGAAGCACTAGGTATCTTACTAGAATCTTCTGATGAATTCATTCTATAAAAAATTATAATTTTTTTTAACAAAAAAAACCGAAATATTGGGCCGACATTACCCAACATTAGCCGACATTTGCCGCAATATTGGGCCGACATGTCAGCCGCAATACTGGAAAATGCTAGAATTGTCATATGTAGCGATAACTTGTCGTTTCCCCCTCAAAATTGACATGTCGGACATGTCGGACATGTCGGCCGACATATCGGACATGTCGGAAACTTGAACAAAACCTCCCCTCGAGTTTATAATTACAGGTTACACCCTTCTTTCTTTTAAAATTACAAAAATCTCTCATGTAAGTTTACATTTTATAACATTCATGCACAAAAATACTACCCTGGGGCTCCCCTCTTATTGTTTTGCAGGCATGTTATGTGTTAGTCTGTATTTCTCTTATTTTGTATTCTCCCCTATATATAGGGGACCGATCTATTGAATAAGATATGTTTTTGCCCTAATTTAACATGGTATCAGAGCGCCTCTATTTTCCGCAAACCAATCGTCCGCGCCTCCGCTCCTCATCGTCGTTTTTCGCCTGCAGCACTTCTGTCGCCACCTTCCTATCTCTCTTTCTCTCTCTGCGGCCCACGGCCTTTCTACAGCGCTGATCGGCGCACGATACAATATCGACCGATCGGCGTTGATTCCTCCCCGGACGGGTCTCTTGCGGCTGGATTGCCCTTAAACTTTGATAAAAGTTTCATTTTGCCTTCCTTATCCTCCCTCTCAAGTTTGGTGAAATTCCAACGGTTGGATGTCTCCAAATCTTCAATCTAGGGTTTCCATTGTGGTCGTGGATCGTGATTTCTAATCCTCCATTGATGCTTGTTCGCTCTTCTTCTCTTTGACGGTGTGTTCTTCTCTACCATATTTAATCTTCTTGGCGGCTTGGTTGCCTTTTTTTGTTCCCATGACCCCCGTTGGATCTACCCGGGCTCGTTAAGATCACCTCTATTCGCAGCTTATCACAATCCGTCTTGATGACACCAATTATTTGGCTTGGTCCCGCTCTATTACCCATGCTCTGATGAGTCGACATCTCTTTGGCTACATCAATGGCACTACCACTGCTCCGGCTCCGACTTCTATTGCTTGGCCTAAATGGGAGTCAGAAAACCCCCTTGTCATGTTATGGCTTATCAACTCCATGCAGGAATCAATTGCACGGAATTATCTCTTCTTGGATACTGCTGTAGACAAATGGAACCGCGCTGTGTCTATTTATTCCGGCAAGGGGAATGCGGCCTAAATCTTCCACTTTCGAGGCATGCACATGTTTGACTCCCTCTGTTGCAACCATGCAACGTTTATTTCCTGTTTTTCTTTTGTGTTTTTTTAAAAAAAATTGACATATTTGTTGTTGTCAGACATCATCGTACTCCTGTTAATCACGTGTCATTACCTAGTACAATTTCTTTTCATATTATTCATTTTGATGTGTGGGGACCATGTTTTGTTGCCTTTATTTCTGAATGTTTGTGGTTTGTCACATTTATTGATTGTTTTTCACGCACAACTTAGGTTTATCAGATAAAAACTACAAATTAGGTGGTTTCTATCTTCCAAAATTTTTATGTCATGGTTTCTACTCAATTTTCTATCCATCTTAAAATTCTCTGCAGTGATAATGATCGAGATTATGTCAACGCTCCATTGTAGGGTTATCTTGATGCTAATGACATTCTGCATCAAACCTCATGTGTCCACTCTCCCTCTCAAAATGGAGTTGCGGAGTGCAAGAACCGTCACCTATTAGAGGTGGCTCGCTCCTTACTCTTCATTATGAACCTCCCAAAATACTACTTGGGGGATGTCGTTCTCATGACTGCCTATCTCATAAATCGCATGCCCTCTTTAGTACTGGAACATCAAACCCCTCTTACTACCTTAGAGGTGACATCAATCTCTCTATCACCTAACTTTTGGTTGTGTCTGCTTCTCTCATATACACTCTCCGGGCAAGTCTAAGTTTTACCCTCAAGCTCTTAAATGTGTGTTCATTGGTTATTCTCTCACTCAAAAGTGGTATAAATGTTATCATCCCCCGACTAAAAGGATTTTTGTCACGGTGGATATCTCATTTTGTGAATCTGAATCTTATTGCGTGCCCTCACCTCAAGAGCACATATATACGGGTGAAGTGAGCTCACCTGTTTTACCCTTGCTGATCCCTCCTTCACATTCTTTACCTACTGCTGAGACTCCCAATCAAGGGGAGTTTCCTTATAAAGAAAAGGAGTTACATGTGTACACCAAACGGAGTAGAGATAACGCACAAACCCATCCTACGCCATCTGCATCAATGTCAGCTCCGTAAACGGATCCTTATGAACTTCCATTGCCCTTCAGAAAGGTACCAGATCTTGCACCCAACATCCGCTATCTCGTTATGTTTCCTATGAGACTCTAACTTCTTCCTACAAAGCTTTTGTCTCCTTACTCGCTTTTGTCTCCATCCCATCCACATGGAAGGAGCCTCTTGGGCATAAACAATGGAAAGAGTTTATGATTGAGGAAATGAACGTTTTGAAAAAGAATTGTACATGAGACCTAACTCATCTTCCACCTGGAAAGAAAGTCGTCGGTTGTAAGTGGCTGGTTGCAAGGGGGTATACTCAAACTTTTGGAATTGATTATCGAGACACGTTTGCCTCCGTCGCAAAAATTAACTCTGTACGAGTTTTGATATCATGTGTTGCGTGCAAGGGTTGGGTACTTAACCAATTGAACGTGAATAATGTTTTTTCTTCATGGAAACTTAGATGAAGAGGTATATATGTCAATACCTCCAGGTTTTTTCCCTTCCGGATCTGAAGGGAAAGTGTGTCATTTTAAAAAGTCACTTTACAGTTTGAAGCAATCTTCGAGGTTTTTGTTTGGTCGATTCCACGAAGTCATGGTTTCACTTGGATATAAACAAAGTCATGTTGATCATACTTTGTTTATTAAATGAAGAACAAATCTAATGATTGTTCTCATTGTCAATGTTGATGATATCGTCATAACAGAAGATGATTTTGAAAAAGTAAAAGTTTTGAAGGTAAATTTGGCAAGGAAGTTTGAAGTAAAAGATTCGGGAAAACTAAAGTATTTCTTGAGAATTGAGATATCATGATCTAAACGGGGTATCTTCATCTCCTAGAGAGAATAGACCATTGATTTGCTGGAACAATCTGGTATGAGTGGTTGTAGACCTGCTGATACACCTATGGAGATGAATCATAATCTTGGAAGAGATGATGATGATCGTGTTGAAGACGTGGTTGGCTATCAACGCCTTGTTGGAAGATTAATCTGTCTATCCCACACTCATCCTGACATAGCTTATGCAGTTGGAGTTGTTGGGCATACCCCAAAGACAAGCCATTTGAATGTTGTTCATCGAATCTTGAGGTATTTGAAGATTTCACCAGGAAGGGGAATCCTGTTCACTCCCAATACAGACGTGAAGATTGAAGTTTTTACCGGTGCTGACTGGGCAGGGTCCGTTGAAGACAGGAGATTTACATTACGGTATTTCGCATTCGTTGGTGGAAACTTAGTCACTTGGATAAGTAAAAAACAATCTGTCGTCTTAAGGTTCAGTGCTGCAGCTAAGTTTAGAGCAAAGTCACATGACATATGTGAAGGATTATGGATACGCTCTTTGATGTGTGACCTGAGTTTGAATGAGTCTTGTCCTATCTGCTTGTACTATGACAACAAGTCTGCAATCAGCATTGCCAACAACCTCGTCTAGCATGACCTCACCAAGCATATCGAGGTGGACAGACACTTCATTAAGGAGAAAATTGAAAAGAAGATTATTAGCATACCGTTTGCTCCCTCAGAGGAACAATTAGCTGATATCCTAAATAAGAGTCTTGGGGGAAAAAGGTTTTGTGCTTGTATTGACAAGTTGTGTATGGAAAATATAACATACCCAACATGAGGGAGAGTGTTAGACCGTGTTTCTCTTATTTTGTATTCTCCCTTATATATAGGGGACACATCTATTGAATAAAATATGTTTTTTCCTTAATTTAACATTATGAAATGTAAACTTACATGTGAGTTATGTTGTTAAAGGCGTGCCTAAGGCTCAAGGCTCACCAGGTTCAAAGATTTGCGCCTTATTTGAGCCTTTGGAACATAAGAGTGAGATTTTTGTTGTATTTTTTTTCAAAAATAAAGAAAGAAATAATATAAGAATTCAATAATTTTTTATTGATCTCCTGCACCTTGAGTCTTGCGCCTAGGCTCCAAAATCCTTTTGCGCTTTGGTGTGTCTTGCGCCTTGCGCGTTTAATAACTAAGCATGTGAGGTTTTTGTAATTTCAAAAGATAAGAGTGGTGCAACCTGTAATTTAGCATAAACTATTCTTAATTAAATGTCATGTTTTGTATTTTATATTCCGCATATGTTATCGGTTGATGTGATCGGTTGTTTGTATTTTCAATTAAATGTCATGTCTTGTATTTTATAGTTCTCCTTTGTTTGGATTTGGTCCTAATATGTGAGCCTACTTGTAAAAGCAACCCCTTGGGTCATGAGATGGGTAAGCTTTAATTAAATCTTTTTGTCTCCTTCTCCTCACCCTCTCCTAACCGGTTCCCACTCTAGGGCATTGTGAGGATGAACCTGGCTCACTTATCATATCGAGCTCGGCTCATTTTGGACAATTTCCCTTATACAATCGTCCGCCATCCTCGCCGTCGCCGTTTACCTCTCTGGCAAGTTATCAACATGCTACGGGGAAGTCCGTAGCACTGCACTACGCTGCATATTGATTGAGAGTTGATGGTATGAATGCATTCGGAGCTTGATATTAAGCTATAAAATCAACCATTTAACTACATCGGCTAGATTTTGAACCTTCTTATAGGTTATTGATAATTAAATACTTGCTTACATACTTCAGGTGCACTGTTTGATTTGAAAAGCAATTGTAAAAAATTTCAATACACATCTTTTAATGTTCTTAGGATCATGAGAGATGTCTCTGGATTTGCTATAATGTTAAAATTTTGCTCCTTGACAAAAAGTAGACACACATGGTTTTAGGTTATTCAAATCTCAGGAGCGATCAATGGTTGACAAATACAACACCGTTGTCAGTTCATGGAGAAGAGTAAGTAGAATTCATTATACCAATGCTTGTATTTAGCCTTTCTGTTAATGAATTCTATTTTTTCTATTGTAGATTGCTGCAATATCTGGCGGCCTCCGTTATGGTGATGCGATGAGACTTCTAAGTTTGCTCGAGGAATCTTCAAAAGGGTTAGTGTTGAATTTTTCTTGTGGTTTTTAATGTGTTATACTGATTATCTTTTCCTCTTTAAATTTTCTTAGCAAATTAGGTTTTTATTTCAGATTTTTACTGAAACTTCATTTCTGTCTATATTGAATCCACATTTCTCCCCATTTGTTTCCTCTACTGGAACTCTGTTCCAAAACAAATCTTGTTACTGCACAAGATTTGTTATATTACTTGGTAACGTAGGCAAGTTTACTCACTTTAATCTTGGGAAGAACAGTTCTTATCCTTAAACAATGAATCATTCATTTAGATCTACAAATGATTAAGCTTAAAATAACCATTTTGGGGGATTGTTAACCGCGGACCAAATATGGCTATTCGCAGATTATTACTATTCGCAGATCCAAAGATACTCAGAATTGTTATTCACAGAAACTATTGTTATTCGCAGACCAACATTAAAAGTTAAAAAAATATCAAGGAGCCCACCAGCAAGGGCATAGTTCATTACTCCCCATATTGAAGTCTACATCAAAATATAACCTGCATCAAAAAATCAGAAGCACCGGCACCACATGTGCTCAAAAAATATCAAATACATCAAAATATACATAAGCTGGATCAAAAGATATGAAGCATCAACACCACAAGTGCTCAAAAAATATCAAGTCTACATCAAAATATTATATAAGTAGCTCAAAATCACAAGTGTTCAATAACACCAACACCTTGCCACTGACCTATAAAAGAAATATCTTCAAATTATTAACACTCATGTTGGTACTAATCAATAATTGCATTAAGAAACTAAAATCAATATTATAATGAGCATTAACATACCTCAGAAGTACTAACCATCCAAATTGACTATCTCCTCTTGTGTATTCTCTTGCATTTGAGTGGTCTCCAATCTTGAAATAAATATATCTTCCCATGACTCAGCAATAGGATCTCGAAACCTTCTCCATGGCGAGACAAGACATGGCAATGGACACCCGTCGCGCAACATCAAGTGTACAAAATGATTATCATCTATAAAGCCCATACATACTAGTCTTGGTGTACCCGGTGGGCCGGAATTTAGGGGAAGAAATGTTAGACTTTGAAATGTTGAAAGCTGGATTAATGCAATATTGTAGCAAGATGACACCACAATGCCCATATCTGGCATTGACATCCATTTCTCTTGTGGTGCTCGTATTTGAGCACAATCAAGGGATGATAATAAACACTCGAATCTCGATACACCATAAATATTTTTGTACATATTCTCCTTAATCTGTAGTTCCCTAGTGAGGTCCAACCTCACTTGAGCCCAGTTCTCTCCCATATCCATAGCTCGGCTAATCACTCGATAGCCACAATGTCCGTCACCAAGAACATTAATCACTTCTGTAATATGATCTGCTATATATACCGGCATTTGTCTACATACATCAACAAAAAATTGTTGGGTAGTAGTAAGCGTAGGCTTCCGAAATGAGTAACATGTTTTTTCTAGCCGTCATTTTTGCTTTGTGTTGTTGTTTTCTCTTCTCTTCCTCATTCATTAACACGTGCTCAAAGTGTGATGGATTTCTTTTAGTAGACCTAGGGTCCTCACTTAGTTTTTTGTAGGCTCCTTTCGGTCGACCCTTTAACTTTAAAGGTACTTTAGGCTCAACTGTTTGAGAGGAGGTTGGATCCATAATTTCACAAAGTTTCCTTTTTATTTCTTCCCTTTGTTTAGAACTTGCAGCATAGAATCTCCGGCTTATCCCTTCAAACTCAGCAGATATGCCATCCGGTTGATCTATATTAATGTTCTCATCTAATGACAAGAGCCTCCAATGAATGTGAACCATGCATAATGGAAAAGCTAAGGACTGAGTAATATATGGTTCCAATTCATGAGCGCATGGCAAGCCCATTGAATATCTTGTCTTATGTGTGCAATCACTAGCTTTTGCATAGTTACCCGACTGTACACGGTCTTCTTCTGCTTTAATGAACCCAAGTGCAGCCAAAGAAATGTGTCCTACTAGATCTGTGTACAATGATCCTGTATATAAAGTGCTGATCTGGATAGTGCTTTGCCCAAAAGATCTTTTTATATTTGTGTGTTGCAAATATATCATTTGGTCAAAAGTCCGCCAAACAGTAGTCAAGTTGCCAATAGAAACTTCGAGAAATTTTTTCAACTGGCTATGTCCACTCTCTACCCGATTCGTAGATGAGTTTCCCAAATGTAGAAATCTATCCACCCATGCACATACAAAACTATCCTTGAATGGATCAATCCATGTGGTGAGAACATATGTGAAGACTTTAGGATATTTTTCACCATATGTGGTTAGCATTGCATTAAACTGAATGTTAAACTCATTTTCCGTATTTGAGTTTACTAATCTTTGCCATACACTCAAAAAAGTTTCACAATCTTTGTCTGTTGTAAAATACTTTTTGCAGTGCCCCAAAATATTTCTATGCACATGAATTTGACAAAATATTCTTTGAATGTGGAAAAACAACCTTCAAAGCATTCATAAGGGCTAACTCTCTGTCTGTAATAAAAACAATGGGCATAGCACTTGGATCCAATATTGATTTAAAACATTCAAGAGCCCAAATATAGCTAGTTTCCATCTCATTTGACATAAATGTAAATGCCGAGAAAAAATATTGATTTGTATAGGTCATGCCCACAATTGAAAGTAGCGGCATACGATACCGATTAGTTTTGTACGTACAATCAAGCTGAAAAACATAAGAGAACATAGAACTTAATTTGATAGCCGTGGGATGTGCAAAGAACAATCTTTCCAACTGCTTAGTATTCTCCTTAACCATGTTGAAACTAACATATCCCGCATCTGTAATACACTTGATGTAGGGTAGGCTATGGAGTGCACCACTTAGACTCTATATGCAACACAGTAATTAGTTCATGCGACGGATTATTAGAGCAATGAAAATACCAACGCCACAAGCAGATAACTACACCAAGAATTTATTTTAATATTTGGCAAAATTCTTAGTTGGCTTTCCTCCGCTCGGAGGGCCAAAGCGAAGCGTGCGGCGAAGGGATCCACCTGCAGATTAATAATCGATCGATACAAAAAAAAAACCCACAAGCAAGTTCCAAGCACATATGAGATCTTCCAATAATAATACCCAGAAAATAGTACAACACAATCACAAAAATTCTCAAGACTAGGGGCTGATTTCGGGCAATGGAAGTGGAAAGGTGCGGGTGGCGTAGATCGGGTGCCAGGTTGTGGAGCCGGAGGTGGAGATGACGGGAAGGGGCTGTTTTGGTGGTGGGAGAAGGGATCGAGACGAAAAACGGGCGGATCCGGATGAATACGCTCGGATCCGGACTCGGGTGGACGGATCCGGTAATAGATGGCCGGATCCGGCTTGGGGAGGGTGGATCGGGTGACGGGAGGGTAGATCGGGGCGCTTTAACCCGGATCGTGGGGAGTAATGGTAGAGGGGGGTTAGCGGGCGGTGGATCCACGGATTTGGGATGTGGACGGAGCATTGGCGGGCTGGTAGGAGGCGGAAAGGGGGCGGGTGGCGGGTTCCAGGCGACGGATCGGTGGGAGGGACTGGCGGCCTGGATAGGGAGGAGATGGGGGGTGTTCCGGCGGCCGGACCTAGGCGGAAGCAGGAAAGGGGGGCTGGCGGCCTGGATGGGGGAAAGCGGGGGTTTCCGGGCGGCCAAAGCTGGGCGGAACACAGGGAGGGGCTGGCGGCCTGGATGGGAAGGAGAAAGTGAGGGAGAGGAAGAGGAAAACTTACCCCAAGGCGTCGGCACCAAGGGTCCACGGCGTCGGCACCGCGGAAGACCACCAGAAGTAGGGAAGAGACTCTCCAACTTCAGCAATGATAACCCTAACCAGCCACTAGTCCTATTTATAAGAAAACAAGCATGAGGGCATCCCATCCAACGACTATGATTGGCCGGTGGGTTTGCCCTTAAATAAAATAAGTACGTGTCCAAAAAAAATACATAAATATATAATTCTGATTCGCGGCGACGTGCCGGACGCAACCGCGGGGTCGGATCGGCGATCCGATCACGTCTTCCGGCGGGAGTAAATGAACGTGGGTCCCGCCCCATCATGTGCACGATCCGATGGATTCCCATCAACTCCCCCCGACTGAAAGACATTCATCTCCGAGGAATGGAGACGATCGTACTGGAGTCGAAGTCCGGGGGCAAGTCGATCAAGCTCTGCCGGTAGTATCCAAGCGTCTTCAGCGTCTGTACGACCCCGCCAATGAACCAAGTAGCGAAGGCGCGGCCCGTCCGTGGTGGGAACAATCTGGTGGGATCTGATCTCCGTGATGCTCTCGTCTCTCATGGTGGGATCCAGTGTGAGTGGTGATGCCGGCGGTGGTACCAATGACGACGAACTCCCAGGGGAAAGGGTGTCAGTAGTGGGCGGGCTGTGGTGGCCAACTGGTGTGGGTGGGGCGGTGGGGAAGGAGGGCAAGGGGGAAGAAGGTGGCGCACCTCCACTGCTCGGGTCCCCATAGTCATGAGGCTCGTAATAGGGTGTCAGATCCTCGATATTAAAAACTGGATGAATCCCCATGGTTGCCGGGATATCTAGCTTGTAGGCGTTTGTCCCAATCCGACTAATAACTGAGAAATGACCCATTCGCCTGGCGCTTAGCTTCTTGGCAGACCCCGAAGGGAGTCTCTCCGGGCGGATTCGTACCATCACCCATTCGCCAATATTAAAAATACGCTCTTGTCTTCGCTGATCTGCGTGGGTTTTTTAATTTTCATTGCTCATATTAATACGTCGACGAACCGACTCATGCAACTCATGCAGATGATGTGCAAATGACTCGGCAGACTCACTAGGACGAGACTCTAACGGGCTCGGAATAAGGTCAAGGGGTTTCCTGGGGTCGTAACCTGACACTATATGAAATGGACTCAAGCCAGTAGTCCTATTGACGGAGCTATTATATGCAAACTCGGCGACCGGCAGGTCTAAGTCCCAACTACTCACTCGCTCTCCCACTAGACATCTCAACAAGTTCCCTAAACTCCTATTTACTACCTCCGTCTGGCCGTCCGTCTGTGGGTGGTAGGCAGTCGAGAACTTAAGGGTGGTGCCAGTCTTGAGCCACAGGGTCTTCCAGAAGTAGCTCATAAATCTCACGTCACGGTCCGATACGATGGTCTTGGGAAGGCCGTGTAATCGGAAAACGTCCCTCATGAAAATGGATGCAACGTGGGTCGCGTCCGCCGTCTTGCGGCATGCAATGAAATGAGCCATCTTCGAAAAGCGATCAACCACCACGAAGATGGAATCGTGCTTCCGAAGAGTGCGGGGAAGTCCAAGAACGAAGTCCATGCTAAGGTCCTCCCAAGGCCGACGTGGGACCGGTAACGGAGTATATAGGACCGTGTTCTGCTTCGTACCCTTGGCCGTCTGGCAGGTACGACAGTGGCGGACGACTCTAGTCACATCCTTCCGAAGCGTGGGCCAGTAGAGACGGTCCTCCACAATGGCTATAGACTTGTCGCGCCCAAAATGTCCGGCGGCTCCACCCGCATGCAACTCCCAAATCAGGAAATCACGATACGATGTTCGGGGAATGCATAGGCGGGATCCATTGTATAGATATCCCTCGAAGATCTGATATCCCTCAACAGGGTTTGGGGGATCTCGGGATATGGCGGTGTAAATCTCACCAAAATCAGGGCACGTCGGATACTCTAAGATCATGCGCTCAAGCCCGTCGACGCGGGCGGTCATCGTCTGAAGCAAAGAGACACGACGACTCAACGCATCGGCCGGCTTGTTCTCAACACCCGCGCGGTGCTTGAGAACGTAATGAAAATCCTGCAGATACTCAACCCACTTCGCATGCCGGTGGGCCAGCTTGCGTTGCGAATCGAGGTAACGGAGGGCCTGGTGGTCGGAATACAACACGAACTCTCGGGGAAGGAGATAGTGTCGCCAGTAGCGCAGAGACTGGACAATAGCATAAAATTCTCGATCATAGTTCGAGTACTTTTGCTTTGCGTCATTCAGCTTCTCACTAAAGTAGGAAACTGGGTGTCCCTCTTGGTTCAATACGCCACCTATGCCGATACCGGACGCGTCGCAGGCGACCTCAAAGGCGCAACTGAAATCTGGTAACCTCAGGACGGGCACTGTCGTCAATCTCTCCTTAATCTCCTCGAAGGCTCTGGTGGCTGCGGGGGTCCACTGAAACTCTCCCTTCTTGAGACAGCTCGTGAAGGGGGCCATGATCGTGCTGAACCCCTGGACAAACCTCCTATAGAAGGTGGCAAGCCCGTGAAAGCTACGAGCCTCGTGGATATTCCTAGGTACAGGCCAATCTCGAATAGATTTGACCTTCTCAGGGTCCACGGAGACTCCAGTGGAGGAAATAATAAAGCCTAGGAAGTGGACGGACTCGGACAGAAAGGTGCACTTTTTCAGGTTCACATACAACTTTTCTTGACGGAGGGTGCCGAAGAGAAGTCTCAAATGATCGAGGTGAGCGGCCTGAGTCTGGCTGTAGACTAATATGTCATCAAAGTACACCACCAGAAACTTGCCCATGTAGGGCCGCAACACCTGCGTCATAACTCGCATGAATGTGCTCGGGGCGTTGGATAGCCCGAATGGCATGACTAGCCACTCATACAGACCGTCCTTGGTCTTAAATGCGGTCTTCCACTCGTCCCCCTCACGAACTCGTATCTGATGGTACCCGCTGCGGAGGTCGATCTTGGAGAAGATCTGGGCACCGGACATAGTATCCAGTAAGTCATCGAGTCGTGGGATGGGGAAGCGATACTTGACCGTGATCTTATTGATGGCGCGGCTGTCGATGCACATACGCCAACTACCGTCCTTCTTAGGGGTAAGAAGGGTGGGAACCGCACAAGGACTCATGCTCTCGCGAATGAACTGCTTCCGAAGAAGCTCGTCGACTTGCCGTTTGAGCTCAGCGTGCTCATCCGGGTGCATACGGTAGTGAGGCAGGTTCGGGAGGGAAGCTCCCGGGACTAAATCAATGGCATGTTGAATGTCCCGAGGGGGGGGGCAGCTCATCGGGGAGCTCGTCTGGCATAATGTCCGCAAACTCGCCTAACAGGGGACGCACCGCGAGTGGGAAATCGACTGGAGCGTCCTCGGTAACCTGGGTAGCGGCGACTACATAAATGACGTCGGACTCGGCACTATCTCGCAGAAACTCACCTCGCCTCAGAATATGCAGTGGTCGCGAGGCGCTCGTGCTCGGAGATGACTCTACCACACCCTTGGGTCGATCTCGGGGCTGGGTGGGCGTCAACGTGATCTTCCGCCCCTTATCATAAAAGACACTCGTGTTCGAGCGACCGAAGCACGTGACATCACGATCAAAAAGCCAGGGGCGGCCAAGCAACACGTGAGCGACGTCCATGGGAATAACATCGCACCAGACCTTGTCCTGAAAGAACGCAATGGTGATCGGGACTAAGCAACGCTGGGTGACCTGAATCGCCGTCTTGTCAACCCAGACGACACGGTACGGATGGGGGTGAGGCTCTGCCTTCACCTGCATACGGTCAAGCGCTTTCTGGGCTACAATATTCACGCAACTCCCACCATCAATGGCTAGCTTGCAGGGACCGCCTGCACTAGGGAAGTACGTATAAAAGATGGTCGTGCGTCGCCAGTCCTCGTCCACACGTGGGGTGTGTAGGAGGCACCGAATCACTCCCACCTCTAAGGATCGCTCGGCATCACTCTCCCAACCTTCCTCGACTGCAGCCCTAACCTCCTCTGGGGCCTCCTCTTCACCCTCTAAACCCTGTTCCTCCTCTTCCTCAAGTAACAGGTTCCGCGTGGGGCACTGCGCCGCCACGTGGCCCCTGCCAGAGCATCTAAAACATACAATGCCCCCAGATCGCTGGCCATCAGTGGCTACGGCTTTACCCTTCGCATCCGCGGGGATGCGCGAGGGTGAGGCAGTGGTGGTCTGGGGCGGAGCGGGTTTCCTAAAGGTCGAGGAATCAGTCCGAGAGGTGAACTGCCTCGTACTAGACGAACGAAGGTACTGCTCATACTCGAGGGAGAGCTGGAATATCTGATCAACAGTCTCCAAGCAGTGGGGAATCAACTCTCTCCGGATATCGGAACGAAGTCCCGCCTTGAAACGGGCGGCAGTGGCAATAGGTTCCTCTGAAATATCACTCCTGACGACCAGCTCATCGAAGCGAGCCATGTACTCAGCGACAGTAAGTGTCCCCTGTCGTAAGTTCTGTAGCTGCTCAAATAGCTGATCCCGATATGACGCGGGGAGGTACTTCTCCTTCAGTCTCTCCTTCATCTCGTCCCATCTGGCGATGAGGTAGTAACCATCCCGCTCTAGAGCTCTCTCGACACTAATCCAGAACACCTTAGCTTGCCCGATCAACTTCATCTTGGCAAAGCGGACGCAGCGCTCGTCACTCATGCCGTACCACTCGAAGTAGTGGTCCATGTCCAAGAGCCAATCGCTGAAGGCTTTTGGATCTAGGCGACCATCGAACGAAGGGGCATCGAGCCGGATGCGACGAGTGATGTCAAAGCCGCGGTCGCCTCTCTGCGGGTTTGGATAATCATCGGGATCATCGTCACGGTCATAATCGTGTCGAGCGGGCGGGGGTCCGCGCTCACGTCGACCCAGCGGGTAATACTCGTCACGACGCTGGTCGTGGCGACCGAGCGGGGACACGCGGTTCCTAGGGCCAGGCTGTCGTGGCATACGGTAATCCTCCCACGGGGGTGGGGGTCGGCCACGAGGTGGCTCTGGGTTCCGCCATGCTGGCGGGGTGGGGGCTCTCACGGGATCTTCACGGTGGTAGCGGTCCGCAGGTGGCGGATCATCTCTGACCCGCTGCCCACGACGGGGAGAGTCCCCGGGTCACCCGCCTCATGGTCGTGTAGGGAGGGAGTACCTCTTGCGCGCTCTATCAGATCTAGGCGACGAGTCACCGCGGCGATATCGTGACGCACGTTCTCGAACTGGGTACCCATTGCGTCAAAGCGCTCTAGAATAAGGCGTTGAAAGTCTGTGGTAACGGTGCTCGAATTTGAGCCCGCTGCCCGGTCATTTGTGACGGGTGGATCTACCATGCTTCTAAATGTCCTACCACTACGGAGCATGCAAATGGCCCGACCTGGGCTCTGATACCAACTGATGTAGGGTAGGCTATGGAGTGCACCACTTAGACTCTATATGCAACACAGTAATTAGTTCATGCGACGGATTATTAGAGCAATGAAAATACCAACGCCACAAGCAGATAACTACACCAAGAATTTATTTTAATATTTGGAAAAATTCTTAGTTGGCTTTCCTCCGCTCGGAGGGCCAAAGCGAAGCGTGCGGCGAAGGGATCCACCTGCAGATTAATAATCGATCGATACAAAAAAAAACCCACAAGCAAGTTCCAAGCACATATGAGATCTTCCAATAATAATACCCAGAAAATAGTACAACACAATCACAAAAATACTCAAGACTAGGGGCTGATTTCGGGCAATGGAAGTGGAAAGGTGCGGGTGGCGTAGATCGGGTGCCAGGTTGTGGAGCCGGAGGTGGAGATGACGGGAAGGGGCTGTTTTGGTGGTGGGAGAAGGGATCGAGACGAAAAACGGGCGGATCCGGATGAATACGCTCGGATCCGGACTCGGGTGGATGGATCCGGTAATAGATGGCCGGATCCGGCTTGGGGAGGGTGGATCGGGTGACGGGAGGGTAGATCGGGGCGCTTTAACCCGGATCGTGGGGAGTAATGGTAGAGGGGGGTTAGCGGGCGGTGGATCCATGGATTTGGGATGGGGACGGAGCGTTGGCGGGCTGGTAGGAGGCGGAAAGGGGGGCGGGTGGCGGGTTCCAGGCGACGGATCGGTGGGAGGGACTGGCGGCCTGGATAGGGAGGAGATGGGGGGTGTTCCGGCGGCCGGACCTGGGCGGAAGCAGGAAAGGGGGGCTGGCGGCCTGGATGGGGGAAAGCGGGGGTTTCCGGGCGGCCAAAGCTGGGCGGAAGACAGGGAGGGGCTGGCGGCCTGGATGGGAAGGAGAAAGTGAGGGAGAGGAAGAGGAAAACTTACCCCAAGGCGTCGGCACCAAGGGTCCACGGCGTCGGCACCGCGGAAGACCACCGGAAGTAGGGAAGAGACTCTCCAACTTCAGCAATGATAACCCTAACCAGCCATTAGTCCTATTTATAAGAAAACAAGCATGAGGGCATCCCATCCAACGGCTATGATTGGCCGGTGGGTTTGCCCTTAAATAAAATAAGTACGTGTCCAAAAAAAATACATAAATATATAATTCTGATTCGCGGCGACGTGCCGGACGCAACCGCGGGGTCGGATCGGCGATCCGATCACGTCTTCCGGCGGGAGTAAATGAACGTGGGTCCCGCCCCATCATGTGCACGATCCGATGGATTCCCATCAACACTTATATAGAAATTGAATCTGACTTAGGCCACCCAAATTTTTTTTCTGAAGTGCTACTCTTTGATTATAAATTGTTCTCATTGTGGAAGTATTTTCCGTACTTCTTTTTTTAAGTGCAGCTAATATTTTTCTCGGTTTAACCCCTGCTGAGTACATAACTTCAACCAATTTCTCCTCATTTTCACCCAACCTCCCTGCATACGGATGCGCCTCCAAATGAACGACTCTATGGTTATGAGTACCGTTTAGAACTACTCTCCATTCATCAACATTAATCTCCTTTTGCCCTTTAATAGAGAAGGGACACCCACACTTCTTAGTGGTGGTTTTTCTCAAATTTTTCTTAACCCATCCCTTTTTATTTTGATTTTCACGAACATATCCCGCTCTATCACAGCCCAGAATAACACGGGGGCGTGGTCTACCATCTAATTTATCAGAACTCTGTATGGTGACAACAAAACTAAGTGTTTTGCCAACGTTTCGTACCCACGCAATTAACTCATCTCTTGACCCAAATACAGCATTAGACTGAAAGTGCGTAGTCATATCTATGCAAAACAGAGTATAAATATTTGCTCCTAACGCATATAAAAATGTGGAGAAAACATTTAGAACATTACCATACGCGGGCACATTTTCTTCATTGGTCTCTGTAGTTGGGACATTATCCATTGATCTTCAAGAACTATGCCAACATTACACCTGCAATAAAGCGAAGAAGCTCTAATTATCATTAATAGCAATAATTAGAATCTTCCCCTAAACTCTATAAAAGGACATGAACAATAACTTGTTTTGCACACCATTGTTGGGGGATATACAATTCCTGATCTTTGGTTTTTTGGTTTTTCAATTATGTAATGTGATTCTATTCATCAATGAAAGTAAGTCAATACCAAAGCTGCTGCCATTTTTCATCAATGAGAATAACACGGGGGTGAGAACTAACAAATCCCTCTCCAAGATAAGCATCCAAAAAGCAGATAACAAATTTTCAACAAAAAAGTGACTTTGATAGAGAAAAGCAAGCTTTTGAGCTTCATCAGGACTCAACAGATCACAAATAACATTCCACACCAAGCATCACTAACTAGGAACATAAGTAGCTTCAGCAGAGGAGCTCTACAGGATGCATTCTGGAGGAAGGTAATCCGAGCTTCACGGGATAGAACAGGTTCATGGGGCATAAACCCACCACTACCAGCTCCGGCGCTTCATGGGGCATCGCATAAAAAAGTAAAATCAAACTCAAATCGCGGCATCGAACGGTCACCGAGAGGGCACAAACCTTTGCTGTCGGGCGACGTCGGCGAGCAGGCGGTCTTCGTAGGCGAGCGAGCGGGCGACGTCGGCAAGCAGGCAAGCGATTTCGGCGATCACGCGGGCTACGTCGGGCTGGTGGCTGGGAAGATGCGCGAGGAGAGGATTTAGGGTTGGTGGCTGGGAAGATGCGAAAGGGGAAGCTGCGGGGGAAAGATCGGGGGTTGTGAGATCGATGAAAAGGAATTAGGTTTGGTTTGTGAATAAAGGCTTTCAGAAACGAAGGGGAATATTTAGCGGATTTTAAAAGAGCGTTTTTTGGTCTGCGAATAGTCATATTTGGTCTGCGGTTAACAATGCCCTTTTGTTATTGTGTACGTCCTTGTGCATGCATGCCTTCGCCTGCGCACGCACGTCTTCTTGGACACGTCTTCTTGTGCGTGTGTATATTCTTGTTTTCTTAAAGGCATCTAATTTGTAAGATTAGGTTCTAAATGGGAGAGTGGTGATGGTTGGATAGAAGCAGTGTGAAACTATGTCATGAAAAGGAGCGCTCGGAACGTCTGTCTTGCCAGGTCAGCATTTCGAGGCAGGGGGCCTGTGTGGCTGCAGCAGGAAGCATTTCGCCTGCCACAAAATTCTGCTGACCAAGAGATGACAAGCCGTGACACATCGCTACCATGGCGAGTCAAACGCGTTTGAACAGGGCCATGGCAATCGAACATAGCCTCATCCTGTCCCGTTCTATGCTCGTTATAAATGGTATTGTCATGCTATGTTGTTAAAGGCGCGCCTAAGGCTGCAGGCTCATCTGACTCAAAGGTTTCGCCTTCATACGTCTTTTTTGTGCCTTTGGACATTAAAAGAGCATCTGAGTGTGATTTTTGTTGTAAACTTTTTTTTCAAGATAATGAAAAAAATAATGCAAAAAATCAATAATTTTGAAACATAATTGATCGTTGAGACTTAGATATGATCCAAGCGACCATATTGATTTTATTTTTTAAGAGATATAAATGATAGAAATGAATGATTAATAAGTATAATATATGAAGAATTTGTTCAAAAAGATGAACTGATTATTTAAAATGAATGTGGTTGTGTCTTGCCTTCTTTGAGCGCACGCCTGCACCTTGAGCCTTGCGCCTAGGCTCTAAAATCCCTTTGCATCATGGTGCGCCTTGCCCCTTTAATAACTAAGATGTCATGTGATAATATATCTCTTGGTTAATCTGCAGGTTCGTTGACCACGTGAATGCCACCGTCGCTTCATTGCATCCGGTACACTGCACTCGCCGAAGGAAGGTTAATATCGAGCTTGACCTCACCACTATTCCCGCATTCCTGGTGGTTTTCGCGATTCTCTGGTTTGTGTTTAGACCGAGAAGGCCGAAACCTAAGATCAACTGAAGCTTCAATTGCTAAACAGGAACAAACAGCCAATCGCATCTGGAGATCTAGATGTATAGAAGGAACTTAGTGAAGAGAACTATGATTATACCAGAACCAGTAACTTATCTTTTTTGTATTATTATTATTATTATTATTATTAGCACATTAAATTATGAACCTCATTACATGTGGTGAACTATATTTCCTTTTGATGGTTGTTTATTGTCCCTGCAGCTCCTACTTAGAAATATGCTTATGTTTGGACGAAATTAGGGTTTTGTAATTAAAATTGAACCATTATCTTTAATTTTGGACCAATTTCAATTTCAAAATCTCAATTATGTCCAAAGAAATGGATAAGTATGAGCTGGAATTATAGAGCGGCTAAAGCTGGATAAAATTTGGTTGGAATTTCAAAAAAGAAAAATCATTCTCAGGAGTAATAAATTTGTCATAGAAATTTGTGATTCTTGAAAGAAATGCTGGCATACATGCAGAACTCTAGGGTTGGGTTCTCAGCTAGCGGTTAAGTTACCTCTAGGGCTGATATCGAGTCGAGTTCGAGCGATTTTGGCTCGGCTCGAAATCGAAATTTTCGACTCGAACTCGGCTCGAAATCAACTTGAAATCGAAATTGATTTTGAGTCGAGTCGGCTCGACTCGAAATGGCTCGATTCCGAGTCAGCTCGAAATCGAATCGAGTCGGCTCAAAATCGAATCAAGTCGGTTCGAAATTTAGCAATTTTTCGTGTTATTCCTAGTTTGCTCAAAATAAAATTTGGCAACCTATAAATTTAGTAAATGAAACACTTAAAGCCTCCATTCTTTTTATTTATGTTTAAATTTTGTTTTTTTTAATCTTAAAATAAGAATATATTAATAATTACATAATTTTTTAAGTTAATTCGAGTTCATTCGAATCATATTTCGAGCAATTCAGGGCTAAATCGAAATCAGATTCGAGTCAAATTGAATCGACTCAAATTGAGTCGAATCAATTTTAACCGATTCTGATTCAGGCTCAATTTTCGAGCGATTTTTGAGTTTCGAATAATATGCTCATATTCGCCCTAATTACGTCAATTTTGTAGGACTCATGTTCGCTTGTTACGTATTCCAAGTCTTGTTTGTTCCAAAAACATAGGTAATGATTGGCTATCTTGAGGAAGTCATGTGAAAGATGGGCTTTTTTAAGGAAGTCATGTTAAAAGGCTTCATAGCTTCTGCCTTTTTAAAACAATCAATAGCTTATTAAATCAGCACATTTATCTTCATTTTTTGTCATAGCTATATTTTATGAACTTGTGCAATCTCATTTTATAAGTTTATTTTTTTTTCCACAATTTGTCAGTGATGATTTTATTTCAGAGTGATGTTATATGTACACTTGGTTTGACTTGTGTACATCAAAAAATAACCTAAAACACTATGTACTTTCATATCGTCCACCCTATAAAACCTTTACACGCACACCGAAAATGAGTGCAACATTTTTTGTTCCACCGCTCCCTAGTGCGCACGGTCAACACTCATGTGGACGCCTTTATCTCCAAGCCGAAGACGATGTTGCTAGAGATTGAAGTTATCCCTTCTTCTCCGAGTCCAGTCGCTGCATCTTGCAAAAGGTCCTTTGCCATTTCTGATTTGGAAACTGCCTGCCAAATGTATTCTTTCATTTTCTTCCCCACGTCTTCAGTTCAAGTTAGATTACTTTGATCCAGAGAGGGCAAGGGTCTTAATCTCGATGTTTGTTCGGCAAGCCCTAAAATAGTTCAACTGCGCACCATCATGCTATAACCCTGGGTCTGCCGCATGATCTCGATTCTGATCTCGTTGTCATTCAGTCAAATTTCCCCAAGTATTTCGCAGAACGGTTCTGGTCGGATAAAAAACTACCTGGCACTCCACACAGTGGCTATGCTAACATGCACGTGATGGTTTTTCGTCCTCAAAAAAATCTTAATGGAACGCAATTAAGAACACAAAATATTGAGTTTAAAGGTGTGAAATTTTAAAAAAAAAGCTACAAATAAATTGTTGGTAACATTATTAGAAGTGTGAGCATAACATTGTTATTTCTTTACTACACAAATAAGAGAATAAAATAGAGCCTTACTATAACACACAAAATAAGAGCGATTCTTTTTTTAACACCAAAAATTTTTAAGTATGAAAAGCTGCATGCATTGTTAAAATAGGCAAATATTTTTGCGCAGCTTCAAATTTTCATTTTTGGCGGCATTTTGAGTTTTCGCCTTGACAGGGTCGAGCAAGGAACACCGACAGCGTCGGGCTTCCATTCCACTGGCGGAGAACCTATTTGAGCAATTCCAAAGCTCCATTTCGGTAAATTCAAACTTATTGAGGGAATGCAGCCTTGCAATTTCACTAAGCTGGTGCAAGAGGGACACACAAAGAAAAGCCTGCAAGAGTTTTGCTGCATGCGAGCTAAGGAAAGAGGTTGAGCTGCTGATGAACCCAGTTGGCATAATCTTGTAGCAACTGCTCAGCAAGCAGTGGAACATATATGTCCAAAAGCCCTTGCATGACCCTGCGCACATATGTGAAGACACTTATCAGAGACTAATTAGAAACACGAGATCGGGGAAGGGTTAGGAGCGGTATGGCGGCAGTGTAGGCATGCGTCAGGAGGCACAGCGGCATCGGGTTTTTTTGGGAGAGCTGAGGGAGGATTTTGGAGTCTATTTGCTGTCCAATCTATCTTAATTTTCCTTGTACCAATGGCTAGAATTATTTTCATGAATTTTTATTTCATGCCTATTGGAAGACCACCATATATGTGTATATATATATGTAGGAAAATTTTATGGATAGAACTGATTCTCTCCCCCTTAGAGAGAAAACCGAAAGAAAATCATTCAAATGTATCTTATTTCAAAAAATGATCAACATGAAAGTTATAGATCTCATCGATACGAATAACTTTAATGTTGATCACTTTTTGATTTGAAGTGGTTTAGATTCTCGATTTGGGCTCCGAAAACTAGTCATGTCGAATATAGGTAAGGACGCCTCATTTTTTCAAAACAAAGAGTCACATTGAATATATATACACACAGAATTATATATATAAGCTCAAGCTTTTTTAAACCTAAAAAAACTTGAGTTGATTCTCCCACAATATATGTCAGAATTAGTCAAATAATATATGCATTTTATAACCAAGAACGAGATCTAAAACTTTCATGTTGAACATTTTTCCAAAATTTGCACGATTTGGCCGGAAACTCGCTCGAAAGGTTGCTGCCACGAAATGAATATAAAAATAATAAATTTCAAAATTCGTGCCAACAACCTTCCGGATCATATTCCATTATTTGCTTAATTCTGATATGTATTGTGAGATAATCATGTCATACTTTTTAAGCATTCTTTCAAACATTAAAATTTTCAAATTTTTAAATTTATATATATATATATAAAGCAAAAAAAAAGTATTCTGCAATATAACCTATTTTCAGGAAAAAAAATCGCTCGCTCTCAAAACTGGAGTGTTGGACAACATTTAATATACTGGTTTTGCGTGTTATGTCAATTTCTTTTTGAATGAGAAGGGGTATTGATATGTCGTCATCATATTCCCACTTCAGAGTTGGCTACAATATATCTGTAATGCATGCAGATGGTTCTGTACACGTCTTTTTATTGATCTCATGCGTATATAAATGCTAAAAATGTTTTGAATAGAGTGCTGATATTTGAAGGGCTATAATAGATATTTACAGACCCAAAATTCTAAAATAGTTTTAACCTAAAATAACCCTTTAATTGCCCCCCCCCCCCCCCGGTCGGGCCTCACTCCGGTCTGACTGAAAACAACTGATTTTGCGTGTAACCCATTTTACCCCTAAAAACGTAATCTCAATCCCGCAGCCACTCTCTCGCTCGCCCTTTTTCTCCGGCATCTCTCTCGCGCTCGCTCTTCTCCTCCCCTGACCTCTCACAACCCTTCGTTCTCATCCGCGAACCAGCGCCCCCTGTCATCCCCCGACCTCTCACAACCCTCTGCTCCCAGTCATTATCTTCCTCCGAGCGCAAACGTCTGGATCTATCTTCCTCCGACCGCAACCATCTCTGTGCCTCCGCGTAGAAGAACCCGTGCTCATCCTCCACGCCTCATTCTCTCTTTCCCTGTCAACACTGCTGGTTTCCCTGTCGTCGGCCTGGGCTTCGTCCGCCAGCACGCTCCGCCGGTAAGCACGATGTTCTTAGTGATTTTTTATTTTGTTTTTCATTTTGTTTTTGATTTAGTTCTTCTTTTCCTTTTCGCCTTCTACCGCGTGCCCTAACCGATTACTCCGCCCCATTCTCTCTTTCTCTGTCAAGACTGTTGGCTTCCCCGTCGTTGGCCTGGGCATCGTCCGCCATTACGCTCTGCAGGTAAGCATGATCTTCTTAGTGATTTTTGATTTTGTTTTTTATTTCATTTTTGATTTAGTTTTCTTTTCATTTTTGCCTTCTTAGCTTGTTCATCCGTCTCTTCAAAGCTGACTGCAGATCGAGCTCTGGTACCTCCTTGCGAGCTCTTGTCTAGCACTTCTCAACTCCTAAACAAGGCATCAGTGCGACCCTCAAAGCTCTGGTACCTCCTTCCCAACTCTTGCCCAACACTTAGTTCCTAAACTCGTTTATACTGCCATGGTTCCCTCTTCTTAATTTTATTTGGTTTGTTTCTATGTTTGGGAGTGGGATATTGAAGAGAAAGAGAGATAACTACATAATCTAATTTCTATCCCAAGTTGCTTATTTTTTTAATCATCACCTAGAATTTGCGTAACTAATGAGTGATTTCATATGAAAATGGTATCAGGTCCTACTTCATGGCGTTGATGGTAAAATGAGAAGAAGGAACCGCTCTTCATCTTGTTGACTGCAAACTCCAAGCAACAATACTCGAAATGTAGATTCCAAAAGAAAGATCTATTTAACCTGGTTGCTCTTCTTTGATTGTAAATGCCACTAATGGCATATTTCACCAACAATAAGGATCCGATCATCGTAGGGGGCCTGAACTCTAGGATATTAACTGTAGTGTTATAGGCTTCTGCTAGAATGCAATGTGTTAGGTGCGTTGCGCTACTCTGGTATCACTCCGTAGCTTCATCGTCTGTTTTTTGGTATATGCTGTGGGGCCCCGGCCGGACCTTCTAGTATATATTATATGAACGGATGGGGTTGTTACATTAACATCCAAGAAAAATCCCTCCTGATACAATTAATGAGGTAGCTCTTCTTCTTCTTCTCATCTTAGTTTTACTAAAATTTTAGTTTAGGGTAATGAGATAGCTCTTGAAAACTGAGTATCCAATTCCCCTTTCAATATTCTAGTAGTAGCTTTATCTATCGATTTTGCTACTTCTAAATTCAACTCGCCTAATTCTGCATTAACGGTGGCTGCACATTTTTTAAAAATAGCTAGAACTTTAATTAATTGAATGGACATTTTTTGGCTACCAATCTTAAAATTTTCCAAAGATCTCGGGGTTTGAACTCGCCAATAAAATTGGTTCTCTATTTTACTTCTCCAAATGTGGTTCAAGAGCAAGAATAATGAGCCTAAAAGATGGTAGAAAAAATGAGTAAATCTGATCCATCTGATTCATCTCGTATTAATTTAAATGATAGTGCAGAGCAGATTTATCAGAAAATTAAAAAAGCCAAAACCGATCATTTGACTAATATTAGCTATGATCATGCAGCTAGGCCAGAAATTAGTAATCTAATTGATATTTATGCTAGCTTGGCAGGTAAGCATATTGACCATATAATTCTAAAATATCAATATCAGAGTTTTGCCAAGTTTAAACAAGATTTAGCTGAAACGAGGTCATTTATCCTAGAATTAATTTAACTAAATCGTCATTCTTGCTTTAAGAAAGTAAAAAAACATCGACTCTGTTAGGCACGGTGGTGGCGGTCGTGACTGTCAATATTTGAGACTAAAAATACTCAAGTAATTTTTATGTCACTAAATACTATTCATTGTTTAAATATCCAGCAGAACTTAGAGAAAATTATCATGCCTTCCTTCGTCTAGATAGTTTTTGATTAAAATTGGGAATGGAAAGGAGTTTTTTATATAGTTAATTAAAGCTGTGTCGACACTAAGGAGAAGCTTGGGTGAAAAACCTCAAACGCTTGCAGACTATCCTAAATTTTTTTGTGCAATATCAGCTTACCTTGTAAATGCCAGAAGCATGCTTTTGGCATCAATCATGTCACCTATTTGGGACACAGTGTATGAGGAAGCAGTGTCAGTGGATCCCTACAAGATCTTCAGCATCACGGAGTGACCAGAGCCATAAACACCGAGAGCCTTGCATGGTTTCCTTGGACTCACCAATACTTTCTCTTGTTCATTTGGAACTATGGCGAGATAGCCGTCCCATTGACAACCCTCCTCTAATGACACTCATTTTAGTCGATGGACTGCGTTGCAGTTGATTTGTTTTAACTCCGGGAGCCCATTCCACCGCTTCAATCCTCCAATTGTCTGATTTTACTAAGGAGTTTCAAATTGATTGTGATGCTTTGGGGATAGGCATCCTTGTGGTGCTACTCCAGGAGCCCATTCCACCGCTTCAACCCTCCTCTAATGTCATTTTTTATTTTCAAGTAACATGGTTTCTAGTCATAAATTACACAATTAATATTATTCTGCTCAAAACAGCCGCGGTGAAGCCATCTGTTGCGGGAGTGAAATGGGGAAGGGTCCGACCTCTGAAATTGAGAGAACTGGCGATGGTGGAGTGAGTGGCTTCTGTTCTCATGATCTCTGAGGAGGTTATACAAACAATTCACGACTCTTTGTTTTTTAGTTTTCTCGCGATTCTACTGAATTTAATGCTTTTTTTAATCAATTGTTGATGTTGTATGTTTGTTAGGGCTGTCATGTGCTTGTACAAGATCTTGTGGTCAAGAAGATGAATTTATGACAATCCTTGTATTCTCTGTACTTTGAATTTAGTAATTTCCTTTTTTAATTTTGGATCTTCTCCCTCTCCATCACCTTCTTCCCCGAGTTGCTGAGACGATTCTGCTTTGGGAACCTGTGAAACTCCATTCAAGGGATTGTTTAGAAACAAATAATTATTGCCAAGTAATAACAAACAACTGCAGGCTCATTGCTGATTTCTATCATCACTTATTATTGTATTTGAGGGATTTGAGATGACTGAGGGGTCCGAGAATGGGTGCAAGTGTGGGTCCAACTGCACCTGTGATCCCTGCACCTGCTAGTGAGATGAACTTGAAGGAAGAAGATGGAGCTTGGCCTAGTGTTTTTGTGCATGTGTGTGTTATATGATTCTATGAAGAATAAAATGTGTGCATGGTTGCTCCAGGCTAGGCATGCTTCTATGATGCAAGCAGCTTATGTTTGTATTATGTTGCCTTGACTGTGATCATGACAGAAGCCCTATACATTTTGGAAGAACACCCCCAGGTGATCTCCTATAATGTTTTTCTTTTCTTTTGAAATAGGCTTCGCTCCCAACGTTGCGTTCCCGATTTTGGATAGCTGCTCTTCCATTTGTTACCTTCAAGCACAAATTTTTGGATCTGTTAGAAACCACGGTGTGGCCCATTAGAGGGGGGCACGTGACATCCAGATCCGTGGCCGACCGCAGTCGTATGGCGGAGCATCCCCAACCAAATCACCCAGGATGAATTTAACCAGGGTAGGTTGTTGAGGCGTGGGATCGAACCCACGACCTCCTTTATCAGGCAACTATCTCAAGTCCTGATACCCAACTGCGCTGCAGCGCAGTTGGGTACCAGAACTTGAGATAGTTGTCTGATAAAGGAGGTCGTGGGTTCGATCTCACGCCTCAACAACCTACCTCGGTTAAATTCATCATGGGTGATTTGGTTGGGGATACTGCGCCATTCGACTGCAGTCGGTCACGGATCTGGATGTCACGTGCCCCCCTCAAAGGGGCCCCACCGTGGTTTCTAACAAAATTCATCCTGGGTGATTTGGTTGGGGATGCTCCGCCATTCGACTGCAGTCGGCCACGGATCTGGATGTCACGTGCCCCCCTCAAATGGGCCCCACCGTGGTTTCTAACAGGATCAATTTCTTCCATTTGTCTTCAAACTCATAAACCTGCAATGAATCATATGCAAGTCTCTTTAATTCCTTCTTAATTGCTTTGAACTCTTCATGTCCCCTTAGCTTTTCAGGCACCTTCTTCATTATATTGTAAAAGCATAGACGATGTCTGATTCCCAGAAAAACAAGGGTGACAGCCTCCTGAATAGCTTTACAATGGTCTGTGATGATAGCATTCGGGTGGCAATTCATCATGCTTGTTAACCACGTCTTAAACAACCTAATATATGTGTCAATTGTTTCGCTTGAGAGCAATCCACAACCTAGTAGCAAATTTTAACCGTGGTGGTTTGCTCCGATAAAAGATACTAGTGGCAAATCATGCTTCGCGGTCAAGCAGGTTGTATCAAATGCAACAACATCGCCAAAATACTGGTTAGCAGCTCTCGACCTTGCATCAGCTCAAAACAAGTTTCGTATCCGACCGTGCTGGTCCAAATCGACTCAGTAAAAGAACCTCGGGTTTTTATTCTGCATCCATGCGAAAAATTGATGAATGGCTTCATCATCCCCTTCCCCATGCTTCAATCCCCCTATTTCAGTAGGGTTTATGCTGCAATCCTTGTCAACGACATCTGAATTTTTGCGGTCCCCTTGTTGTTTCAGATTCATCCTGTGCACCATCTTCTGCTAACATCTCAAGAATTGTGCGGTAGATGGATTGAGCGGGTGATTGTGCTCGAGTTCCGCTTTGACAACATGCAGCAAGCCATCGCCCACAGCTTCACTGCGATCATAGCCTCACAATTGGTCTTTGCGAACTGTCTTGCAAGGTAGCATGCATCTGATCATCCTCTGTAGCCTCTAGAGCATCCAAGAATCAACCCCTTTGTTCATTAGCATCCCTTTCATCTCATGACAGCTCGTCTTTTGAAGAATCGTGAGTGAGTAATAGAGAACCAAAAGTATGAGAAAAATTAATCCAACAGAGAGTACTTTATAACCCAAACTTCATCTTGGCTTTCAGCAAATTCCCTTGTTCAAAAGTGAAAAGTATCATTTTTTGTCAATCAAAATGCACAATTCCGCGCATTGTTTCTCTTTTTATAATTTATGAAAGTTGACAGAAGATGCACATTGACTCTCCTTCTAGGACCTCCAAGCTCAAGAATGACAACGCTTTTGCTAGCTCGTGCTGAAAAGCTTGATCAAAAACTAAGGGTATGTTTTTAAACTTCTATATGAAGATATTAAGTATTGATTTTGTGTAGTTTATAGATATTTGCATATGTGCATATACCTAAGGTATGTTTATTTTGAGTAGTTCTTTAACACATTTGTCTTCTTCTTCAGGTTGCTTAGTTGCTTAGGATGGATTATCGAGAGCAATATTCTCGTGAACAACATTTTCTCATTCAAAGGTACTTTCCTCTTCTAAATTATTGCATTTTTAAGTATTAGTGATTCTCGTGAACAACATTTTGGTTCTGCTCAAGATTTCTTCTCGGATTTTCTCCCTCTGTCCTGCTTTTTCTCCAATTTACATATATTAATTCCAGATTTTTTCACTTCTTCACAGTTTTTACTCAGGATTTCAAGTTTATAGTTTTCAATAGAAAGGTTTATTTGATTCGGTTTAGGTTTACGATTTGGTGAACCCAAATAAACCCGGACCTAAACCAAACTTTTCTATCACCATTTATATGTTGAAACTGAGTCAACTTGAATACAAATCCAAATCCGAGTTTTTTTTTTCAATTCAAAACTGAAAATTAAGGCTCAGTTTGACAAGATGTTTTTGCTCCGGTGAGTTTGGACAAAAACACCATAACAATAGAATGTATGTTTGGCAGGACAAAGGTTATGACTGCCGTCAAGAAAAGAAATTAGTTTTGAACATAAAAGTGGATAAAATTTCTTGTGAGGTTGAACGTTCACGAACGACGGTACCACCGCTTAGGCATTTACGCCACTGTCGTGCCAAATAGAGCCTAAATTTCTCAAGACTGAACTGTTTGCTTTGGTTCGATTTTCGTTTTATCTTTTTATGATTGATGCATTTCGGCTCGGTTTAGTTCTTATCATTTTATGATTGATGCATTTCAGATCTAGACCTCCAGGTTTAAAGAGGGAACTTGGAGCACCCTGCACCTCTCTATTCCTCTCTATCACTTGGTTCCGGGCTCGATAAAAAGCCTGAAAGTTACTGTGAAGGAACAGAAGAAGGCAAGCACATTCTTATCCATTCAATTTTAACTTGCTCCCATGTTTTTCCATCCTGTATACTATATAATTCTACAACTATAAACTCATTGATATGATTTTCCCCCAAGTAAAGCAGAAACCTTTTGGGTTCTGCAATAAGATATTAGTATATTATGCTTGCAATTTCTAATACTGAAATTTCAGTTTATGACTTAGTTATTTGGTTGAAATTGAAAATACATGTCTGAAATGTGATAAGCTAGCTAAATTCTTTCATGAAGGAATCCACAAGGAACAACGACAATGTCTGGGCGTGGAAAGGGCGGCAAGGGGCTCGGAAAGGGAGGGGCCAAGCACCATCACAAAGTCCCCCGCGACAACATCCAGGGCATAATGAAGCCGACGATTCGCTGCCTTGCTCGCCGAGGCGGCGTTAAGCGCATCAGTGGCCTGATCTATGAGGAGACCCATGGCATGCTCAAGGTCTTTCTTGAGAACGTCATCCGTGATGTCATCACCTACACCGAGCATGATCGCCGCAAGAACGTCACGGCCATGGATGTCCTAATTTAAAGATGTGTTCCTCGTCAAGTCAAATGCTAGTGACAAAAAAGAACTGTTTTTGGAGTCCAAGTTTTTATACAATCTACCATCTATGTTTTGAGTTATTTTTATAGAGAATTGGTGTTTAATTTTGCTGAAAACCATCCTTATTCAAGTTGATTTTGTTTATAAGAGATTATGAATCAAGTTTTTGTGGAAAAAATTAGTCCAAATTTATTGAGGAGTAGTGATTTAAATCTTGGCATGCGTTGAAATTATTTTATATTATAAAATTGGACTTGGCTCGATTGACTTATGGCATGTTTGGCATGGTGGTAGAGGTCGTGAACGTTGTGGTTGGAAACCATCGTTCTTGATTGCTTGACCTCACCTAAAGAACTTCATTCATTTTTATGCTCAAAACTAGCTATTTTTTCTTGGTTGTGGTCGTAAATGTTGTCAAGCCAAACATAAATTCTATGTCCATGACATTTTTGTCCAAATTTTAAACTCAGTGAAGCAAGAAAAAACTGTGCCAAATGGAGCCTTTGTGCACGTCAAATAATAATATGTGAGGTGTTGACTCTAATTTAGAAATAAGATTCATATTATTCAAAATCTTGAATTATGTGTTTTGATTTTCCTGGAAATAATTAGAACCTAATTTGATTTGAAAGTGGTAGATTTTAGTGAAGGCATTGTGCAATTGCTTTTCTTCAGGAATCAGTCACCTGAATGCTTAGAAATGTTGCCTAGACTCAGGAGAGAGAGAGGTGTGGAGCCTTTTGAAGCAAAAAATTTGGGTTGGGAGGGGAAGACACAAGTAAACAATTGCTGTAAGGAGGTATGTAGAGGGTTTTAGAGACAGGCGACGAAAATTGACCGTTGGGAGGAAAGTTTGGGTGGAATCAGACATGACCAGGAGTTTTAGGCTCTGTTTGGCGCGGCGTTTTGAGCGTGGAGTGCCGGGGTTTTTCAAAACGCTGCACCAAACAAGAATATTGGGGACGACGATTCGAGTCGCCTTAGCTGTGAAATCGCGGAAAACCCACGATTCTCGGCCGTGTTTTTTTTCGCCACTAGAAGCCACGACCACGTTTTCCGCATCCCGTGAATTTTTCCCGATTTCCAGCAGTCAAGCTTCTTCGTCTGGTCTCCCACCACCTTCAAGCTTCGTCTTGTCGGGCCTCCCTCCGCCGTCTTCTCATCACGCCAAGCTGCCCATGTGCTCGGAGGAGGAAGCTAGGGCATTCCGCGGCCATGGCCGAAA
The DNA here is from genome assembly GCA_039583875.1 of Platanthera guangdongensis. Taxonomy (NCBI): domain Eukaryota; kingdom Viridiplantae; phylum Streptophyta; class Magnoliopsida; order Asparagales; family Orchidaceae; genus Platanthera; species Platanthera guangdongensis. Next base: position 27,062,880 of record CM077150.1, on the reverse strand, counting down.
TAATTAGCAGTAGCGCCATGGCCAGCATAGACAACGAAGCTTCTCCTCTTCGATGAGATACGTCATGGCAGGAAGAATTGACATTCCGAGGACGAAGCTTCTTCTTCTGCTATTAAACTCCATGATTATATGATTGTGCAATAATAATTTTATGCATGAATAAGATGTTTTTAGGGGAGGTTTGGATAGTGCAAGTTTTGGATCCTCGTCGGGCGGTTGCGGTCCCTACCAAATGGGCTGCGACTTGGTGGATCTGCACATCCAAATGAGGATCTTACACTAAAAAGCTAATGAACAAGTCATTGTATGTGGATTATTTACAAATTCATATTGTTGAGATGATGAAAATGATAGTCAACTACGGAATTGATAAATAAATACAATTGCTTGATTACAAATAAAAATATACAATTTTGCAATACACAATGGTCAATTTTGCTAAGAGCTTAATTGGATGATCGTCACTTACATCACTTGACATAAAAGCATGATCAGGATTGTCCTCGATTGGTGCGAGAGTTCCATCATAATCCAATAAAAGAACTATTTTTTACCCTTTGCGTAATTTGTGATTTGCTCCAATAATGTCAGAGCAGAAGGATATATCTTCTACATAGTAAAGAGTATTCTAGTCAATCAACTCTATTATAACCTCAAGAGGTTACATTGAACATGCTTTGAAAACCACAATTAGCTAAATCGTCACTCTTTAAATCATGCTTTTTACGTATAACCAACCAGATGATCCCTAAGCAATATCATCGAAGTTGAAATGAATAAAAAATTACCCCACAAGAGAGATATAGTGCATCATCTTCTTCCCTCTTCTCTCTTTCTTCCTCTCTCCCTCCCTTCTTGTTTTTATTTCTTTCTCACTTCTCTCTTTCTCCCTCTCCCCCCCCCTTTCTCCTCCCCCTCTTTTTCTCTCTTCCCGCCCCCCTCCCCCCCTTTTTCCCCCTTATACTGGAGTGGAACCAGGGCCCCCCCCCTCCTCAGCCCGAAAACAGCGCCCATAGCTCTGCCCTAAAACAGTGATTCCATGCTACGATTCCCGCACTGACGCCCTCGTCGCCGCCTCGAACGCTCCGAACAGCTGTCGGAGTTTTGTTACCGCCGCCTGGAACCCTTCCTTGCCTCCAGTCCACTCCATTATTCGGTAAACCAGCCATTCCACGCTGCAACTCCGTCATCGACGTCGTCGCCGCCGCCTGGAACACTCCGAACAGCCGTCGGAGCTCCGTCGCCGCCGCTTGGAACGCTCTAAACAACCGCGAGAGAATAACTTCTATTAGTCACCCGTCTTGCAAGACTCCTTTTCTCCATTAATCATGTTTTGCACTCTGTTCTCTTCTTTGTCAACTATCATTCCAGAGACGCTTTTCAAAAGTTTTATACCGTTATTTTCCCAACCGCGCATATCATGAGAACTATTTGTGTGCCCAACTCTTAAAATTCAGATGGATCTTTAAACCTTTTGGTAAAGTTTGGATGATTTTGAGGCCTAAACTAACGGATCTGTTAATAAATTTTAGGAGTTTGTGTTGCTACATAATTTTATATTTATATATATATATATATATATATATATATATATATATATATATATATATAGAAATAATTACTCAAAACCTCCCCTGTAAACTAGCATAATTAGTGAGAGCACCCATCTTATTTTTGAAATTACAAAAAACTCTCCTTAAGTTTTCATTTCATTACCAAAATCTCTCATGATCTTTTCATTTCATTGCATTCATAAAGAAAAATACCCTCATGGACACTGTTCACCGAGGGGTGTTTTTGTGCATGGATGTTATGAAATTAAATCTTCAGGGGAGGTTTTTGTAATGAAATAAAAATTTTAGGGAAAGTTTTTGTAATTGCGAAAATAAGAGGGGTGATGTCAATAATTTAGCAAAGTTAGATGGGAGGTCCCGGTAAATGGCCCTATATATATATATATATATATATATATATATATATATATATATATATATATATATATACTAGCATCTTCGAACGGGCTCCGCCCGTTCTCGATGCGTCGCTGCGGGCTTCGCCCGCAATCAAGCGGGCTTCGCCCGCTTGACCCCCCGGCGGGCTTCGCCCGCCCCCCGGCGGGCTTCGCCCGCCCCCCGGCGGGCTTCGCCCGCCCCCCGGCGGGCTTCGCCCGCCCCCCGGCGGGCGAAGCCCGTCCCCTCCGGCGGGCTTCGCCCGCCTACGAAAAAATTTAAATAATTATATAATTTAATAAATAATTATTATTTTTAAAATCAAATTATAATTTAATAAATGATTATATAATAACTTTAATTTTTTATAAAAAAAATGCAAAATCCCCCCCCCCCCGCTTCCGCCTGCCCGTCCAGCCCAACTCCACGGCCGCCGCCGGCGGCCTGCCCGTCGCCCACCGGCGGGTTCGCCGGCCTACGGCGAACCCGCCGGGGGTTGTCCCGCGGCGAGCGGGCAGGGCCACCGCCGGCGGTGGCCCTGCCCGTGAGACCCAGATCTGGGTCTCACGGGCAGGGCCACCGCCGGCGGTGGCCCTGCCCGCTCGCCGCGGGACAACCCCCGGCGGGTTCGTCGGAGGCCGGCAAACCCGCCGGTGGGCGACGGGCAGGCCGCCGGCGGTTCCGCCGCCGGCGGCAGAGGAGTTGGGCTAGAGGGCAGGCGGAACGGGGGGGGCATCGGGTTTATTTCCTGGATGAACAGTAAATCGGGAAGTGTTTTTTTTAATTGCAGGCCAATATGTATGAATCCAATGGCCAGAATCCATTTCCTGAAGATCGGACGGTCGAGATGCTTTTCATGGTGTGATCCAAATATGACTATTGTATTATATAATAAAGATATATATATATATACATATATATATATATATATCAAAAATTTTGTGTGAGTCCAGCAACTAATGTAGCTCATACGGATCGAATTAACCAAACTATATTAGTCTCAAATTGGAGTGCAAAACATAAATTTGTTTTCCTAAATTATGAACACCAAAGATAAATTGAGCTTTAAACAAACGGTAACTAAAGTGCGAAAATTAATTTATACTGTTCTTGGATTCTTGCTCGTTCTTCGTGATCACGGAAATTCGCAACAGTTGTGATGTGTTGTTCCTTATGAAATCCGCGACGTCGGCAGAACCCGCTAACATGCAAGGATCTCTAACTGTAGTCTCTCTGCAGTCAGCAATATCGTTGAGAAGAAGATTTAGAGCTCGTTGTTTTCTTCCGATCTGGAGATAGGGCTCGCCGGCGAACTGCCCTGGTATTGCAACCGAGGTGCTCCAGATCTGGCTGAAAAAAATTATCATCCACAAAAGAAGTCACCGGTTTTGCAACCGGTGCTATTCTAGATCTGGGCGGCCGCAGGAAAAAAAACTGATGGAAGCCGGTGAAGGAGATCCGCAGCAAGACGGCCCGACGATGTAGATCTGCAGAAAAACGGTGTCGGCGATGAAGAACTGCAGCAGGACGATGCCGGCAATGAAGAACTGCAACGGGACGGCGCCGGCGTTGAAGAAACGCAACAAGACGGTGACGGCGATGAAGAATCGCAGCAGGTCGGTGCCGACGATGAAGAAACGCAGCAGGACGGCGCGTCGGGGTACTCCCGTAAGCCAAAACGGAAGAAAAGGGGCGGTTTTACAAAATGGAGAGAGGAGCCCGGATTTCACCCTTGTTCACTCTTAATTGCATATGTCATGAAACCTAATTTTGGGTATTAATAGGCAATATCAAAAATAGGAGTTACAAAACTTGGTTTTAATGGATGAAATTAATTCCATTAAACCACAATATAAACTCCATAAAACCATATTCATGACTATGCCGAAATTGTGCCATGGGCGAGACCGAGTCCGCGACTGAATTTACGAGATAGTCGGGTCCACCTATCACAGGCTTCGGCCGTTCGCACGACTAAATTAGCGCGCACTCGTAGGAGATTGAATGGACTCAAAACTGGTGTACGATTTCATCGAGACGTCTCGATTAGTCAAGTTCACTAAACAGAAAATTTCGAACATTCTGCCACTTGAACTTGTGTTCATCGTAACTTATGACATTCTGATAAAATCTTCACTAAAATTAAGGGTACCATTTAGCGAACGCGGTATGGAGTCTACTCTCACGTCAATCCGGTCCAATCAAATCCTTCACTCTGAATCATGGTGGCAACCGCATCATTGAGCGACATGGGATCTTCCATGGTCACAACAGCTTACGGATCTAGTCGACATGGACAAAGCGCAGTTATATAAACCATAGAACAACACATGAAGTTCTTAAGGTTGTTTTAATTTGGTGGTCAATCAAACTTCTCAAATGAATGCACTAAACAATGTTGCGAGAAGTTCTTAAGTGTTCAAAAGAACAAGTATGTCTAACCTTAAGGTTCCAAAATTGATGCGTCAAAAGACATACTACAGACCATAATTAAATGAAGTGTCCTACGTCATATGCTCCGACTGACATAAGTCATGAGACTTTGTATGAAGTGTGACGTGCCACATAAATTTAACAAATATTGAAACTTAATATTATTGTTGAATGAATATTTTTAACTATTAATGAATTAAATAAAGTGCAATGTAAATGACAGAAAACTGAATTGGAGCCACATGTAGTCTCTCACTAATCAAGCACATCGATCGATTTTTTAAGCCCCATATTAATAACATGTTTCCGAAACATGTTAGGGCGAAGTCCTTTAGTAAGTGGATCAGCCGACATGTCATCTGTCCCTAAATGCTGCACTAAAATGTCACCCTTCTTGACCAATTCCTTCATGGTCAAGAATTTAATTTCCATATGTTTGGACCATGTGATACTTTTATTGTTCATCGAGAATATAACTGCAGAGATATTATCACAGTACATCCGGATGGGTCCAACTATAAAATCGACGACCTTCAACTCTGTAATGAAATTTTTGGGTCACACTGCGTGAGTGGAAGCTCCAAAGAGAGTGACGAACTCTGCATGCATTGTGGATGAAGTAATGAGTGTCTGTTTGACACTCTTCCACAAAACAGCCCCACCAGCGTGCATTGTGGATGAAGTAATGAGTGTCTGTTTGACACTCTTCCACAAAACAGCCCCACCGGCAAACTTAAATATATAACCTGAAGTAGACTTTCTATCATCCTCATACCCGGCAAAATCAGAATCTGTATACCCCACTAACTCAAGATTTTGTACTCTATGGTAGACTAACTTAATATCCTTAGTTTCCTTCAAATACCTTAAGACTTTCTTGACAGCCACCCAATGATCAGGTCCTGGGTTCGACTGATATCTGCCTAAAAGTCCTACTACGAAGGCAATGTCCGGTCTGGTATAGACTTGGACATACATTAAGCTGCCTACCGCACTAGCATAAGGTATATCCTTCATATGCTCTCTCTTTATATCGTTCCTAGGGCATTGTGACAAGTTGAGCTTATCACCCTTAAGCACAGGTACGTCACCAGGCTTACAACCGAGCATGTTAAATCTCTCCAGTACACGCTCGATGTATGCTTTCTGAGAGTGTGTCAATGTATGGTGAGATCGATTCCTAATGATCACAATTTCTAGAACAAAGGATGCTTCTCCAAGATCTTTCATAACAAAGTGTTTTGACAAAAATTGCTTAGATTCATGCAATAATGTTAAATCACTGCTCGCAAGTAAGATATCATCTACATAGAGAATTAAGAAGATGAATCTGCTCCCACTGATCTTGAGATATATGCAACGGTCTATCTTATTTTCTACAAAACAAAAAAAAGTAACCACCTCATCAAATTTCAAATACCACTGTCTAGAAGCTTGCTTTAGAACATATAGGGATTTGCTAAGTTTACATACAAGTTGGTCGGAATGACCAGGCTTGAATCCCTCGGGCTGCACCATATAAACTTCCTCAGTAAGATCGTCATTCAGGAATGCGGTCTTTACATCCATCTGATGTAGCTCCAAATCATAATGAGCTACTAAAGTCATTATCACTCTGAAAGAGTCTTTCGAGAAAACGAGAGAAAAGTTTTCGTGGTAATCGATTCTTTCTCTTTGCGTAAATCCCTTGTCCATCAGTGTAGCTTTAAACCGCTCGAACTTTCCTTTAGAGTCTTTCTTTGTCTTAAACACACATTTAGAACCAATGGGCTTGCAGTGTTTAGGCAATTCAACTAACTCCCAAACCTTATTCAGCTTCATAGACTTCATCTCGTCTTTCATCGCATCCCACCACAGATCAACTTGAGGTCCAGAAATAGCTTCTGCAAATGTCGCTGGGTCAACTACATGACTAATGTCGTAATCACTCTCGCCTAAATAGACTTCATAGTCTAACGAAATTGCAGACCTTCTCTGCCTAATGGATCTCGCAGGTGGATGAACCTCCTGAACATGAGGAGGAACCTCAACAGGAATTGGAGGTAAGACCGCCTCCACATCCTCCACTTGTTCTGTCACTGGTTCAGGAACCACAAGGTCTCCTACCAAGGGCACAGATAAACTAATGGACACAACTTCCTCGACTTCACTAATAGGACGAGAGCAACTAGGTTCATCAACGACATCTCATTCTAAAAATTTAGCTGTTTGAGATTCCACAATTCTGGGACCTCCTGAAGGGAAATAAAACTTAAATCTTTTGAAGTGATCTGGGTAACCTATAAAATAACAACGACAAGACCTAGAGCAATCTTATTTTTTGATGGGTTGTACAAACGGACTTCTGCAGGACATCCCCAGACACGCAAATGATTAAGGCTGGGTCGTCTACCAGTCCACAACTCAAAAGGGGTTTTAGATACTGACTTAGACGGGACTCTATTAAGGATGTACATTGCAGTTTTAAGCGTCTCACCCCATAAAAATTCAGGAAGATTTGTTCTATTCATCATGCTCCTCATCATTTCCTTAAGGGTGCGATTTCGCCTTTCAGTCACACCATTTTGCTCAGGACTACCCGACATGGAGTACTGGGCAACAATGCCACAACTCTTCAAGTATCTGGCAAACGGACATTTATGTTGCTCGGAGGCATCATGTCTACCAAAATACTCGTCATATCTGTCAGACCTAACAATCTTGATGTCTTTTCCTATTTGTTTATCAACTTCAGTCTTGAAAATCTTGAACTTTTCAAGAGATTCAGACTTCGCCTTAATTAAGTACAAATAGACAAAATGAGAGTAGTCATCAATGAATGTAATAAAATAGGTGTTCCTACAGAGGGTAGTGAAATAAGGACCACTGATGTTCGTATGAATAACCTCTAACACACTTGAACTACGAGTTGAACTTTTCTTCTTAATCTTGGTCATCTTACCTCTACAGCAGTCCACGCATGTCTCTAGGTCACTGAAGTCTAGAGTAGAAAGAATGTTTTCTTTAATTAATCTTTCTCCTCTTTCCCTAGAGATATGACCTAACATTTTATGTCATAGCATGGAGGATTGCTCATTAATGAGAGGTCTTTTACTAGCAACATTTTATACATTATATGAGGTAACATAAAAATTAACAGGTGCAAGACATATTCTATATAAACCATTAGATAGTGAACATTGGTCAATAAACTGTGATTCATGAAATAACTTAATTAAACCACCAGAAATATTAAAACTATAATTAAGTATATCTGACGCAGAAACAGAAATCAAGTTCCTTCTATATGAAGGAATATAAAATATGTCTTTTAATAAAAGTTCATATCCAGAATCAAGGACTAAACAAATGTCCTCGATGAACTCCACCTCCACCTCAGCATTGTTGTCAACCGTGAGTCTGCACTCACCCTTGTTTGGCCTCCTCCTTTTGATGAACCCCTGCAGTGTGTAAGCAACATGATTAGTTGCTCCACTATCGAGCTACCAAGAACTTGATGGGGCTTCAATTAAATTGGATTCACAAAGGACTAGAGCTAAGGGATTACATTTAGGTGCAAATCCACGTTTCTCCATCCAAGACTTAAACTTTAGGCACTCGTGCTTCACGTGCCCCTTTTCTTAAAAAAGAAGCAGCTAAGAGGCTTCTTTCCACCAGCGTCCTTGCTCCCTAAAGTTTGTCCATCCTGACCTTTAAACAGAGCTTTGAACTTCTTTTTCTTCTTAAACGGGGATTTGACTACGAGAAATGCAGTGTTCGTCTTTTCCTTCTTCAGTTTCTCATCCTCAGCAACACACCGAGTGATCAGATCATTTATCTTCCACGTCTCATCCTGGGAACTGTAGGTGGTCTTCAAAATGCTGAATTCTACAGTGAGTGTATTTAATGCCTTATGCACTATCAAGGCTTCAGGGAGAGTAATCTCCATCTCCTGCAGTTTGGTCTGATAGTAGACCATCTTTATTATGTAATCACGGACTCCACCTCCTCCCAAAAACCTCGTGGAGAAGAGGTCCTAAATCAGAGTCCCAATTTTAGCATTTGAAGACACCTTATATCTCCGTCCAACGGCAGTCAGAAAATCCCTGGCGACGGTCGTGTCTGGAAGACCACTCAGCAGGTGCTCCGGAATGGAACGCTTCATAGTCAACAAGCAGATTTTGTTCGACTTGTTTCATGCACCATAAAGATCATTCTCAACTTGAGTGCTAGTCGTTGTGAGGGCTGCAGGCTGGTTGGTACTCATGTTCATCTCTATGTCCATCATCTCGAGAGCAAACATGATGTCGGACTTCCACTTCTTAAAGTTTGATCCAGTGAGTTTTTTAATGGTCGTCATGTTGTTGTGGACTGTAAAGGTGACTGAAAAGAGAGAAAAGAAAAATCAGTGACAAATAGGGCAAGTGGCTATAAAGCCCGAAATAGCACACTAGACGGAGAATCCTGGCACGTCAACACACAACACCTTTGGGCAGATTACGTGTCACGCAATTAGTAATTTTCCACACAAGAACGAGCAACAGTTACGCTTGAGCTTTTCGTAAAACTACCACCTTTGGGTGAATAGATTACTAGATCCTTGCACTACCGTCCAAATGTCCTTATGTAACCCTCTGAACCTATTGCGCAAGCACCGCCTTTGGGTGAATGATTGCACACTAGTCTCAGAGAACTCCATAAAACATGTGAAACCGAAATCTCACAAACTGACTCGAAATGGCCACTTTGGCAGCTACAATTCTTATTAATTCATGAGACCCTTTCACACTGGGATATCTGAATATTGCCCTAAAATTAATGTTGTGTTTCTTTCGCTTAAAGACGTATGTGCTCTTTAATCGTCTAAAGAAAACACGAGTCTTTGTCAAGTATTGAATAATGAAGGCACTTAGAGTTTCATTCCCAAATTTTATTTCTCTCAAAATACTTAATGAGTTTTGAAAGTAGTGTTCTTTAAATAAATTAAGTAGAAAAATAATTTTCTCCAAAATTATGAAGGAGGCTAATAGGCTTGAGTTAACCTGCCTCTGATACCAACTGTTAATAAATTTTAGGAGTTTGTGTTGCTACATAATTTAATATATATATATATATATATATATATATATATATATATATATATATATATATATATATATATCAAAAAATTTGTGTGAGTCCAGCAACTAATGAAGCTCATACGGATCGAATTAACCAAACTATATTAGTCTCAAATTGGAGTGCAAAACATAAATTTGTTTTCCTAAATTATGAACACCAAAGATAAATTGAGCTTTAAACAAACGGTAACTAAAGTGCGGAAATTAATTTATACCATTCTTGGATTCTTGCTCGTTCTTCATGATCGCGGAAATTCACAACAGTTGTGATGTGTTGTTCCTTATGAAATCCGCGACGTCAGCAGAACCTGCTAACATGCAAGGATCTCTAACTGTAGTCTCTCTGCAGTCAGCAATATCGTTGAGAAGAAGATTTAGAGCTCGTTGTTTTATTCCTATCTGGAAATAGGGCTCGCCGGCGAACTGCCCTGGTATTGCAACCGGGGTGCTACATATCTGACTGAAAAAAATTCTCGTCCACAAAAGAAGTCACCGGTTTTGCAACCGGTGCTGTTCTAGATCTGGGTTGCCGCAGGAAAAAAAAACTGATGGCAGACGGTGAAGGAGATCTGCAGCAAGACGGCCCGACGTTGTAGATCTGCAGAAAAACAGTGCAGGTGATGAAGAACTGCAGCAGGACAGTGTCGGCGATGAAGAACTGCAGCAGGACGGTGCCGGCGATGAAGAACGACAACAGGACGGCGCCGGCGTTGAAGAAACGCAGCAGGACGGTGTCGGCGATGAAGAAACGCAGCAAGTCGGTGTCGGCGATGAAGAAACGCAGCAGGACGACGCGCCGATGTACTCTCCCATAAGCCAAAATGGAAGAAAAGGGGCGGTTTTACAAAATGGAGAGAGGAGCCCAGATTGCACCCTTGTCCACTCTTAATTGCATATGTCATGAAACCTAATTTTGGATATTAATAGGCAATACCCAAAATAGCAGTTACAAAACTTGGTTTTAATGGATGAAATTAATTCCATTAAACCACAATATAAACTCCATAAAATCATATTCATGACTATGCCGAAATTGTGTCAAGGGCGAGACCGAGTCCACGACTGAATTTACGAGATAGTCGGGCCCACCTATCACATGCTTCGACCGTTCGCACGACTAAATTAACGCACGCTCGTAGGAGACTGAATGGACTCAAAACTCACGTACGATTTCATCGAGACTTCTCGATGAGTCAAGTTCACTTAACGGAAAAATTATAACATTTGAGGCCTAAACTAACGGAGTTAATCAAATACCATGAATTATGATAGTTTCTATGATAACTGATGCTAATCTGAATTACTATACATTTTGTTTCATGAAATCGAGCAAGAATACCATTAATTAGAACAGAATTGATAAAAGGAGAAAATTTAGGAGAATATAAGGATCTGCATAATCAAGGGCATTGTCATCCTTTAAAACACAACACCTACCAAAAAAACTAATCTTTCAAATAGATAAAGAAAATCTATATTTTATTTCAATGATAAAATTTAGATTTTATTTGAATTATATGTTTGTAGTTTTTGATATATTTCATAAGATAAAGAAAATCTATTTTAACATTAAAAAAAAGGATTAGAAATATCTGTCGGAACTGCAAATATCTATTTGGGGTTACAAATATCCAAGAGCAGCAAATATCGATTATGGACCTACAAATATCAGCGCCCTTTAAATATAAGACTCCCAACAAAAAAAATCAGATAATGTTCCAAAAAATGTAATTCCTAACTATAAGCATGGGAGAATCTTCAATGGGGATCTCCACAAAGTTTGTCCGCAGGAGAAAATAAAATGATTTCCCATTCTATTTTTTATTTAAAAAATGGGGGAGGCGCCTCTATTTATTAATATAATTGTTACTTGAAAAAAAATTGGGTTGCTTTCCCTACCAAACTGATATGTTATGTATTGACTTACAAATTGCCAGGTTTCTCCACTGCTGATATTGGAAGCATGCTGAATTGTTGTGTAAACACCTAATAATATATAAAATGGAAAAATTTAACAGCTATATAATGAAAAAAAGGTGAAACAAAAGAATTCAATCAAACAAACCGACCCTCCGAAAAGTACCAAGTTTCCTTGGTATCAAATACTTCAAGGGTCTGTTTGGCACAACGATTGCAGTCATGAACGTGATGGTTATGAACTATCGCTCATGAATGCCTGATATCACCTAAGAAACTACATCTACTTTTTTGTTCAAAACTATTTTTTTTCTTGATGGTGGTCATAACCGTTGCCATGCCAAACACATTTTATGACTGGCGTTTTTGTCCAAACTCACCAGAGTAAAAACGCCGCGCCAAACGGACCTTAAGGCTCCGTTTGCCGCGGTGGAGGTCGTGAACGCATTGATTATGAACCGTCATTCGTGACCTCCCGACCTCGCCTAAGGAACTTCATAGCCGTTGTTGTGCCAAACATACATTCTATAATGGTGGCGTTTTTGTCCAAACTCACCTAAGGGTATGTATTAATTAACGTATATGGTAACAAATCTCAGTGCAACATATATAATTACACAATAGATGCCTGAAGAGAGACGAATATTATATTTATTTTATGGCGTATGATCATTCAAAGCAGTTAAAAATTATTGAGCCTGTACAAAAACACACTAATTTCATAGAATTTGATTTCAAAGTATCTATACACAAACAAAACTTACAGTGAAACACATTGGAGTGTTTCACAGAGGGACCACGTGGAGGGTAAAATGTATCGGAGTTATTATTATTATTATTATGTAAATATGGTGTATGGGCATATTTGTAAATATTTAACTTTGAGGCATATATATTGGCTAGCTCTCCTCATTGGAAACTAAGGCTTTTCACTTCTCTACATGGTATCAGAGGATAGGGTTTCGTGACTCTGTGTGTTTCCGCCGATCGCCTCTTCTGCGGATCGGCTCTTCCATATCGTCGGAAGCGTCTGCCGATCGCGTCTTCCACTCTGATCGCGTCTTCCGCCTGCTCTCCCCGATCCTGTCCTCCGATCGCATCTTCCGCAAGTTTCTGTTCGATGTTGTCCCCGTCTTCCGCAAGTTTTTGTTCGCCGCTGTCCCCGTCTTCCGCAAGTTTCTGTTGGCCGCTGTCCCCGATCGGGGCGTCCTCCGACTTCATGCCCACCTATCGTTGTTGGTGTTGCTCTCGCCCGCTTCCTGTTCGTCTGATGTCCCTCATCAGAGCCTCCGACGGTTCCGTGTCTCTCCGTTCTTGTACCTTCTCTTTGTCTCTCGATCCTCAATCTCCGTTGCGGAAGGGATCTCGTTGTTTCTTTCTTTTTGCACCATGGATTCCAAGAACACCTATGGATCCTCTACAGCATCCTCCTTGATGATAGAAATTACTCTTCATGGGCAACTTCGATGAAAGTGGCTCTAGCTGGCCGGAATAAGCTCTCATGGCTGACCGGCGGCCCTCTTATGCCTAAACCGACCGACAAGGATGACAAGAAAGAGGAATTAGTCAAGTGGTCGACAGAAAAATACATGTATTTGGATGGATTCAGTGCTCGATGTAGCCTCGCATCTTCAGTCAGTTCATGCGCTTTGAGGACATCTCCGAGCTTTGGTCCGCTCTCCAGTGCACCCTTGGGCACACCCGTGTTGATGCCCAGATTTTCAGCATCTTTCAGGATATCGCTTCAGCCACTCAGGGGGAGCATTCTGTTCAGGAGTACTTCACCTACCTTCAGGATCGTTTTCTTAAGCTTAACGATCTTGATCCTCTCAGTGCACTAGAATCTCCTAATGATATCACACTAATTCGGAAACAGCGACAGCTACGAGAGACATACCAGTTCTTGATGGGGCTTCGCCCCAACTATGAGTCTACCCGTGCTCAGATTGTGGGGATGTCACCTTTGCCAGATCTTCTTTAGGCCTATGCCATAGTCGCAGAGCATGAGAAACGTATGCAGAGGCAATCTAGTCTCTCTGGCGCTCGTGCTACCACCCCTCTTCCTACTGAGCAGATGGCTCTTGCCGCTTCTTACCGCCCTCCCACCTCCAGCACTCATAGCCGAGGCGGTCGAGGACACTCCACTCCGTCTGGCGGTCGTGGTCCGTCTGGTGGTCGTGGCTCTACGGGTCCACCTGACCCTTGCTCTCATTGTGGTCGTCTATATCATGCTCGTAGTCGCTGCTATCAGCTATACCCACATCTACATGGCTCTGAGCGTACTTCTCCTGGTGGTGTCTCCAGGCATACTGTTGCTACTGCCGAGACTTTCGGGCCTGTCGAACGCACCTTGGGTGCCAACCCCTCTGACTTCTGTCAGATGTTGGCCCAGTTTCAGCAATTTCAGCAGTCTCAGCCTTCCACTCTTGCCGCTACTTCCACTGCCCTCTCTTCCTCAGGTACTCTGTTTGCTTGCTCCGTGACCACAGTTGACCCGGATTCGTCACCCTAGGTGATCGATTATGGTGCAACCGACCATATGACTGGTACGTCTTCCCGTCTGCTTCAGGTTGTTCCCTGCTCCCACCGGGACGTGCGTCTTGCTGATGGCTCGATTGCCCTTGTCCTCAGCTGGGGCACCGTCCCTCTTTCTTCCTCTTTCTCCCTTGACTCTGTTCTTCTTGTTCCTCAGTTGGCTCTTAACCTAATTATCTGTTAGTAGTATTACTCATACTTTGGACTGCTCCGTAACTTTCTTTTCTGATCGTTATGTTTTCCAGGACCTGAGATCTGGGAGGACTATTGGTATGGGATATGAGAGGAGTGGGATGTACTACCTGGAGCTACCTTCTCCCACTACTGCTCCCACCGCCACCGCCACCTGCCCACCTACCTCTTCTGCTGCTTACCTTGCTTTGTCGTCGACCTTGCTTTGGCACGCACGCCTCGGTCATGCTAGCCCTCAGTGGATGTTATCTGTTTGCTCTGATGTGTCTTTTGTTTTTCTTTTTCGCGGTGATGTATGTGAGCTGCCAAAACACACACGCATCACGTATGTTCCTTCTGTTAGTCGTGCCACTTCTTGTTTTGAGTTGGTGCATTCAGATGTGTGGGGCCCTGCCCCTGTAGTATCATTTGATGGTTTCTCGTACTTTGTAACGTTTATCGATGATTATTCTCGTTGCTTATGGGTTTACCTCCTCAAACATAAATTTGAGGTTCTATCTCTTTACTGTCATTTTTCACGTATGGTTCGGACCCAACACGGGACGTTTGTTCATATCCTTCGCTCTAACAATGGAGATGAGTACACTTCTCGTCCCTTTGATCTCTTTCTCCGCAATGAGGGCACTCTACACCAATTTTCTTGTCCGGGTACTCCCGAGCAGAATGGGGTGGCCGAACGAAAAAACCGCCACCTCTTAGACTTTGTTCGTTGCCTTCTTCGGGGAATGTATGTCCCTAAGTCCTATTGGAGCGATGCCTTTCTTACAGCAACTTTCCTTATTAATAGGACTCCTCGTCCTCTTGGTGGCGTTACCCCCTACAGTCTAATCCATCCATCCGTCTCTGCCTTTCCCATCCCTGTCCGGGTCTTTAGTTATGTGTGCTTTGTCCAGGAACGGCGACCTTCTCGGACTAAACTTGACGATCGGGCCATCCGCTGTCTCTTCCTCGGCTACTTGACTACCACCAAGGGTTACCGCTGCTATGATCCCCAACTGTGTTGTGTTATTTACTCTATGGTTGTGACATTTCATGAGGAGGTTCCCTTCTTCCCTGCACACTTGACCCCTCCTGCGCACTTGACCCCTCCTGCGCTTCCTACTATTGTGCAACCTCTCCCGGTCGTCCCTCCACCACCAAACGGGGTCCCACCTGCTGCTCCTCCTGTCATGCTGGCTTACTCTCGCCGCCAGCCGCCGCCGCCACCTGGTGCACCCACTTCTCATCCAGTTCCGGATCAACAGCTTCTTCCGGTTGCAGGTACCTCTTGTTTCCTACCAGCGTTTCTCACCCTCTTACCAGGCTTTTGTGGATGCTGCAGATTCTGTCCGGCTTCCTACTTTTATTGTGGAGGCTCTCCTTGACCCGCGATAGGTTCAGACCATGGAGGAGATGTCTGCTCTCTGACGTACGAGGACATGTTCTCGGGTTCCTCTTCCTCCCAGAAAGCGCACAGTTGGGAGCAAATGGGTCTATACCGTGAAGTACTCCGCTGATGGTACCATTGACCGCTACAAGGCTCGATTGGTGGCCAAGGGCTTTACTCAGGCTCCGGACGAGTTTGGTGCCACGTTTGCTCCTGTGGCTAAATTGACCAGTGTTCACCTTCTGCTCTCGCTTGCGGTCTCTCGGGCGTGGCCTCTCTACCAACTCGACGTCAAAAATATCTTCCTGCACGGAGATTTACAGGAGGTCTATATGGCTCCTTCCCCGGGGTTTGCCCTTAAGGGGGAGTATTCGAGGAGAATTTGCCACCTGCACAAATCCATGTACGACTAAAAGCAGTCCCTGCGTGCCTGGTTCGAACGGTTCATCTCGGTTATCCTTCAGTCCGGCTTCACTCAGTGTCGTGCAGACCACACTTGCATCATTTGTGCCACTCCAGAGGGACGTCGTGTCATTGTCTTAGTTTATGTGGACGATATTATTCTCACCGGGGATGACCATTCTGACATCTATGAGGTGAAAGCTACTCTTTGCTCAGCCTTCGAGGTGAAAAACCTTGGACACCTCCGTTATTTTCTTGGGATTCGACAGGGCATCTCCATATCGCAGCACAAGTACACCTTGGATCTTCTTCGGGACACGGGTTTGCTGGGGTGTCGTCCTGCGAGTACTCCTATGGATACCAACCATCGCCTTTATGTTGAATCTGGTGATCCTCTACCAGACCCTTCTCAGTACCAGCGGCTGGTTGGCCGCTTGATATGCTTGACCGATACTAGGCCCGACATCAGCTTCTCCGTGGGCGTTTTGAGCCAATTTATGCATTCTCCCAAGACATCTCACCTAGAGGCTGCTCGACATGTTCTTCGCTATATTAAGCGCGCTCCTGGTCTTGGGTTATTCTATCAGGTTGATAGTGCCTTCAGCCTCTCCTGCTTCACTGATGCAGATTTCGCTGGTTCTTTGACTGATCGACGCTCTACGTCAGGTTTCTGTGTATTCCATGGTGATCATCTTGTTTTGTGGCGGAGTAAGAAACAACACATCGTATCTTGTTGGTCTCTGCAAGGTGCGACGCCCGCTCTTCCCCGTCGGGAGTGATTCCCGGCTTCCCCTCTGCCTCCACGCCATCGGTGCGACGCCGGAGACCTTCTTCCCCGCCTCCCTCTCTCGATCTGGTAAGCCTACCACTGCCTAAAGCCGTCTTTCCGCTTCCTCCTGCTTCCACCCGGTAAAAACTGATCATCATGTGCTTCCTCTTCCTCCCCGTATAACTCCTCTCCCCCACCACCGAACCACATTGTAATTCCCGTCGCTAGCCCAGTCGGCAAACTCCAGCCAGATCCGCCGCCCACCCTTTTCCGCCAGCCCCTGCTACCCAGTTCGAGCCACTCCCCTACCCTACCTGCACCGGACCGCCGCTTGTCTTCCCGTGGAGCCACCGTACCCTGGCCAGCCCTAGCCACTTACCATCCCTTTTCCTTGTAACCAGCGGACCACATCCTTCTTCGTTACCTTCAAGCACCGACGTGGCAGCGCCGTCAAATGCCTACGTTACCGCCGCCATCTGCACGTGTAAATTGGGGGTAAAAGTCATTTCCTTTTGTTGTTTATTCTGGCTACTTGTATTGTGATGAACGTCTATTTTATTGTGCTAATCGGTTCATTTTGTTGTACGATTTGCGAGGCGAATTCTTTGTGTGCTTGATTGAATGTGCCTCCTTGTTCGATGTGCGATTACTATTTGTTTTTTACTTAATCAAAGTTTGGGCAAAGTTTGGCACCTGTTCTTCCGTTATAATAATTAATTACTTGACTGCAATTTTGTGGACCGCTCTTGCACTACACTGCATTTAACGTTGCATTTAGAAGGTCATCCCGTGTCTGCCTTACCATTGCATCAAATTGGTATCAGAGGCGGGTTAGGGTCATTGCATGTTACGTAGTGGTAGGGATTATCGTCAGTCCATGTCAAGTCAAAATCAACCCAACGATAGGACCGCTAGCTCTCAGACGGACATGACGCCTGCGGAATTCCAACGGCTTGTCCTTGATCGATTTGATCAAATGGGCGTCAATTCAACACACTTAGAGGTGATATCGCGAGGGTTAGTACGAGAGTAGACCAGTTAGAAACACCGAGAGATCGAACGAACCCTGTACATCATGAGGAACCTCTCGAGGACCTTCCAGATGCCACACCCCCTCCCCCGAGACATGGTAGAGACGGCCCTCGCCGAGGGTTCCCGCCCGCACCAAGAGCAAATTATCGTCGTGGTTTCGAGTTTCGACGAGCTCGCCCTTTGGATGAGCCACGTCATCCACCACCTCGTCGAAGGGATAGACACTGATATGACTATGACGATGATGACGAATACGGTGACTTCCGTGAGCCCTGTCGAGCAATGACTCCAGAGGAGGATGACATTACCCGACGGATCCGTATTGATGCTCCTACCTTCGCTGGTCACTTGGACCTGAAGGCATTCATCGATTGGCTCATGGACATGGACCACTACTTTGACTGGTTCGAGATGAACGACGAGAGGCGAGTACGGTTCGCAAAGATGAAACTAATTGGTCAAGCAAAGATTTATTGGTCGAGTCTGGAGAGGTCCTTGGAGCGTGATGGTTATTACCCCATTACCCAATGGGATGAGATGAAACAGCGCCTACAGGATAAGTATCTTCCTGCTTCTTATCGAGATCAGCTGTTAGATCAGTTGTACGAGCTACGCCAGGGTACTCTTTTCGTTGCTGATTACATGTCTCGATTTGACGAACTTGTAGTTCGCAGCGACATTATGGAGGAGCCCATTTCCACTGCCTCGCGCTTTCGTGCGGGTCTTAGATCAGACATCCAAAGGGAACTAATTCCCCATAGGATGGAGTTGGTTGAGCAGGTTTTTCAGCTTGCCTTCGAATACGAGCAGTATTTGCGCTCAGCCGGCCCGAGACATACCACCACTAGACCTGATGCTTCCACATTTAGGAAGTTTGTCCCTGCCACGACTCCTGCCACCCCTCGCCCACCCACAGATGCGACAGGGAAAGCTATTATTCCAGGAGGCCCCAAGCTTGGGGGCGTCCAATGCTATGTTGTTCCAGCAGAGGGCATTTCGCTGCCCAATGCCCTACCAGGAACTTGCTGATTGAGGATTCTGGCGAGCCCAGCGGCGAGGCTGAGGGCCACGCCACTGAGGAGGTTACGACTGTTGTTGTGGAGGGTTGGGAGAGCGATGCTGAGAGATCGCTAGAGGTAGGAGTCCTCCGTCGCATCCTCCACACCCCACGTGCTGAAGAGAATTGGCGACGCACCACTATCTTTTTCACTTACTTCCAGAGCGCAGGAGGACCCTGCAAGCTCGTTATCGATAGTAGAAGTTGCGTAAATATTATTGTCAAGAAAGGGTTGGAGAGGATGCAACTTACTGTTGAGCCCCATCCACATCCATATTGTGACCTTTGGGTGGACAAGTCCACCATAAAAGTTACACAGCGGTGTCTGGTTTCGATCCGATTAGCGTCTACAGAGGACCGGGTTTGGTGCGAAGTTATCCCTATGGATGTCGCTCACGTTCTTTTAGGGAGACCCTGGTTTTACGATCATGATGCCACGTGTAATGGTCGTTCCAACACGTGCGTATTTTTTGACATGGGTCGAAAGATTATTCTCACCCCGACTCAGCCCAGGGATCCTCCCAAGGGCAAGGTTGACTCGTCAATTAGTGCGGGATCGTCGAGAACCCTGCATATCTTGAGAAGGGGTGATTTCTTGAAAGAGAGCCTAGAGACTGGGATCATGTTTATTGTGGCAGCCACATTGGCGACTGATACCCCGAGCGAGGCTGAGATTATTGACCCGGATGTTCAGCAGTTCATGGATGACTTTGCGGACATTATGCCCGAGGAGCTCCCCGATGAGCTTCCCCCACTGAGGGTCATCCAACATGCGATTGACCTGATCCCATGGGCATCTTTGCCCAATCTGCCACACTATCGTTTAAACCCAACTGAGCATACCAAGCTAAAGCGGCAAGTTGATGAACTCTTGCGGAAAGGGTTTATACGAGAGTGTCTCAGCCCGTGCGCCATGCCAGCCCTTCTGAATCCGAAGAAGGACGGTAGCTGGCGCATGTGCATTGATAGTCGTGCCATAAATAAGATCACGGTGAAGTATCGCTTTCCGATTCCCCGCCTCGATGACCTCCTGGATTCGATGACTGGTGCTCAGATCTTTTCAAAGATCGACCTCCGCAGCGGATACCATCAGATCCGAGTTAGAGAGGGGGATGAGTGGAAGACGGCCCTCAAGACGAAGGACGGCATGTACGAGTGGATGGTGATGTCGTTCGGCTTATCGAAAGCACCCAGCACATTCATGAGGGTGATGACTCAGCTTGTGCGACCCTATATGGTAGGGGTGCCCATAAAAATCGGGCCCGGGGGGCCGGCACGGTAAAAGCCCGCCTAGGCCGGGCCGGGCTAAGCCCGCCCCGGGCCCAGGCCGGGCCAAGGGGCCTAACAAGGCCACATATATAAGCATTTGTCCGGCCCGGTACCCGGCCGGGGCCGGGCAAAGCCCGGTTTCCTAGGCCCGGGCTAAGCCCGGGGCCGGGCCGGGCTCGGCCCCTTCAACTTGATCAACGACTCTAAGAGCCGTTGTTCGTTCCCAATGCTGCGAGCCCTATTTAATAGGACTGGTAGTTATAATAATATATTAATTATTAATTATTAAATAATTAATTTAAAAAATATTAAAAAATAAATCTTTTTTTAGTTTTTTTTAAATCCTATAAATCCCCCCCCTCCCACACTCCCACCCTTCCCACTCCCACACCTCCCAAATCCCACACTCATCCCTCCACTATTTTTTTACGTCGATTCGTCGAATATGTCATCGACGATGGCGTCTTCATCATCATCGGTCGCTCATGAAGTGGTGGAGCACAAGCATACAACGCCAGTTTGGAAATATTTCGACAAAGTGAAATTCGGCTCCGAGCATAAGGCGAAGTGCAAGCAATGCTCAAAATTACTTACTCTCAATGGCAACTCGACACTCGCAAGACACATTAAATCTTGCACTGCCAAACAAGCTCCTTCCGAGTCCAGCCAGGCGCAATTATCTGCATCTGGACAAATATAGATGTACGATCAAGGTCGGCAGCGGGAGTTGCAGGTGAAGAACGTCATCAGACGTGGGTTGTCGTTCAACCACTACGATGACGAGCAAGAAACCGAGTACATCCATCAAGAGCTACAACCCAAAACATCATCAAGTAAGTCGATCTTCCATTAGACGTGACGCACTTAAATATTATTTAGAAGCTAAACAATCTTTAATTAATTATTTTGAAAATTTTAAGGGTCGAGTGAGTTTAACGAGCAACATTTGGCGTAGACGGCGTTGAAAATTTTATATAAGAAATAAATAATAATTTAGGCGTAAATCTCAGTGATTCGGATCTGGATAATATTAGTATTTTAAATTTTAACACTATTTTTACTGAATATTATAATTATTATGAAAATATATACGGATCACGGCCCCGAGAGGATGTGACGCAACCAAAAACACGCGATAGTTTTAAAAATAAAATGTTAGAGTTAGCTTCAAGGAAAAAAGCACGCACCACATCTAGTAGTTTAAATGAATTAGGCTTGTACACAAAAAATCCAATTTTGTGATTTTATGAGTACGGACGAACTAGAAAATTTCGATATTTTAAAATAGTGGAAAGGTAAAGTAAAAATATATCCTATTATGACCTATATGGCCCGAGATTTACTGACGATCCAAGCTAGCACGGTAGCTTCGGAATTTGTTTTTTCTCTTAGTGGCAGGGTGTTGAACGAGCGATGAATCGCTCGAAATTTGCATATGAATCTCTTATCATGACGGCCCTCAAAATACATGAAATAAAAATGCAAAAAATATAGAAAAATAACTAAAAATCTCGAATCATTGATCCGCATAAAATGGACGGCTACGATGGTCGTCCAGACCGATATATGTCGCGATCCCCATGAGTGACAATAATATTTAAATGAGCATCAGAGTGTAGTTTTTGAAGTTTAAGACATAATGAAGGAAGAAGTAGAATGTGGGATATTGGAGGAGATGCATGTGCAAATTCTTTTGATGGAGTTGGCATGCTTACTATCACTTCTCTAGACAAACTAGAAATTAAAGATGTATTAATCTCCAATAATGGGGAAGAAAAGGAAGAAAATGACTGATGAATATCCTTAAATTTGAAATGATTAAGATGCGTCAGATGATGCTCGTACCATTGTGCTCCCCCTTGAGTTTGAAGTCAAGCTCGTTTTGAACTGCGGGAAAACCGAAAACCGCACCAAACCGACAAACCGCACCGCACCGCTTTTCAAACCGCACCGCGCAGTTGCGGTGCGGTTCGGTTTTGTGAGTCAAAACCGGACCCCGGTCGGTGTTGTGCGGTTTATAACTCCATAAAATAGAGAAAACCGCACCGACGGTTTATTTAGGGATATATGATGAATTTGGAGGGGGATTTATCTCAAAATTTATCTAGAGATTTAGCTAAGGATTAATCAATAGTTTCAATATATAATTTTTTGGATTTTTCTCGAAGTGTTACTATAGATTCATAAAGAGGTTTAACTGGAGATTTATCTTGGTCTAAGTCTTTGATGTTATATAAAGATTTGTCTTGGTTTATCCGACGATTTATAATGTATAGAGAATCTTATGTGAACTCTAAAAGGTATCATCCACCAAAATCAAATAGTTGGGCAACATGTTATCACCATTCATACTTTGGATGTATTGAGAGTAATGATTAAAAGTCAGAAAGCTCCGAGAAGGGTGCTCAGGTGTTGTAGCGAGTACTCCAGGCTCACAAGCAAAATGTTGAAAAATGGAAACTACTATGTCGTGAAAGTTGTTATACGATGAAAAATTAAAGTACATCTTGACCCGAATTCATTTTTTCTGCGGGCAATATTTGGAATATTACCAAACGATAGTGTTAATGCAGGTTATAGGTATCATCTTTATTGGGCCATTACACATGGGAGATAATGTTGTGTGATTGTGTAATGGTAACACGGTAGCTCCGAATTGGATCAAGTTGTTTGAGATACACAATTTAAGCTAATAAATCTTGTTAGAAATTGAAAAGAGGTTACGATGGATTGTCTAAGAATGAATGTGATTATTAAAAAAACAGTGAAAAACCGAAACCGCACCGCAAAAACCGACCGCAAACCGCACTGAATCGAAACTGCACCGCACGATTTCGGTGCGGTGCGGTTTTGGTATGGGCCCAAACCGCACCTCTCACAAGCCTAGTTGTGTACTCGTTATCTAGTTGATTATGATCATCTTTATTATGTAGGTTTCATCATTATATAAATGTTATCATTATGTAAGGCCTCGAGCACCAGACATAGTAATATGTGTCATTATCATTGTTTGATTTTTTATTTATTGTAAGTATATATAAAGGTATACGTAAGGTTGTATGAAGTAAGCAAGAAGTTCTATTTCATGTATATTGTGTGAGATCATTGGTGGCTCTTTCCTTTAACAAGCACCCCCCCTTAGGCAGCCGCGGTTAGGGCTCCACGGTAAGGTTCCTTTGCTCCTCCAACATCTGCCGAGTTGACACATAACACCTTGGTATGGGAGGCTTCGTCCTCCCGCGTCCTAAGTTATCAAAGGCGCAAGGCGCACCGAGGCGCAAAGGGCCCCTGGAGCCTAGGCGCAAGGCGCGCGCCTGAGGCACTTGAGGCGCAAAATTGGGGGGAAAAGGAAATTGAGCGAATTGGGCGCCCAATTCGCTGAAATTGTGCGAATTGGGCGCCCAATTAGGTGAAATTGAGCGAAATCGCGGAATTTCAGCGAATTGGGCGCCCAATTCGCTCAATTTCAGCGAATTGGGCGCTCAAGTGCGCCTAGGGGGTGCCTCGGGTGCGTCTGAGATCATGTTTTTGCACATATCAAAATTTATTTATAAAAATACCTTGAAAGGCCCGGGCGCGCCTTTGGCGCGCCTGGGAGCCTATAAGGCGCGCGCCTAGGCGCGCCTGGGCGCGCCTGGGCGTGCCTGAGGTGCGCCCTGGGCACATCGCTCGCCTCAGCTGTGCTGAGGCGCAGCAGGCTGCGCCTGGTGCGCCCGGCGGCTCAAGCGCGCCTAGGCGCGCGCCTTGACAACTATGCCCACGTCTGCTTCTTTGACTCCAACAGTCGATGCTTCGTCCGCTTCCGCGCTCGTTCACACTCCCTGGAGAGATCTCATATGTCAGTAACACATTTTTCAGCGGTCAGACAAATTCTGCAAGTTCTGCGGGGTCATGTAATGTTATCAAAGTATTTTTCCTTTCTCTTGTTTTGTGAAATTTTGGATGCTCTCTCTCCATTGAGCAAGCCCTGCTTAGGAAGCCGCGGTTCCAGCTCCACAATATCACCTTGACACCTTAGCCTCTGGCAAGCCCGTAACATAATGGTATCAGAGCTACCTCCTCCTCTTTTATTGAAGTCGTTGTTCACGAACTTCTAAACCCTAAAAATCCTTCTTCTTTTGGTTTCAGCACGGATTAACTGTTGATTGTGTGTTCTACATCAACGGGACCCCAGTGTTATTTTCGGTCTTTCGGTTCCAGCTGATATCGATGACATTTGGGTCGTTTCTGCATCGACGAGCCTCCAGCACCAATTTCTCCTTTTGCATCGGTGGTCTTCCGCATAGTCTCTTTCAGCCGATCTCTGCATCGACGGACTTCCGCGTCGTCTCCTTACGTTGGTCTCTGCGTCGACACAGCATCGTGCTCGCTATCCAGGTATCAGCACGTTTTTACCTATTAGGTTTCAACGATGTCCAGTCGGAACCTGCACCAGGGCAGCGCTTGTTTCAGCATTTTGACCAATCTCCCTCGACCAACAACCAGCAGCAGTGTCGCTCCGGTTTGAGCCAGAAGACACTCAATTACTCAAGCCATGTATTTTCTTTGCGCGTCTCATCATTGGGAAGCATCACGGCTCTCGCAGTAACCCACATTTAGCCGCCTCCGAGGAATCCAACCGTCCAGTCACCCGCTTCATCTATCGACAAGCAATTCACAATATGGGGAAATCGCTGGATTTCAAGACTGCTCTCCAAGACGTGTTGTAGACAGTCATGTCCTCCATGGGCACACGCTTTCAGGACGTTGGCGCCTGTCATAGGGATGACATGGCCACCCTCACAGCCAAGCTTAATGAGTTGGTCGCCACCCTTCCCGTTGTTACTACTCCCACCTACTGATCACGCTAGCAGTAGTCACACACTGCCATCGCCGCTCATCCTCCACGATCCACCGCAACTGGCCCTCGTACAACCTAAGGAGGTTACACTATCGCGCTACCTCAAGTTGGATTTTTTGACTTATGATGGGAAGACGGATCCATTGGGTTGGATCCCTACGTGCAAATAATTTTTTGCCCGCCAATAAACACCGGCAATGGATCAAATTCATCTAGCATCCTTCCACCTTCTCGAATCAACTCTACTTTGAGCCACTCGTCTACTTACCAACCATCCAAGTCTGGCATGGGATGACTTCATGCGGTTCTGCAACTTGCATTTTGGTCCTCCTACCCGCAGCAACCCCCTTGGTGAGCTCACGACTTTATGACACACGGGATCCGTGAACGATTATTTGAAATAGTTTCAAAATCTCCTGGCACACGTCACACTTGAAGCAGGTCTCTGTCTTCACTGTCATACTTCACGACCATCTATGGCTGGATATCGAATTTGAGACTCCATGAGACTTAATGACTATTAAGAGTTTGGCTAGGATTTGCGGCAGTCGCCTCCAGCTAGCACAAGGCTTACATGTCTGCTGATATCAGGGCTCCGCCAAGACATAGTGAGGACCCTACAAGCCCTCTGATTCGTCGATTCTCTCATGTTGATATGATAGAACGGCGAGCGTAAAGCTTATGTTATAACTGCGTCGAGCAGTGCACTCGCAAACACTAGTGCAAGAAGCTTTTTTATCTGCACGTAGAGGACTATGACGATGAGGGCATCGTGCAAGGCTGCTACCGTCATCGATCTTCCTAGAGCTTGAAGTCAAGCTCGTTTTGCAGAGCGAGAAATATTAAGGGCCTTGGGCCCAATGATCTAGTGATTTTATTATGTGTTATTTCGAGTCTATTTGGTGTTTAGGGTTTGGTTTAGTCTCCTCGTCTGTTATATTTACGTGTATGCCGCGATCTCCTCCTATAAAAGGAGACTCTGGGGTCATGTAATGTTTTCAAAGAAGTGTTATATTTTTCCTTGTATTGTTTTATGAGAATTAGGAATCTCTCTCTCCATCGAGCAAGGGTTGCATAATCTTCAATTGGAATGTCGGTTATTAGGGCATAAACCCGTTGATATGCACATGCATGTCAATATGAATCTCTTCTCAATTGTTTTTGTCCCTGGCCCGCTTCTACTCAATCCAGAGTACTGTGTCATCTAGTTAGGAAGCTGATCTATATGACGATACACATACAAACATTATTTCCATTGTGAGTAGCGTTACTCAATTCATGGACACTTCTATGATCTCTCATTTGAAGGCAGTCAAGTACATTCCTTTGGTATCTAAAGTGCTTTTGGATAGAGACTCATTTACCAACCCTCTTCTACTCTCCCTGGTGGTCTATTATGATGTTGACTTTGTCAGATCCATTCATGAACCAGTTACTTATGTACTTAATTTAGAGGTAATTTTGTCACATGAAAGAAAAGCAATTTATTGTGGCTCATTCTAAGGTCGATGTAGAATATCGCTTGATATCAGTATCACTGGTAGCTTTTGGCCTCACTTAGTTTAGGATCCTCTTGGTTGATCTTAGCATCTCTATCTCTCTCATCTCGCAGTTCACCTTTTTGGTTTTTGGTAGTCTGACAACTACCAATATTGCTAAGAACTCAATTTTTCATGAGCGTGTGAAGCACATTAAAGTTGATTGTCACTTCATCAGAGATAAAGTCAAGCTTTGGGAGTTTCAATTTCATCATATTTCCATTGTTTTCCAGATCGTAGACATTCTCACCAAAGCAACACCTCACATGAACCTTCAATTACTTAACAAACTTGGCGCATACAACTTGTATGTTCTATTTTGGGAGAGTGTAAAAAGTATTAGTAGTTTTTTTAGTCAGTACATATATTTTTAACAGTATTCATATAGCATATGCGAGAGATCTCTTTCTGCATAAATAGAACTATTCATGTCCAAGATAAGCAAGTTTTTCTCTACAAAACTCAACAACATTGATCATATTAGCTATCACGTGCTTAGACATAAGGATTAGAGCATAACTCATCAATTATAAGCAAGGTTTTTTCTTAAGAATATGCAAACTAAAGTAACACCTCATCCAATTGAACTGGACCAACCGATTGGTCTAGTCTGGTAACAACATTGATCCATCGGGCTATCCTGTGTGTTGATGTAAGAATTATAGATTGACTCATCAGACATAAGCAACATGCTCTTTTAAGGAACACGAAACTAAAGAAACTCTTCATCTAGTTGAGGTGGGTCAACCAATCGAACTAGCATGGGTTTACCATCAATGGTGTATCAGAGATCGATTCTATCAATTACAGATAACATGAATTTTTTTAAGGACAAGCAAACGAGAGATTCATTTCTCTTTAGGCAATATGAAGAAGGGCAGCCATCCCCATGCCCCCACAAAGTTTTGCTCATCTACATATACATACAAAAGAGCAATAAAATATTTTTGAAACAAGCAGCAATCAGTGTCATCAAGTAATTTTAATTGATTAACTACAATATCTTTAATAATCTTTACGATAGCAAGAAGAAAATGATACCTCGAGTGATAAACTAAGATCAACATGAACATCCAAAAATGTCTCAGAACCATTCATCTCCCATGTTATATGATTTTTCATAAAAGCTACAGATAAGGAACAAGTATCAGAACGAAAAATCAACAGGATCCCTTCATATGATAACTAGAAGAAAGGAAGTTAATGGGAATGATCATATGTATATTATCACTTATAAAAATTGTTTAGTTCATAAGTATATGTTGTGCAGGCTATTAACTGCCTATACAAAATAATCTATGGAAGAACATGCTCGACAAAATAGCAACTGGAATTGAATTATTATTATTTAGATAAAGATATCAATGTTTTTCTTAAGACAAACAGTTGCCGGTATTAGGCATTAGTGAGATTATGACTAAAGATAGGGCACAATGGAGACAAAGGATCCATATAGCTTGCCCCATTATAGTAGGATAAAGACTTGAGTGTTGTTTGAGTGGAATGCAAAACTGAATGAATTAAGAGAGTGGTCTCTTACTCTTATATACTTGAGTAAGGGAAACCTAAACACAGTAAAATTACAATACTACCCCGACTTGAACATAACATATTACAACTCTCACCTTCCAGTCGGACGGAAGATATCAGTCATCCTAATTTTCTGGATATCATTGGTAAACACATCACACCCCAAGCTTTTGTTGAAGACATCGGCGAGCTGATCCCTGGAGTGAACAAACGGAGTAACAACTGTTTTCTTATCCAAGTGATCCTTAATAAAGTGTCGATCCACTTCGACGTGTTTTGTCCTATCGTGTTGGACCGGGTTATGAGCAATACTAATTGCAGTCATATTGTCACAAAATAAGGAGAAAGAAGTTGTCACAGGAAAGCCTAAATCTTGTAACACAGTATGCAGCCATAATCCCTCATATAAGTCGTGAGCCATGACACGATATTTTGCATCTGCACTTGACCAGGCCAACACATTCTACTTCTTGCTCTGCCACGTCACGAGGTTACCACCAACAAAGGAGCAGTATCATGTTG
Source organism: Platanthera guangdongensis (assembly GCA_039583875.1). Taxonomy (NCBI): domain Eukaryota; kingdom Viridiplantae; phylum Streptophyta; class Magnoliopsida; order Asparagales; family Orchidaceae; genus Platanthera; species Platanthera guangdongensis. Next base: position 27,034,430 of record CM077150.1, on the reverse strand, counting down.
TGGACTTCCTATCATCCTGACAACCGGCCCAATCAGCGTCAGTAAAAACCTCAATCTCCAAATTGTTGTTCCTAGAGAATAGGAGGCCACGACCAGGAGCTTTCTTCAAATACTGAAGTAGACGATACACCGCTTCTTGATGTATGATTCTAGGAGAATGCATATATCTGCTAAGAATACCAACTGCATACGTAATGTCGGGACGTGTATGAGATAGATATAAAAGTTTTCCGACCAATCTTTGGTAACGTGATACATCAACATGATCACCATCACCATCTCCATCAATCCTGTAATTTTCCTCCATAGGGGTGCTCGCGGGAACACAACCAAGCATACATGTTTCCTTTAGGAGATCCAATATGTACTTCTGTTGGGATATAAAGATACCCCGCTCCGATCTAATCACTTCGATGCCCAGGAAGTATCGCAATCGTCTCTAGTCCTTGACTTCAAATTTAGCCGATATGAGGGTCTTGAGGTTGACGATCTCCTCTGTATCATTTCCAGTAATCATGATGTCATTCACGTAGACAATGAGAATCACAACACGTTGTTCATGTCTCCGGATGAACATGGTATGATCTGATTGCGCTTGCTTGTACCCAAACTTGAGCATTGTTGTGAGTAATCTTCCAAACCAGGCCCTTGGAGATTGCTTCAGGCCACATAATGATTTTCTTAGGCTGCAGACGAGCCTTTCAAATCCTTTCTTCACAAAACCAGGAGGGAATTTCATGTACACCTCCTCAAGCTCACCGTGGAGAAACGCATTTTTCACGTCCAATTGATCAAGTTCCCAGTCCAGACAGGCTGCACATGATAACAAGGCCCGAATAGAGTCCATTTTTGCAACAGGAGCAAAAGTCTTCTGGTAATCAACTCCTTGAGTCTGGGTGTATTCTTGAGCGACAAGACGTGCTTTGTACTGTTCCACCTTGCCATCTTGGTTCTGCTTAACTGAGAATACCCACCTGGAACCTATAGCTTTCTTTTCGAAAGGGAGAGCGTAGATGTCCCACGTATGATTTTTGTCCAAGGCGGACATCTCATCACGCATAGCCTGTGTACAGGTCGGTATTGTCAATGCTTCCTGTCATGTCTTGAGAATAACAACTAGAGAGAGAGATGAGACAAAGGTCTGATGAATCGGAGTAAGATGACTATAAGCCACATGATTAGAAATCGGATGTTGCGTGGAAGTAGTTTTACCCTTTTTCAGTAAGGCAAGAGGCATATGCAGGTCGGCATCATCAGAATCTGAGTCTGAAGTCAGCACTGGTAGAGGCGGAGCGGCGGTGACCTGTGTACCTGAACGACGGTGGTATACATGGGGAAAAGGAGAGATCATAGTAGAGGAGTCCGGTATTGGGATAGGAGGAGCTCTGGGAACATCCGTAGAAGAAGGTGAAGGAATAGAGGAGGACGGGAGAAGAGGCAGAGGGACAGTAGTAACATCATCCGTGGGAGAAGTACTCTCCCCCTGACGAAGAACATGAGTCGAGGATGGAAAGGACTCCCCCTCACGGAAAGTAACATCCATTGTGCAGAACATACGCAGCGAATGAGGGTGATAATAGCGATACCCTTTGGTCGTGGAGGAATAGCCAAGGAAGACACAACGTTGAGCCCGAGGGTCAATTTTGTCACGTTGAGGTTGGTGCACATGCGCGTAACATACGCACCCAAAAACACGGGGTGGCAAATGAGAAGTAGGAACCACGCCATAGGTAGAGAGATGGGCTAGAGGAGTAGTAAAGGAGAGAACACGAGAAGGAAGATGATTAATAAGATGTGCAGCAGTAACCACCGCATCTCCCCAATACGGTTTAGGATGGCGCATCGTCAAGAGGAGACAACGGGCAACCTCGAGGAGATGCCGATTTTTTCGTTTGGCCACTCAGTTCTGCGTAGATGTGTAAGCACAAGTTTTTTGGTGGATGATACCGTGAGAGGTAAGGTACGCGCCAAATGAACCACGATCGTCATACTCCCCCCCCCCCCCGTTATAACTTTGAAGAACACGGATAGTGACATTAAATTGATTTTTCACCATGTTATGAAAGACTTGAAATTATGAAAAAACTTCACTTTTCTTTTTTAATAGATAAACCATGTAGTACGCGAGAAACAACTAATAAGGGTGACGAACCATCGAAAACCAATCAACGATACAACGGGAGACGGCCCCAAACATTAGAATGTATAACATCAAAAAGGGTGTTGTTAAGAAAAGAAAGATGTGAAGAGGTATGTCGCACATGTTTAGACCGATCACAAATATCATAAGAAAAATTCTGAAGAAAAGGTAAAAAAACAAGAAATAATTTTTGCAGGTAGATGGAGAACGGGTGTCCCAAACGTAGATGCCAACGGTGAACATCCTTTGCAGTAACAGTAGAACTGGAAAGAGCCTGAGAACGAGGAGTGTCCAAGTAGTACAAGCCGTCACTGCACCTACCACTACCAATGTTCCGCTTCGTACCCAGTTCCTGAAAACACAAGAATCAGGAAATAATGTTACAGAGCAGTTAAGAGATTTCGTAAGATTGCTGATGGAAAGTAAATTGCGAGAAAAAGAGGGAACGTGAAGAACAGAGGTAAGAGAAATGGACGGTGAACAAGAAATGTTGTCCTTGCTCGTAATAGAGGACAACGAGCCGCTAGCTGAAATAACTTTCTCCTTACCAGACAAGGTAGTATAAGAGAGAAAACCTGAGGCGAAACCAGTCATATGGTGGGTGGCACCAGAGTTGAGCACCCATTCAGAATGTGAGGTGGTGGTCGCATGAGCGTTGGGCATAGCAACAGTGGCAAGAGAAGTATAGCTTCCAGTGACCGGATCAGACTGAGAGTGAAGCAAGCGGAGAAAGGAATCCAACTCATAAGCAGTAAGAGAGGAGGAAGTCGAAGACTGGGACTCGTCATAGACATCAGTAGTGTAAGCAGCGTCATGAGAACGGTAGTCACAGTGCCCATGGCCCCCACGGCCCCGACCACGACTGCGACCAGTAGGAGCCAAATGCGGATGAAGTTTGAAGCATGGCTCCCGAGAGTGTCCCCGTCGACCACAGTAATCGCAGATAGGCACTGAAGATAGAGGACTAGGGATGAGGCCACGACCAACACTCGTCAAGGCGGAACGATCTGGAGGAGTCATAACACTGAGAGACTTGTGGCGGTCTTCATCAGTGTTGAACGCCTCACAGAGGGAGGGAAGAGGAGAACGGTGTAGAACATGTGTCCGTACCACATCAAATTTCATATTCAACCTCATTAAGAAAACATAAAGACGGAAACGGTCCTCCCGTTGCTTCAACAAGACGGCATCCGCTGAACACGCTGGAGTGAAATGAGCAAAGTAGTCCAGTTCTTGATACAAGCGCACAAACTCCGAGAAGAATGATGAGACAGTCATTGACCATTAACGCAGCTCCAAAATGCGGCGAGTGAGCTCGTAAACCTGGGTGGAGCTACCAATCTGAGAGTAAGTTTCACGAGCACGAGTCCAGATCTCGAACGCAGAGTCCATCAGCATATAGCTCTGATAGACCTTGGGCGACATCGAATGAAGGAGCCAAGACACAACCAGAGAGTTTTCAGAATCTCAGCGCTTCCAAGAAAGATCAGACACAGGAGGCTCCGTAATCGACCTATCGATATAGCCGAACATCTGTTGACTACGGATGGCATGCTGAGCAGCACGAGACCATTCCAGGTAATTCGTGTCATCCAGAGAAACCGTGGTAATCTTCAAGAAGCTAGAGTGGTCATGGGGCCGTTGAGGCTCAACCATCGGAGGCCGGATCACGCCCGGAGAAGAGACAGATGACTCGGGTTCACCCGTGCCGACCAAAGAGACACAATAGATCAGCAGCCCCTAATTCCAGAAGCAGGACAGCAGCCCGGGGGAGCAGCATAGGATCGGTACCATCAGGCTTCACAGGATCTGGATCGGCAGCAGTAGGGCAGCAACACTGGATCGGCAACAGACAGCAGCTTTCACAGGATCGGAAGACTGGATCGGCAGCAGGTTGGATCGGCGGCCTGGATCTGGATTTGGATCGGCAGTAGGCAGCAGGCTCATGAAGAAGAGGAAGAAGAGGAAGAGGCAACGGGCTGCTTCATGGAGGAACGGCGGTGGCGTTCCTCTCAGCAGCCGGCAGGAGTGCCGCCCGGCATGAACTATCTAGCTACGAGTTGACGGGAGCGACGGGAGGGGAGAGCGAGATCGACGCGAGAGCCGACGGGTTCCCCTCGACAGGAATAGGGCACGATTTTTCTCCTCCTCTGATACCAAGTGGAATGCAAAACTGAATGAATTAAGAGAGTGGTCCCTTACTCTTATATACTTGAGTAAGGGAAACCTAAACACAAAGTAAAATTACAATACTACTCTGACTTAAACATAACATATTACAACGGTTTATTGTTGTCATTGTAAACAGCAGCCAGTATTTATGAGAAGAAAAACCCATTGATTAATGATGGATATACCTGAGAAAAGATCATTTTGCCTCTTCATAGATTCTGAACCATCAAACTGTGGGAAAATAATGAACACACCAAAATTAATAAAATGTAAGGACGGAATAGAAGGATTCAGCAACACTTGGGAAAAGCATCTATGTTATCATATAACATCTACTTTTATTATATATGAATGATCCATTACTATTACTAAATTCTGTAAAAGCCCATCGTCCACCTTTTTTCCTTTTTTATAGAAAACTTAAACCCGACTTTAACTTACAACCAATAAAAGAAAGCAACAGATATTGGTTTAATAAGATTGCTATTTTTCCTTGGTAAAATCAACGGCATCATGACAGAAGTAGGAAGATTCCCAGAAAGTTGAGAAATGGAAAAATATAATATATTAAAGAACTAAAGCCAATATTAGAGGTATGAGACAAAAAAAGAGAGGAAATAAATGGGCATTTACAACAGGCTTTAAGCTATAATTCAACTATACCTCAGGATGGGAGTATAATGTGAATCATTCCCAGCTTAGAGATTGTTGGAATATTTATTATCTTGTGATGTTATTATTGTATGTGAGGGCTATATATACCCCATATTATATGGAATGGAAGTAATTTTTCCTCCTAATACATTTTCTAACATGGTATCAGAGCCTTAGGGCTTCCCGATCCTCTCCCGCAGCCGACTCGCCTCCGCCTGTGCTCGCACGCCCGATCCGCCGCCGGATCCGCCTGTGCTCGCCTCCTCCCGTTCCCGCTCCGCTCCCGCTCCGCCTTCTTCCGTCTTCTCCCTACCGCCGGGCCTCCTCCTCCTCCCAGGCGACTGCGCGGATCCTCTCCCGCGTGGTTTCTAATTCCCGCTCGTCGGTCGCCCGTTTCCGGCTTTCTTGCCCGGTCGGCCGCCTAGGGGGACTTCTCCTTCCTTTTTTTGCCTTGTCTCTTGACACCGGAGATGCAATACTCCCTTTGATGCCATTTCCGGTGTCTCTCCATTTCTTCATCTCCTTCCTCTTTCTATGAGGTAGCCCTAGTTTCTATCTAGGCAGTTCCTCTCCTGTCTCCCGGTGATCTCGATTTCTATTCTTGATCAATATGCCCGGGACTGCTGAATCCCCTACCGTCTCTTCCACTACCGGTGCTTCCCCGGCCCCTGTGACACCCACTGGCTTCTCCCGTCCGGGACATGATCACAACACTCCTCAGATTACGACGATTCGCCTGGATGGCACAAATTATCTCCCGTGGTCTCGGGCCATCACCCTTGCTTTGAAGAGTCGGCGGTTGTTTGGGTATGTCATGGGTACCACTCCTACTCCTCCTTCGGATTCTCCGGATTGGGTGCAATGGGAGTCGGAGAACTCCCTCGTCATGTCATGGCTGACGAACTCCATGATTGACTCCATCGCCCGCAACTACTTGTTTCTGGATACTGCTGCTGATATTTGGAGGCGGGCCGAGGCTACTTATTCTTGCCGGGGCAATACTGCCCCGATCTTTCAGCTCCGGCGAAAGATCTTCCTTCTACGTCAAGGAGATCGTCCCCCGTCGGCCTTCTACCTCGACTTCACTCAGTTATACCAGGAGTACGATCACTTCGACTCCCTCACTTTGGTTTCCGCGCGCGGGAGGATCGGAACCGAGTTTTTGAGTTCCTCCACGGCCTGCATCGGGACTTCGAACAAATCAGTGTGCAGATTCTTGGCCGCTCCCCTTTGCCCTCTCTTCCTGAAGTGTTCAGTCTGGTTCAGCAGGAATTTGATCGGCGACAGGCTTGGACTCCTGATCCTTCTCCTGACAGCTCTGCCTTGGCTGCCCAAGTTGGGCCTCGAGGCCTCCGTGATTCCAGACCGAAGCCCAGTGACCAGGCTGCTACTTTGGAGTCCTGGCACTGTCGGCTGGGACATCCCTCTCCCCTTTATATGAACGTTTATTTCCTGCTTTCTCCTCTGTTGTACTTGATAAATTTCATTGTGATGCTTGTGATCGTGGGAAACATCACCGCACTTCATTTCAGCACGTTTCTTCTCCCAGTACTGTGCCTTTTCATTTGATACATAGTGATGTTTGGGGTCCCTGCCAAGTTGCGTCTATTTCCGGTTGTTGTTGGTTTGTGACATTTATTGACTGTTTTTCACGTACCACGTGGGTATACCTGATGCGGGCCAAAAGTGAAGTGTTCCCTTTATTCCGGCGTTTTCACAAAATGGTCTCCACCCAATTCGCAACCCCTATCAAAATTCTCCGCACCGATAATGGTCGGGAATTCATGGATTCTGCTTTCGAGCAATACTTGGCTGAACACGGGATTATCCATCAAACATCATGTATCTCTTCCCCTGCTCAAAATGGGGTGGACGAACGAAAAAACCGCCACCTCTTGGACGTTGCCCGGTGTCTCCTCCTTCACATGCATCTCCCCAAGTACTATTGGGGTGATGTTGTGCTCACCGCGGCGTATCTTATCAACCGCATGCCTTCCCGTGTCCTGGATTTCAAAACTCCTCTCACCCTGCTGGGCTTCCCACCTACTACGCTTCACCCTCGTGTCTTTGGATGTGTTTGCTTTGTCCACATCTACCACCGCTCGAAACTTGATGCTCGTGCCCACAAATGTGTGTTCATAGGATATTCTCCTACTCAGAAAGGGTATAAATGTTATGACCCTATCGGGAAAAAGGTCTTCATCACCATGGATGTCACTTTCCGTGAATCTGAGAGCTATTACGGGTCCCCACTTCAGGGGGGGTCTCCTGCTACATCGGAAGTGAGTCCCCTATCGTCGCTTGACACCGTCCCTCTTTTTATACCTCTAGCATATCACCTCACTCTGCCAGCTCCCGCTAATCCCACTCCTCCGTGTGCCCCGCCTGTAGAGACTCAGGTACCTAAACCTTTACAGGTGTACTCTCGTCGCCCCAAAGGTTCGAACATGCGGCCCGCCATCTGGATATCCGACCTCCCACCGGATCCGTTGTCAATTAGATGTGAAGAATGTCTACCTTCATGGCGATCTAGAAGAAGAGGTGTACATGGCCCTTCCTCCGGGGCTTGCCCCACGTGGATCCACAGGGACAGTGTGTAAGTTGAGGAGGCCACTATATGGCCTGAAACAATCAGCCAGAGCATGGTTTGGAAGATTCCATAAAGCCATGTGTGGGTTCGGGTACACCCAGAGCAATGCCGACCACACTCTGTTCTTTAGAATCAGGGGAGGGAAGTTGGTTGTCCTAATAGTTTATGTGGACGACATTATAATCACTGGAGATGACAATGTGGAGATTCAAGCCCTTAAAGAGAAATTAGCAAAAGAATTCGATGTGAAAGATTTGTGGAATCTCAAATACTTCCTTGGTATTGAAGTTGCGAGGTCAAAGCATGGCATTTTCTTAACTCAAAGGAAATATACACTCGACCTCCTTGATACTACCGGGATGAGTGGTTGTCGACCAGCTGACACCCCAATTGAGGCAAATCATAAGCTAGGCAGGGATGATGGCGAACCGGTTGGCGATGTCACGGGTTTCCAAAAGCTTGTTGGGAAATAGATCTATTTATCGCACACCCGACCTGATATTTCTTATGCTGTGGGAGTCCTCAGTCAGTTCATGCACTCTCCAAAGACCCGGCATGTTGACGGCTTGACGCTGCACATCGTATCCTCCGATACCTCAAATCCTCACCAGGGAAAGGCATTCTATTTTCCCCAAATGACGAATTGACTGTTGAAGTCTATACGGATGCGGACTGGGCTGGCTCGCCATCAGATAGACGGTCCACATCTGGATATTGTTCCATGGTCGGGGGAAATTTGGTTAGCTGGAGAAGCAAGAAGCAACATGTTGTTGCTAGATCGAGTGCTGAAGCTGAGTTTAGGGCGATGGCTCATGGCATCTGCGAAGGTGTATGGATCTCAACCATCCTGGGGGAACTTGGGCTAAAGAGAAGTGAGCCGGTCAGGTTGTATTGCGATAACAAAGCGGTTATCTCTATCGCTCACAATCCAGTACAGTATGATCGCACTAAGCACATTGAGATAGACAGACACTTCATCAAGGAGAATATAGATAGAGGGATGGTAGTTACCCCATTCGTGTCGTCCGATCAACAGTTGGCTGACGTCCTCACGAAGGGTTTGAGCGTCAATATGTTCACTCATCTTATCGGCAAGTTTGGCGTGGCTGACATCACACGCCCAACTTGAGGGGGGTGTTGGAATATTTATTATCTTGTGATGTTATTATTGTATGTGAGGGCTATATATACCCCATATTATATGAAATAGAAGTAATTTTTCCTCCTAATACATTTTCTAACAGAGATATTATAGGTGAAGGTGTCACAGCTCACGCTCTCGGTAAAGATCTATGTCAGCTAATTTGGGAATTGGACGAACGGAGTGCAGATGTTGCCTTTCTCCAAGTGATCCGTGATAAAATATTTGTCAACTTCAACATGTTTTGTTATGTCATGTTGAACGGGGTTATGAGAAATGTCGATAACCGTTTTAAAATCTCAATAGAACTTATGAATTTTCTATATTGTGGCCTCAGATCCTACATTACAGACTTAAGTCATAGTCCCTTACATATCCCTTGTAACGTTGCTTTTTATTATACTTTTGCACTGGAAATTGCTACCACGTTTTGCTTCTTATTTCTTCGGGTCACAAGATTTCCCCTAACAAAGGAATAATATTTGGTGGCGTATTTTCAGTTATCTTGCTTTCAGTCCAATCAACATTTGTGTATACTTCAGCGTTCACATGCTAGTTCTGGGAGAATAGGATTCCGCGTCCGGGAGATAACTTCAAGTATCATAGCACTCATATAGCAACTTCTTGATGTCTCAATCTATGAGAATGAATGTAATTACTCAGGATCACAACTGCACACATGATATCAAGACGAGTGTGTGTGAGGTAGATAAGCCTTCCCATCAATCTTTGGTAGGTGGCGGAGTTCACTTCCTCACCATCCTTATCTTCATCGATTTTACAATTTGCTTCTATAGGGATATCTATTAGTGCACAACCAAGTATTCATGTTTCTTCTAGAAGATCCAAGACATTTCTGCTGAGAAATAAAGATTCTGCGATCTGACGCGCAACTTCAACTTCAAAGAAATATTTTAATTTTCCAAGATCCTTAACTTCGAACTCCTTGCACATGTGTGCTTTAAGCAACGTGATTTCTTCCAAATCATTCCAAGTGATAATAATATCATCAACTTAAACAATGAGAATGATCATTTTTTCTACTTTCCTCTTAACAAAGAGAGTATGATCAGAGTGAAATTGTTTGTATCCTAATAAAGTTGTGCCTTTTTGAGACTTTCAAAACTAAACTCTAGGGGACTGCTTCAAACCATAAAGAAATTATTTAAGTTGACAAACTCTCCCTTCTGATTATATCTCTACAAAATCCGGCAGAAACTTTCCTCTTCGAGATCATCATGCAAAAAAACATTTTTACGTCTAGTTATTGCAGGTCCCATCCTAGGCATGAACCAATGATAAAACAATGTGGATGTTTGGCAACTGGTGCAAATGTTTCATGATAATCAACTTCAGGAGTTTTAGTATATCTCTGAGCAACGAACCGCGCTTTGTATCTCTCTACAATTCCTTTTTGAGTTTGTTTGATAGAAAACACCAATTTTGATTCAACGGGTTTTTTTTCAACTGGGAGAAAAAATAACTCTCAAGTCTAGTTCTTCTCCAATGCAAACATATCTTCATCCATTGCCTATGGTATATCAATCGCTTCCTCTTGAGTTTTAGGAATACGAATAGAAGACAGATGGGAGATAAAGGCTTTATGTTCTTAGGGAAATTGTGGTATGAGATAATTAGCAATAGGATGTTTGATGTAGATCGGCTTACTCTTAAAATGTATGAGAGGTTGATGGTCGTCTACATCAAGACCTAGTTCAAAAGTTTGTATTTGTCGTCGTAGAAATACAGAGGCTTGGATCATCTCAACACTAGCATTCCACAATTGATGCCTAGGAAATAAGAGGAATAAGCCTCCCAGTAACAGGACACGAGGTGGTGATAGGAGTATCCATGGTGATTGGAATAATGGGAGGGGTATATGATTCCACAATATGAAGGGGAATAGTGGAAGTGTCAACATCAGTATCCCTCTCCCCCTAACGAGAGCCAAAGAATTGTTCCCCTTCACGAAAAGTAATGTACAAGGTACAAAAAAATCGAGAGGATGGTAACAACGATACCCTTTTGTCATGAATGAGTTTGAGAATACATTTGATGGAACATGCATCCCGTTTACCAGTATTGTGTTGATGAACATGGACAAAAATAGATGCATCCAAACACACAAAGGAAGGAGTGAGATATGTAAATGACACATTTGGTGGATAAATAGGAGAAAAGAGTCATATTTCAGAGTACTGGGTGGGAGACAATTAATGGAGTAAGTTGTAGCGAGGTCATCTTCTCCCCAATAAGATTTGGGAAAATTCATGGTAATAAGAAGGCATCATGTGACCTTAACGAGGTGTTTGTTCTTGCATTCAGTAACATCATTTTGAGTGAAGGTATAAACACGCGTGGTTTAATGGAAAATACCATGATCAGAAAAATATGTATCAAGCACACCACAATCGTCGTACTCTCCCTCCCCATTGTTATTATGAAATGCATGAATAGAACCGCCAAACTGTTTGACCACCATTTTGTGAAAGAGTTTAACGTAATCAAGAATGTCACTTCTTTGTTTTAATAAGTAAACTCAAGTAGTTCGAGAAAAATAGTCAATAAATGTTACAAACCAGCAGTGATCGTATAAAGAGATTATAGGAGAAGGTCCTTAAACATTTGTATGAATAACATCAAAAGAAAACATACTACAAGAGGACTAATGAGTCAGACTATGTCGTATATGTTTAAATAGTTCACAAACATCACAAACAAAATTTTTCATAAAGGTGGAAAACATAGGAAACATTGTGAGAAGATCACTTACGGAGGGGTGTCTGAGATGTGGTTTCATTACTGCGCATCCACAGAAGAGAGTAAGAGTACTAGAGAGAGCTTGGTGAGCTTGATCGTTCAAGATGTCCAGGCCCCCGCAGTTCCTACCACTGCCAATATATTGTTTTGTTGTCATATCCTAAAAACACAACCATCAGAGAGGAATATTACGAAGCAATTTAAGGATGTGGTCAAGCGACTAATAGATAGCAAATTTTGATGAAATGTAGGAATATATAAAACATATGTGAGGAGCATAGTAGAGGAAAATGATACAGTCATGTAATTAGTTGCACTAGAATCGATCATTCACTAAAATTGGATAGTATAAGCAGATTGTGAGCTTGGCATACTTGAGGTCACGAAGGCAACGGTGGAAGAGATTATTTGAAAGCGTACTATACGTCGCAAAGTATCAAGTTCCTCAGTGGAAAACCCATGGGAGGGGAGCCTACCAGTACAGGCTTCAGTAGTATGAGCAGCATGAGGAGGATTGGGTTGGTGAGGACTACCATGACACGGCTTTTATTAACTTTCCGCAAAGAGGTAAGGTAAGGATATAAGCGAAAACAAGAGTAGCGGACATGACCTTATTTCTTACAGTGATCGCACATTCAAATAGGTGGATCAAAAGACGAAAGGTTGACAATGTCAGCAAAGGTAAAACAATCAGGCACCTTGTTGGAATTGAGAGAACGTCAGCGATCCACATCACCCAAAACCATGTTGAATGCTTCCCGAAGAGAAGGAAGAGGATGCGGTTCAGGACAAGCATGTGAACCATGTTAAAATCCATAGTAAGGCACATAAGGAAGATATGGAGACGATAACAATCCTCCTTTGTTTTCAATGCACAGGAGTCGGCAATGCAAGCTGGAATGAAGTCCTCAAAGTAAACAAGTCCTTAATAGAGGTGTTCGAATTCAGAAAAATCGAAGCTCACGGGAACTCGCGGGAATCTAAAAGAGAGCTCGCAGGAATGAAGCTCACGGGAATGGAGATCATTGTGACAGAGCTCACAAAAATATGTGGGAACGGAGCTCGCAGTCGATCGCATTTACAGTTTGCATCCAGAGCTTGCGGCGTTGTCCAAAGCTCGTGTCATCGTCATCCAGATCAGAGCAAAACTCGAGAAGATGACAACAGTAGGAATTTGCAGGCAGGCAGTGTTGGCAGGTGTGAGTATTTCTGAAGTTCGCAAGCGGGCAGAATTCACAAGTGCCAAGCTCACGGGTATTACAAATGGAGCTCGCAGACATGTGAGGTTCAGACGAGTGGGGGAGCATTCGAAAATTTATAAAGGCATCTGACTAGGATTTGTTACTACTGAAGATACAAGAGCCGAAATTGGAAGCTTGCAAGAAGTTGCAAGAGCTCGCAGTCGTTTGAAAAACAAAGCAGCAAAAGAACACCAGCTCTGGTACTGAGTTGAGAAATGGAAAAGTATATTAAATCCAATCTAAAGGATAAATATTACATGACACCTCTATATATATACATAAAGGAAGAGAACCCAAATCAATATTAGGGGTATGGGACAAAAAATAAGAGAAAATAAATGGGTCTTTATAGTGGGTCTATGCAATGTCCTTTAAGCTTTAATTCAACTGAGAATAAAGGTGTACAACAAAATTGCCAATATTATAAATATCAGGCATTAAGGTAGTACATGTTTACATATATGTCATTCGTATTACCAAATAGTTAAGAAAAAGCTAATGATGATTATAATGATGGCAGTGGTGATAAGTCACCCATATCTCTAAACAAAGAAAATATCCACACTTCAAACAAGAGCTAACCTACTAATTATTTAGAGACAAGAAATCCATACTTCACATGTTAAATATTGAGATGTTACAGTATAACAAAAAAATTCAAAAACCAAAGTTTGATGTAAAACCCACGTCTCAATGTGAGGCAATTTGGATCGGTTAAGAGAAAAATGACAAGCCCTAAAACATAGCCCCAGTAATTATAGCTAAAGCAAAATCTCAACACAACAACAAAATTTCAACACAACAACAAAATCACAAACTTGGGTCAAATACTCCACAAATGAAAATAGATCAAACAGCTTCATTTACAAGTGAACAACCACATGAAAAAATGTCCTCAAAAACTACAGTTCGACAAAGATTTTTTGCGCACACTAAATCTATACCATCCAACAATGGTGGAAACCATCCAACAATGGTAGAAACCATCCAACAATGTTAGAAACCATACAACAATGGTAGAAACCATCTAACAATGGTAGAAACCATCCAAAGCAATTTTAAAAATCTGAAAGAAAACTCACAAATCCTTGATGCAACTTGTAATGAAGAGGTATGGAAGAGAAAGAAGTTCGCCTCATCGGAGAACTACACTTAGGGAACACTAAGCGATGAGAGAAAGAAACTACGGAGATCACTCAACACGAGCAAGGAGGCCAATGAATTCACTAGCATGTAAATACATGATGAAACGAGCCATATCAATGGCTTATAAGGAAGAATGGATAAAAATAAAGGGTGTAACATATTGTATCCGATGGGAGTGGTTCAATGAGGGAGGTCAGATCAAGGCAGAGTGTATCTGGGGCAGGGATGCTTAAAGAAAGACAACTCATGTCAAGCTTCAAGATGACAGATTTCTAGGACAGATGCAAGTATAAACTAAAACACACATCAAAATTTGAGAAACGTTTATTGAGCTCAAGTAATAATTCGAACCCTCAAACATCAGAGATGTCTTTTCAAATAACTGGTAAACTATCGATTATGTTAGGGATTCCACAATTAAGTTTGCTCTCGTAGGAGTAATTTTGGGATGGGTGGCCACCTGTATAGTACTTGTAGGTCACCGATGAAAAAGATAAAATAATGTGGTCCAACTTAATATGGAATGAGTTGAATCAAAACGTACAATAACTCAAATCGAGGCAAAGGCGCATTTCCTCAGTATAGTACTTGTAGATCACTTGTATGGAATGGGTTGAATCACTCTCTTTCCTCTTTGCAGGGTCCAGAGGCGCATTTCCTTGGCCGCGGCGGCTCTGACTGTTTCTCTGAAGGTCGTATGTTAACCCTGGAGTCCGCAAGGCACCCCAAGTATAATCGGCAGGTCGCCACGGCCTCGCTTCTCAAGTCGCGCAGTGCCAACCAACCAAGGCAGCTTGGTCACCAGCACTGCAGCTCGCCCAGGTCGCCTTCAGCAGCAGCGGACAGAACTTCAGTACGCCCAGGCCGGCATCTACCCAGCGTCAGATCGGGGCAAAGGCGCCAGGTCGCGAAGCTCAGTTCGCCTCCTTCTTGGCGGACTCGCGGTTTCTTTTCTTTTCTTTTTCTTTGTATCTCATCACCACTGTCCGGTTCTCCTGTACCCCGGGCAGGCGGTTATTTTTAGCTATGCCCGTTTGGGCAGGCCCCCAAGCCTATAAATAGGGGGGTGGTGCACCCAAAGCACGCTGACTCGAGCCTAGGAGCCCCCTTATTAAAGGTTGCAGACTCGATTCTCAGGCATTGTGAACTGTTGCTCGCACAGCTCTGGCCTTTTTGCCCTTTTTGTAATCACATTCGATTAATCAAAGTCCGTTGCAAGAGAGGCATTTAACCGCAGCGGGCAAAGTCTGGTGTTGCCGCGATCTGCGGCTCTGACTGTTTCTCTGTCCTTGGCCGCTAGTAAATAGCTACTTGCAGATCCCTCCACCTTCTTTCCTCTTTGCAGGGTCCAGGGCGCATTTCCCGCATCAACATTCAACATGCGACCTTCAGATTCAAGTAGTTGTCGAAACCGCAGATAGCCATGTCAAACCGCCGATCTTCTCATCGCCCAGCTCGCTCAGACCGCTCAAGCTCTTCAGATGCATTATGGGATGCGCTGGAGGGATATCGCAGGTAGGTCGAACAGTCTCGTAGGAAGATTGACCAACGCCGCGACGCGATCAGCCAGGCCCTAACCGCGCTCACCCAGCGGTTAGCGCCTCAGCCTGCAGCAACTCTCGCAGACACACCAGTTCGCCATGCATCAGTTCGTCCGGCACCAGCAATGGCGCCATTTAAGCTAGCCAATCTGCCCATGCGGTCCGCAGCTCCCCTGCGGCCTCAGGAGGAGGAATTCGCTTCTCTCATGGAATTCTTCTATGAAGCGGCCAGGGGGAGCCCAGCCCGTAGGCTCGATTTTGCTGAAGATTGTCAGGTCGCGCGGCCCGCCACAACCTCCGTTCCAGCTAAAATTGAATAGCCCTCTCCCTTTGTGGATAGGATCCGTTGGGATCCGGCTCCGAACAATTTCAGGGAACCCCGCTTGCCCTCCTATACTGGGGAGTTCGATCCGATTACGCATCTGCAGGCCTTTGAAGATGTTGTGGCTCTGAGATGCTTGACAGATGCCATAAAATGCAAACTTTTAGTTACCACTTTCGATGTCCAGGCTAGAGAATGGTTCCACGAGTTGTATCCCTAGTCCATCGCTTGTTTTGCAGAGCTTCGTAGAGAGTTCTTGTTAAGATTTGCTACTTCCAAGAGGACGAAGAGCGGGTTAGCAGCTCTTTTTAAGATTAAACAAAGGGACAATGAATCAGTGGCATTGTTCGTTGATCGTTTTCAGAAAGAAATTCTGGGATTTAAGAATGTGGACCCAGATTTCTATAAAGTTGCTTTGGTCAACGGCCTAAGGGAAGGACCTCTGAAATTCAAAGCAACTACCAAAGAGCCTGCAACATATCAGGAGCTGATTGCCTTGGTGAATAGGTTTATCAAAAGAGAAAATGCCAACCCTACCTATATTTCTTCCTTGACAGCTAGGGCTGAAGAAGGAAGGGATGAGGCAGACTCCTCTGCAACTCGTCGTTCATTCAGGCCCCCTCGTTTAGATTACCAACCCACAGCTCAGAGGGGAAGGAATTTTTGACATAAGCGACTTTTTCAAGTCCATCAATAGTTTCGTGATCAGAAACTGTCGTTGGCCACCACACCCGCTCCAGCTGCTCCTTAGGTCCTGCCAGTTCTCCAAGCCCGGGATGATTCATTCCCAGGTGATCAGCAGAGTAGCGATCCCATGGATGAGATTCAGCCATGGGTCTAACGGTGGATGAGGTCATCCAGATCCTGAAAAAGGAGTTCAAGAGAGGATTCCAGAGAGTGGAGGGGAGGCCCCGAAGCTCTGAGCTTTATTGTGATTTCAGCAGGGAGAAGGGACATCTAACTGAGAATTGTAGAGCCCTTCGTCAGCTAGTGGAACGACTTTTTGCAGCAGGGAAGATGAAGGATCTTGGCCAGAAAAAGACTCCAGGAAAACCGTCCACCTCGAAGGGCAAAGAGGTGGCAGAAGTTTTTTGGGAGTGTGAAGAAGTTGAGGATGTTGGCTATCTTGGCAGCATCAATGTTGGAGGAGAATGTGTCGATGCAGACGACGAGGGCGCTCTTGGTGAACTCTTCTGCATCCACAGAGGGGCAGGGGCAGAGTCAACCCGGAAATCTGCCATGGCTAGAGTCTATCGGCATGATGTAGTTGCAACCTCTACTTCTGCTCCGCCAAGGGGAATCGCCACCTTTGGCCCAAACGACCTTCCGCAGACAGCCAATCCTTTCAACAATGCGGTTATGATCAAGGTGAACATTGAAAACTACAGGGTAAGAAGAATTTTGATCGATACTGGTAGTTTGGTGAACCTCATTTTCAAGCAAACATATGAGGCCATGAAGACTGGAAAGCCTTTGCTTTCCACCGAAGAGCCACTATATGGTTTCTCTGGCGAGGAAAGAGGTGGAAGGGAGTGTTGCCCTCTTGGTAACACTCGGGGGAGTTACAAATCTTATTCAGTTCGTAGTAGTTGACGCACCAAGCAGCTACTACGTCATCTTCGGGAGACCCCTCCTCAATGAGTATCAGGTGGTGGTTTTGACCCACCACCTTGCTATCAAGTTCGCAACTGAGGGCAAGCAATTCCGGATCAAGAGCGATCCAAGGATGGCTCGGAAATGTTACGTCAAGACGGTCAATGTGGCCAAGCAAGTTTCACCTCCAGTTTCCATTGTTGCTCCTGAAGGTGCAACCCATCCAGAAGCAATCGAGGACTCGAAGGAGGGAGCCCGAGAAGGAACTTACCTAGAACCTGCCCAGGTAACACAAGGAGTTCCGATAGCAGAAGGGGAGGAGAGGAAGCTCTCCATCAACGTAGAGCTGCCTGAAGAAGATAAAGAAGAGTGGATCGTTTTTCTGCTAAAGAACCTGGATGTCTTCGCCTGATCAGCGGAGGACAAGCCAGGAGTGGATCCAGATGTTGCTTGTCATCATCTTGGCATCGCCCCTGAATTCAAGCCTGTCCAACAGAAAAAGAGAGAGGTGGCAACAAAATTAGCAAAACCCATCAGAGAGGAGGTCGCAAAGCTCCTCAAAGCAAATTTCATTCGTGAAATTCAATATCTTGTCTGGTTGTCAAACGTTGTAATGATTAAGAAACCAGTGGAAAATGACATATGTGTGTTGATTTAACCAAGTTAAATAAAGCATGCCCTAAAGATTGTTACACCTTGCCTCGGATAGATGCTTTAGTAGATTCCGCAGTCGAGTATCCTCACATGAGCTTTTCAGATGCGTTTTCTAGTTATCACCAGATTAGAATGCATAAACCCGACATCCCTCACGCGCCCTTCATCACAAACGATGGTTGTTATTGTTATCTTGTGATGCCTTTTGGGCTCAAAAACACAGGCGCCATATATCAACGAATGATGGATTTTGTTTTTAAGGAACAAAAAGGGAGAAATCTTGAAGTTTATGTGGATGATCTCCTTATAAAAAGTAAAACTTTTGTGTTTCATTTGCAAGACCTTGCAGAGACGTTCGCTACTTTGCGGAGGTTCAACATGAAGTTGAACCCGTTGAAATGTGTTTTCGGGGCGAGTAAGGGTAAGTTTCTCAGTCATCTTCTTACGCCCGAGGGACTTGCTCCCAATCCAGATAAAGTAAAGGCGATTCTCGATATGGCACCTCCTCGTTCCCCAAAGGAGGTTCAACAGTTAGGAGGAAGGCTAGCATGCCTAGGGAGATTTATTTCCAGAGTAGGGGACAAAAGTGCTTCCTTTTCAAAACTTTTTGAGGGACATCGAAGTTTGAGTGAACTAAAGAATGTGTTGAAGCTTTTGAACAACTTAAAAAAGAGCTCACATCAACCCCTCTGCTCCAGAGCCCTCGGGCAGGAGAAATGCTATACATCTACCTGGGAGTTGGCCTAGAGGCAGTCAACTCAGTTCTAGTCAGAGAAGAAAGAAGAAGGCAGTATCCAGTGTATTACGTGAGTCATATCCTCAAGAGTGCCGAAACAAGATATCTGATTCTGGAAAACCTGGCTCTGGCACTAGTAATGTCTGCTCAAAGACTCCGACCATATTTCCAGACACACTCAGTTCAGGTAATAACTAATCAGCCCTTGAAGAGCGTCCTAGAAAAGCCAGAACATTCGGGAAGACTAGCCAAATGGGCGATCAAGCTTAGGAGTTTGAGATCTCCTATGTGCCCATGAAAGCTATCAAGGCACAGGTGTTGGCAGAATTTTTGGTGGGTACAACAGAATCAAATTCTGATCAGGCAGAGTAATCTCCTTTGGCTTGGACAATTTATGTAGATGGGGCTTCAGGCAGAAACTCTTTTGGGGCAGGAGTGGTTCTCATCAATCCAAACGGAATCAAGCTGGAGCAAGCTGTAAAGTTCTCTTTTCCAACAACGAATAACCAAGCAGAGTATAAAGCACTCTTGGTCAGCTTGAGATTTGCCAAAAAAATGGGAATTGAGCATGTGCATGTTAAAATGGATTCTTTGGTGATGGCCTCACAAGTACTTTGTAACTTTGAGACCAAAGAGTCGATATTGAAGAAATATCTAGTACTAGTCAAGGCAGAAGTTGGAAGTTTTAAAAGCTTTACCATTGAGCATATCTCGAGAACACAGAACACGAAAGCAGATGAGTTGTCGAAGTTAGGTCTCCCTTCGGGAGGATGACCTCGGAGATTTTTCATCCAGCATTAGGAGGAGGGGAATTGATGCAGGTTGATCAGCGTCCCTCTTGGATGGACCCGTTCATGTTATATCTATCAACATACCAGTAGGTGAAGGATAAGAGAATATTCAAGATTAAAGCTGCAAATTACTATCTCATCTCTGGGATTCTTTACAGAAGGACCTTTCTCTCGCTAATGGCAAGGTGCGTATCCGAAGAAGAAATTCCAGTCGTGCTCCAAGAAATTCACTCTAGAGAATGCGGCGGTCATTCGGGAGCAAGGACTTTGGAAAAAAGAATATTGCGGCAAGGATATTTTTGGCCCACGATGAAGAAAGAAACAGAGTCATATGCGAAGAAATGTGTTCAATGCCAAAAGTTTGCTTCGCTTCAGCTCCAGCCAGCCCAACAACTCAAGTCGATCACAACACGATG
The DNA here is from genome assembly GCA_039583875.1 of Platanthera guangdongensis. Classification (NCBI taxonomy): domain Eukaryota; kingdom Viridiplantae; phylum Streptophyta; class Magnoliopsida; order Asparagales; family Orchidaceae; genus Platanthera; species Platanthera guangdongensis. The sequence continues at coordinate 27,014,533 of CM077150.1, read as the reverse complement.
GCCCTTCGAAGTTTGGGGGATGGATCTCCTCGGTCTCTTTCCTATGGCAAGCGGGCAGCGGCGTTTTATATTGGTTATGATTGATTATTTTAGCAAGTGGATTGAAGCAAAGACAATGGCAAGAACAACTCAAATAGTGAAAAACCTTGTTTGGGGAGAGATAATTTGCAGGCATGGAGTCCCGATGGCAATAATCACAGATAATGGGTCACAGTTCAATAACGAGGAAATGATTAGCTTCTGCAACCAGGTTGGCACAGAACTGTGATTTTAATTAGTACATCATCCTAGGAGTAACGGTCAAGTTGAAGCAGCAAATAAGCAGATGATTAACCTACTAAAAAAGAAGGTGCAAAATCTAAAATGAAGTTGGGGCAATGAGCTCCCTTCAGTTTTGTGGACCTTGAGAACGACACCATCATCTGTCACTGGGAAACTCCCTTCAAACTCTCTTATGGCTTGGAGGCTCTCATCCCTGTGGAATTTGAAGTCCCAACCCCAAGGGTCTTACTTGCCAGACAAAGTTGGGAGGATTGGCCTGAGATCAACAACGAGAAGATGAAGTGTATTCGGGATCAAATTGAGGAGATTCGGGATGAATCCACCATCAGACAAGAGGAATTCAAGCGATGGGTGGCGAGATTTTTTGATTAAAACATCAGTGTCAAATATTTTCTGGTGGGGGACCTTGTTCTGAAAAAAGGTTGATGTAGTTGTACGAGCCGGTTTAGTAGGAAAGCTGAATCCAAATTAGGTCGGACCATTCATTGTTAAAGAGATTCTAAAGATTGGAGCATATCGACTGCAAACCTATAAAGGGAAAGACATATCTCATACCTGGAGTGGAGATGATTTAAAGCGGTTTTATTCTTGAATGGTGTCTCCTCGTTTGTACTTATTTCAATGATTATATCAATAAAAAGGCTTCCTACTAGCACTTTTCTTTGGCAAGTCATTCTTCTTTATCTCCAACTCGAGATTAAAGATCACTGGATCAGTAGACATCGTCTGGTCCAGCTTAAACCCCCACCAGAATCGTTGTCATTAGCGTAACACCACGATGACCCCGTGATGCGAGGAGATTTCGCACTATGCAGTGGGAGCTTGCAGATTCTCGTGCGGAGGACTTCTGGATTACGGATCTCAGTTGGTATCTAACCCCACCTCTGCATTTTGGAGGGGCGGGGTGGGTGTTAGCTCTACCATGCACCGTAAGGGATATCGTTACAGTTTTGATGATCTCTCTAAGGAAAGCAACGCAGCTTTACGCGCACCTGCCCAATTGATCATCTTAGTTTGTGACCCTCGAACACTCCTTGATACTCCCGATCAGTGTCTACAGGGGACCCACAGCCAGGTTGATCTCTCTAAGGAAAGCAATGCATCCTTGTGTGCACCTGCTCAATTGATCAACTTGGTCTGTGTCCCCAGGCAAGAGAGCAGTGTATCCTATTTCTCTAGGTTGAACGAGTGTACAGCTTTTGTGGCATCATCGAGGAAAGCAATGCAGCTTCATGCGCACCTGTCCACTAGGTCACCTAAGTCTGTAGCTCTTCCCATTCATTGCAGGTCACAATTATTGGTTTCTCAGATCACGAGATCAATCCATTTAAGTTAACAGCTTTTGTGACCTCGCTGAGGAAAGCAATGCAGCTTTACGCACACCTGCCCACTTGGTCACCTAAGTCTGTAACTTACTCCCCAGTCCGAAATTTTTATTCTTTCAGGTCGCAGTTTATATCCGCACAAGTCACTTCATTTGTATTAATCTTGCAGACAATATTTCTAGCCTCTAAGGCATACAGATCTGGCAATCTCTCTGAGGAAAGCAATGTAGCTCTATTCGCACATGCCTAATTGATCGCCTTAAGCTGTATGACCTAAGGCGGATAGCATTTTATATCCACAAAGGGCGCATCCTTTGCATTAATCCAGCGGACATGGTTACATAGCAAGTCGGCAATAAATATCTATGATTTGATTACAGGTTAATAATTATGCGGCCTGCAATATCTATTCGGCCCACGTATGAGACCTGACTCTTATGATAAATTTGTTCAAATTATTTATTGATCGGTCGATCGCCATATTCTATTTATCTCAAACGCGGATACACTTTCCTGGCTGCACCAACTGTCTTATTGAAATCCCATTCAACAGAGCAATGCTAGCGAACAATAAAACTGATTCTAGCGGCTTGATCAATCAACCCATGCGCTCTAACATTTGTGTTCTTCAGCTATGTATTGGAGTTAATTCGCAATATCAATTGATGAATTATGATTATCTACCCATTTGTAGAATTAACTCGTGCACTCTGGTCTTCAGTTATGTATTAACGCGCGCGCTCTGACTAGCACGGACTGGACTTCCAGCAGACATTGTTTTGTGGCATTCAATCATCTCTTATCAAAGGATCAGTCATTGCAGATAGAGCTCTACGAATCTTGGGCATTTCAAGGCGACCTAAGGTATAAGCTCGAAACAGACTACAAAAGAGTGCGGACAGACTGCCGACATCACTATGGTATCCGACAAAAGTTACATAGGTAAACAAGAATGGCGAACTGAAAAAGTATCCTTTCATTTCTGTCAAAAAATCAATTACAATTTTCAAACTCGCACGGCTTACAAAAAAAGGTCGTCAAGCCTTTGTAAAAATAAAAAACAAAACATTAATCAAATGGTTTTAGCTTTTTCGCTGCAGGGACTGGACTTGCAGGTTTATCATCTTCAAATGGCAAATAGCCTTCGGAGATGCTTCTACTGTCATCATCACTTTCACTATCTGCATACTCGCTCGGCGTGTTCACATCAGAACTTGAATCCTTCGAAGCAGACTCTGAGGATTTATTTTCTTGACTGACATTGCTTGAACCATCGCCTGCGGTTTCCCGGACTTCATCGTATTCCTCCTCAACCTCAACCACAACCTCTTCAACTTCTTCACTCTCTTCATCTTCTTCGTCTTCATCCTCTTCACCAACTTTGGTCTTGCCCTTGGCCGCACGCTTCATCGAATCAACTTTCATTTTCAGCTCTGGAAAGAGCGCGACAAAAGAAACGTCAACAACGCCTTACTTTGCGTGCCCGAGCTCAATAAATCGGCGAACCGCGACCTCAACGCTCTCCTTTAAGAAAGGCATCATTGCGTCCTGGAAGGCCGGGTTCTCAATATCATAAGACATCTGCAGATGACAAAGTAAAATCAGATAAAACGGACATGATTTCAGGTCACAGCGAGTAAGCTTCTTACCGTTTCCTTTTCTTTCAGTTGTGCGACCTCAGCGTCAGGCAGCTTATTCTGCTCCTGGAGCTGGTCATTCTCCTTGGCCATGCCTTTCAGTGCGCAACCCATGAAATGGCTTGTCACCAAACTGCTAGCATGGGCATGCGGGGCTAAGTAGGGGAGGTCGGTCGTAGGAACTTGCTGGAGCTCGCGCAGATTCCTCTTTCCATACATCGCAGTGCCCGCGATGTGAGCATGGCGAGTAAGCTTGGCAGACTTCCAAGAAGGAAGTGCAGCAGTAGAAACGCGGACATGCTTATTCTTTCGGTGCCATTGCATCATCCAGTTTCCCCGCAAGTCCTTCTGGTTTATCCCGAAGTCATGGAGGTCGAAAGTCTCGGAAGAGGAGAAGTCCGTAGCGGGATCATTCTCCACATTCCTCTTCCTGGCGATCTCCTTCTTCCTTTCCCTTTGAGTAAAAGTCAGTCCGCCGGGAGTTTGTGGGAGATTGGCTGGGACGTTCAAAGTCGCTGAGAAAAGAAGTAAAGTCAGCAAGTTGAAATTAGAAAGAAAATGCAGATACAAATTTAAATCCGCAAAAATTACTCACTTTCCTGGCGGGCTAGGACATCCCCACTCGGCAACAGCGGAAGATAATAGTCAATACCCAGCCTAGAGCCTTTCAAAAAATCCACAATCTTCTCCTCCATATCGGAGAGCTTGATGCTCCTGAATTCGCTATCCGCCTGTTCTTGCGGATAGGTAAGTTCAAGGCCCAGGTCGCCTTCGAACATCAAGTAGCGGAAGGTCCAGTTGTGGATCTTGTTCGGTAGATTCACCATCTTTAGCCCGCGGCAGTAGAAATATATTATTCACTTATAAGGTTTGCCGTCTGTGGGGGTGATCGAGCGAACTGAGAAAATCTTCCTGAAAATGCCAAGTGAAAAAGCTACCCGCTCAAATCGCATGTAAGCAACATAACTATAGATTGTGGTGATTGTGTTCGGAGCGAGCTAGCTCGGGACGACCACATAGTGCTCGAAGATCTCCGCGATCGCCCAAAGCAGCGGGAATCTGAACTCGCATGCAAAGTGATTGATCGGGATTGCGATCTGATTTGCCAAAGAAGAATTAATTCTTTCATGCTTTGCACACTGCTCGGGACGGCCTCATAGTGCTCGAAGATCTCCGCGAGATCCCTTAATGATGCAACCTGAAGGGCATCGTTAACTTATTTTATCGCATTTTACTTAAATATTTTGTAGCGCATGTCGTCGCGTAAATTTGTCTTTTATTTCATGTATTTGTGTGTTTTATGCCGTGTTGGCACAATCTTCGTGCGACTTATTGATGTGACCGGTCAATAGGATCTTAAATATATTGGTCCGTCAAATTAGGACTAGGGTTAGTTGGGGGCAAGCAAGAAATGATATTATTAAATAAATTAAATCTGAAATTAATAATTTAAAAAGTAATAATTTTATTATTTTCATATTTAATCATGAAATCTTTTGTTCCAGACTTCCATTCAAAACTCCTCACAATAACCTATTTGAAACCTACAGACACTTTAATGTTATGGATTCCAATCTTTTCAACTCCTCTCATTATTGCTTTGAATCCAACAGTCGGTCAATTCAAGTTTCCCCCTTTAATATTCCAAAACAGCTGGCCTACTATTTCCTATTTAATGTTATTATAACTGGCCATTTATGTCAAATGCAGAAAAGGGACGGGGGAAAAGAATCGGAACCAGAGAAGTCATCTCTGCTTCCCGGTAATACCCGTTTTAGCCTCACCGGTCTTGTTTCTCCCGCCCGTCGCCGGTGACTGTCTTCCTCCCTCAATTAACGTCGCCTGGAGCTGCGGAAGGGCTCGACGACCACAACCGGACCCGCCGCTAGGCTCGCCGGCGAGACCGGAGCCACCCCTCTCCCCGGTCACCTCCACCGCCGATATCCGCTCCCTAACTTGCGGGACACCGCCTTCCGAGCCGATATACTGGCCACGTTCCCCCACCAGGCCGACGGCAGGTTTCCCCCTGGCATCTCAGGACTCCGACGGCTACCTTCCTGGCCGTGACCTTTCCGATTCAGAGTTTTTTTTCTCCCACTGTTCCAAATTCCGGACCAAGAAACTTTGATGATTTGTTGCACCTTGCCTAGCTCTCTTTGTTAGCTCAAGATGAAGGTATAACCCACCCCATTTCGCCACTTGATTTTCGTGAGTCCATTTTCATGCGATCACGGTAGAGTTTAATAATTTCAGAGCTTGCTTGCCCCAAATTAATCTTGTTCCTTTTTGTCGTTAATTTGTTACTCCGATTGTCGCACTCTCTCGACGTGTCGCTTGTGGATGAGTTTGAATTTATTGTTGATTACGGGCAAGAGATAGACGCTTATGAGAGTTTATGAAATTTTTTAGTAGACTATTGCGTGTCACAGCTCACGTAACCGTAATTTCACTGCCTACTTTAATTTGAGCACAAAGATTATCATTTATAAAATCAATTATAGATTTTAAGATGCACCAGTTTGGTATCAGAGGTCGGTTCGATTCACTCCTATTATAAATCGAACGATCCTGTTTAAAATATTTGTTTTCCAAAAAAAAAACAAAGAAAATTTTTATTTTAAACAAAAAAATTATTTCAAAAAAAAATTTATTTTGAGCCCTTTTCTCAAAAAAAAAATATTATTATTAAGTTTTATTTTTCTTAAAAAAATATGGATGGTCGTATAGACCGTATAGATGCCATCATAGGTGACCTCGTTAACCGAATGGGTGAGCTGATGAAAACGGTAGAAGCACTCACTACAAACGTGAGAGACACGAACCACATAGTAAACAACTTAAGAACCACCGTTAATAACTTAGAAGTTCAATGCCACCTAGGACTAAATTCACCTCCACACCAAAATCCTAGGCAAGAGGAACAAAATCCTACACTCGCAGATCCTGCACAGCCTGACCTTGGACTCCGTCGCCAACCCCGTTGGGACGATGGAGTTAAGCTTGATGTATGTGATTTTGAGGGTCGCGTGGAGCCCGAGAAATGCCTCGATTGGTGTGAGCATGTTGAAAGGTTCATGTCGTGGAAACAGATGTCTGTAAATCGGCAAGTCGAGTATGTTGTCCTTAGGCTTAAAGAACCCGCACTAGTCTGGTGGGTTCAACTTGAGCGTACCCGATACACTTTGGGTCTAGCACCTATTACCACGTGGGTCGAGTTTAAGTTGCAACTGCGGAAGCGATATGTCCCCCCGGACTATTTGCAAACTCTGTATTGAAGGTTCTACAACCTTCGACAGGACAAGCTTTCCGTGGATGAGTACACTCATGAGTTTCTAGTGTTGCAGTCTAGGTTAGACTTGCACGAGGAGGACGATATGACGGTGTCCTGTTATCTGAACGGGCTCCGATATGCGATTAGAGATGAACTAGAGTTACATGACTTTCGAGATTTGGGTGAAGTGTCTAGTCGAGCCCGTAGAGTTGAGGCCTCCCTTCAAAAGAGGATATTTGGGAATAGGTCTACTGATAGACCTTCCTCGGGCACCATCACCACTGCACCCACCCCTAAGAGTGATGATTTCCCTCCTCGAGTTATTACTGGGGCCCCAGCTCCTCCCACTAGCCTCACCCGAGGTAAGGAGCACATTGGTTCCAAGCCCAACACCGGAGTATTTTGATGCTTCAAGTGTATGGAGCCTGGACACCTTAGTTATTAAAGACGCAAGGCGCACCAAGACACAAATGGGTCTTGGAGCCTAGGCGCAAGGCTCAAGGCGCAGGCGCGCGCCTGACGAAGTCAAGGCGCAATCACATCCATTTTAAATAATCAGCATCAAACATCATTTCAGCTTCTCAATCAAATTTTTCATCTAGTTTACTAATTAATCATTCATTACTATCGATTATATCGCTTAAAAAATAAAATCAATGGGGTCACTTATTTATCTAACGATCAACACATAATTATCATTCACAAACACTTAATCAATAACAAATTATTGAGTTCTTGCATTATTTTTTTCTTATTTTTTGAAGAAATAAATTTACAACAAAAAATTCACTTAGACACATTTTATATTATAAAGGCGCAAATAAGGCGCACTGAGGCGCAAACCTCTGAGCCTGCTGAGCCTGGAGCCTTAGGAGCGCCTGAGGCGCGCCTTTAATAACATAGCTGGACACAAATCTTCTGAGTGCCCGCGACGCCACTTCATCGCAATTACTGATTCCTCTGATGGGCGTGAGCCGGAATATGGAGTTTTCCTTAATGACGCCAAACTTGTGTCTGAGCTCGAGTGCGAAGACGTTATTGAGGTCGAGGGAGAACAAGCTGAACACCTAGTTTGTGTCCTTCGATATAGCCTTATTTCCCCTAGTGAGTCCACTGAGCGGGATTGTCAGAGACACGAGATATTTCGCACTACTGTGCGTATTCAGGGACACTTTTGTTCCATCATCATAGACAGCGGTAGCATGGAAAATTTTGTTTCTAAACGTATGGTTGAGAAGCTAGGACTCGAGACGCACCCCTTGGAGCGACCCTACCACTTATCGGGGGTTAATAGTCACATGACTATGCCCGTTACTCACCGTTGTCTCGCAGAGTTCTCTATCAGGGATGTGTATCAAGATTTTGTTCTTTGTGATGTCACCCCGATCGATGTCTGTCATATCTTGTTAGGTAGAGCATGACAGTACGATAGGCGCGTCGTACATGATTGTGTAAGGAACTCTCATTCATTCGATCACCGTGGGCGCAAGATTGTTCTTCTTCCCCAGAAGAGTAGTCTTGTTCCTAAGGCTTCTGGGAGGACCTCGTCACCATCGCCCTCATCTTCCTTAGTTACCACTACACCACTATTATTTAGTGTCGCACTTCTACCTGGACCCCTACTCCGGGACGACGCACTTGACTCCGGTGAGTCATCCACTCTAGATGATCTGACAGCACCACCCCAAGTTGATTTTATATTAGGCGATCACATGTCTAGTTCGCACCGCTACCCCGTACGTGTAAGTGAGCATCTAGGGCTTCATCAAATGGGCTTTGAATTTTTTTGGTTAGCCTTAGTCGGGAAATTGAAATATTTAAAAGAATTTTTATTCCTAATAGGGACACACATTTTAAAAGATTTCTGTGGTTGATTTTGAATGAACAAATTGTGCTCGGTTTAAAAATTTGTGGTGTTAGTCAGATGTCTGTGGGTGACGATATGTCGATAGTTGATCTTGGTTTTGTGGACTTTAGTGGGTGTCTAGCACTAGTACGTATGATGCAATATGTTATAATAAATCCACAAGTTGATCATGCCTCCTTTTGGCCTTATCTTCTCTTCTATTTTATTGGCTCACTTTCGTTCTCATTTTATCGTGCTCACATCCTTGCAGCTCTAATTTTTATTACGCAATTGCATGTAATGCATGAATTTTTGACTAACAGTTTTCGAGAAACTTTTGAAAACTACAACTCCGTGGTTTATTTCATCGCGTGGAGTTATATTTTTCCAATGGAGATGGGTTTTCTGTTCCTTTTAGGAAGGAGAATTTGCCAAAAGTTCTTGTGCTGCGGTGATGGGTTCCACCATGGCGAGGCAAAGACAGTGCATGATCCGAATTGTGATTTGAAAGTTTCAGTGACACGTTCCATCACAGTCTCGACGGGGTCGAGCTCCTTCAACCCCGGGAGAATTGATGCAACCTGAAGGGCATCGTTAACTTATTTTATCGCATTTTACTTAAATATTTTGTAGCGCATGTCGTCGCGCAAATTTGTCTTTTATTTCATGTATTTGTGTGTTTTACGCCGTGTTGGCGCAATCTTCGTGTGACTTATTAGTGTGACCGGCCAATAGTATCTTAAATATATTGGTCCGTCAAATTAGGACTAGGGTTAATTTGGGGCAAGCAAGAAATGATATTATTAAATAACATTAAATCTGAAATTAATAATTTAAAAAGTAATAATTTTATTAATTTCATATTTAATCATGAAGTCTTTTGTTCCAGTCAAAACTCCTCACAATAACCTATTTGAAACCTACAGACACTTTAATGTTAGGGATTCCAATCTTTTCAACTCCTCTCATAGCTTTGAATCCAACAGCCGGTCAATTCAAGTTTCCCCCTTTAATATTCCAAAACAGCTGGCCAACTATTTCCTATTTAATGTTGTAGAGAGGGAAAAATACCACCTTGTATATATGTTCACTTGTCTCAAATACAAAGAATGAGTACAAATATATAGATGAGAGAAGAAGAGAAGAATGTCATATACAAGATGTGGGACTAAAGAGGGGAGAAAAACAATAAATGTCAATAAATATTACATAATGGGCCTAGACTAAATGGGCTTTTCCAACACTCCCCCGCAAGCTGGAGCGTATAGGTCATATACACCCAGCTTGGACAAACATTGGTAGAATAGGGTACTAGATAAGGCCTTTGTGAGAATATCAGCAACTTGATCAGTGCCCGGAACATGCTTTAACTCAAGTTTCTTCAATTGAACTTTCTCTCGAATAAAGTGACAGTCGACTTCGATATGTTTCGTGCGCTCATGAAACACCGAATTCTTTGCTATGTGTATGGCGGCTTGACTATCACAGAATATAACAGCAGATGAGGGGAGTTTTACTCCTAGGTCAGTAAGGAGACTTTCAAGCCATGTGAGTTCTGAGACAACCGAGGCCATCGATCGGTATTCAGCTTCTGCAGAGAAGCGGGCGACCACAACTTGTTTCTTACTTTTCCATGTAATGAGATGACCACCAAAATAAGTACAGAACTCACTTGTTGACCTCCGATCGTCCAGAGAACCGGCATAATCGGCATCAGAATAAGCGACTAATGCAGGAGCCGAGTCTGAGGTTTTGTAAACCAGCCCTTGACCCGGAGCTCCCTTAAGGTATCGGAGAATCCGTTCAACCGCCTGGAGATAAGAAACCCGGGGGGCGTGCATGAACCGGCTGACAACCCCAACAGCAAATGATATATATGGCCTCGTGACCGTTAGATAGATCAACTTTCCTACAAGTCATCGATAGTATTCTGGGTTCTGAAGAAGCAAATCGTCATCAGAAGCATGAGCACATAGTTTGTGATTTACCTCCATCGGGGTACAAGCTGGTTTGCAACCGGACTGACCAGCGTCTTTGAGAAGATCGAGACTGTACTTCGTTGGGAGAGGACTAGCCTGTCTGGTCGTCGTGCGATTTCGAGATCAAGGAAGTAGCGAAGATGTCGCAGGTCTTTAGTCTGAAATACAGTGCTCAGATGTTGTTTGACCTCTTGAATCCCCTTTGAATCATCCTCAGTGAGTAGTATGTCATCAACATAAACCAACAGAAGGACGATTCCAGTGGCCCGGTGTCAGGTGAATATGGAGAAATCTGCAGAACTCCGAGTGAGCCCCATGTCCCGAACCACCTTCCTGAACTTGTCAAACCACGCCCGAGGGGACTGTTTGAGACCATAAATGGATTTCTTGAGAAGACACACCCGAGACTCCCCCGTGGTCTCAAACCCGGGCGGTTGGCGCATGTATACGGTTTCCTGAAGATCGTCATTCAAAAAGGCGTTCTTGATATCGAGCTGATGAAGGGGCCAGTGGTGGTGCACCGCCACGGAGAGAAGAACACGGACGGTGTTGAGCTTAGCTACCGGAGAGAAGGTCTCCTCATAGTCAAGGCCCTCCTATTGCATGAAGCCACGGGCCACAAGACGGGCCTTCAGGCGGGCAATAGTGTCATCCGGAGCATGCTTGATGACGAAAACCCACTTACACCCAACAGGGTGCTGACCGGGAGGTAAGGGAACCAAGTCCCAGGTCTGGTTGGCCCAAAGGGCCGTCATTTCTTCGTCCATGGCAGCCCGCCAGCCGGGATGTTGAAGTGTCTCATGCAAAGAGTTAGGGACAGAAACAGAGGATAATGAGGTGGCAAAGTGAAGAAGATGTGGAGAAAGGCGGTGGAGAGAGACGTAATTCGCCATCGGATGAGCGGTGGAAGCGGGAGCCGGAGCAGCAGGTAGCGGAGCACCAGAGGTCGAGGCCGACTGTAGAGGGGCAACGGGAGGAGGAGAGCGACGAGAGTAGACCCGGATAACTGGTGGTGGTGGACGGACCGGAGGTAGGGCAGGAGGAGGAGAGGAGGAGCGGGGAGCAGGGATGACAGAACAAACGACGGGGTCTGGACTAGGAGTGATATCCAGATCAGAAAAGAAGGGAAGATCTTCACGGAAAGTGACATCCGCAGAGACCTTAACTTTGCGGGTAGCAGGAGAATAACACACATAACCCTTTTGAGTGCGCGAGCAGCCCACAAAGATATGTTGGGCGGCACGGGGATCCAACTTGTCGATGGAGGGACCAAGTTGGTGGACGTAGCAGGTACACCCAAAGACCCGAGGAGGAACGGGAAAAGGCGGAGTGGAGGGAAAGAGGAGGCTGAAGGGAGTAGCATACTGGAGGACGGAAGAAGGGAGGCGGTTGATGAGAAAACAAGTCGTGGAGAGCGCGAAGTTCCAGTACGGTTTGGGAACCCGCATTTGGAGCATAAGGGAACGGGCGACATCAAGAAGGTGACGATTTTTGCGCTCGGCGACACCATTCTGTTGTGGAGTATACGGACACGAGGTTTGGTGAAGAATGCCGAACTCAGAGCAGAGAGTCGTGAAGGTATGACTGTTGTACTCACGTGCATTGTCAGTACGGAGAGTACGAATGGATGCAGAGAATTGAGTGCGAGTCTCAAGTATAAAGGCCCGGAACACACGGGAAGCTCAGAGCGATCCCGGAGGAGATACAACCACGTCATGCGAGAGTAATCATCAATAAAAGTAAGAAAATACCGGTAGCCAGAAATACTAGTGAATTTGTACAGACCCCATATATCGGAGTGTACTAAAATAAAAGGAGCGGAGCTCCGAGTACAGTGAGAAGGAAAAGATGAACGGGGCTGTTTGCCCAAAAATGCATGTGTCACACTGAAATGCGGGAAGAGAAATATCTGGAAGAGCCTTCCGGAGGACTGCAGAGGAGCATGACCCAAACGGCGATGCCAAGCCGAAGAGGAGATAGATGCGAGGATAGTGGGAGAGTCGTCAAGGAGATAGAGCTCATTCTGCAGCCGCCCCCTACCAATGATAGTCCGCGTCTGCTGATCCTGTATGAGAAAAGAAGAGTAAGTAAATGTCACGGAGTAATTAGAATCAGTAGTAAGACGACCAACAGAAAGTAAATTGAAAGGAGAGCCCGGAACGTGAAGAGCCGAGCGGAGAAGGAGAGAAGAGGTCAAGGGAATATCAGCACATCCAGAGACAGGAACAGATGCCCCATTGGCCACAGTAATGTACTTCGGGTGAGGTGAAGACAAGTACTGAGGTGGCCGAACAGAAGTGATGTGATGAGTGGCACCAGAATCGAGGATCCATCGCGGGCCAGAGGAGAGGCAGGCGATACCTTCATTGGAGATGGAGGCAGCGGAGGCAACCGAGGCAGGAGGGCAGCTAAGCAGTCCATGAAGATGCTGGAGCTGAAGACGAACCTTGTCGAGGTCAGGACGAGTGGAAGAGGAGTCAGTTGCAGCAACAGCGGCCTGCGGACGAGGAGGGCGGCCATGTTTGCGGTAGCACGTGGCTTCAAGATGCCCATCTTTGTCGCAGAACGAGCACATAGGCCGAGGCCGGCCACCCCGGCCCCGGCCGCGAGAGTCAGAGCGGCCACCACGAGCAGAAGATGGAAGAGGCAATAAGGGAGCAGGGGCCTGCTGAACAAGGGTCGGAGAAGGTGGGCCGGGCACATCCGGAGGCGGGGAGACCTTGAGAAGCATAGAGCACCCATCGGAGAAAGATGGGGTAACAGTAGAGCAGAGGATGTGAGCCCGTACACTATGAAGATGAGGCGGGACCCGGGCCATCATCATGGCTATACCTACAGCTTCCTTTTGGGCACGTTGGGCAGCAAGATCCAGAGTAGGAGGCTGATGATGGATCCAAGCCTCGACCAGAGACCGAGCCTGAGCAACAAAGAATGTCAGATCAGTCGTGCCACTGCTATCAAGGGCCTGGAGAGCAGTGATAATGTCGTACAGATGGTGAAGACTGTCCTTGCCAGAGTAGAGGGTGTGGAGCTCGTCTCACATGCCTTTGGCCGTCTCATGGTACATAGCCAGGCGGTAGGATTCGCCATCAAGAGAATTAGGAAGTCAAGTCTGCACCCGACCATCATTGCGTAACCAATCATCCGTAGGAGTACCGATAACGGCCTGAGTCAAGTGATGAAGGAACCCCTTGAATTGCAGGACACGGCGAACAGAGTGTGCCCATTCTACAAAATTTTTCTTGCCGGTCAGAAAAATGGTAGTAATACGGAGCTCGTCGCGGACTTCCGGGAGAGAGGCCGGGCGGTCAGCAGGAGGAACCGCCGTGCCAACGGAATCAGCAGAGGAGGCCATGGAGAAGAGACGTGGCTAGGAGAACAGACCGGGCAACCAAGAAGACCGCGCGACCTGAGCAGAGACCGCCCGGGCACCAAACTGCGAAAGAAGTCTGTGACCAAAGGCGGAGGTCGGGAGAGAGATCAGGTCGCAGCGGACAGAGAGAGGCCGCAAAGAAAGGAAAAGGAGAACACCGCGACCAAAATGCGGGAAGGCAGGAGTCCGCACGGTCTGGCTGAGCACAGCAGCGGTCTAAGAGACAGGAGGCCGGTGGCGGTGAGAGAGAAGAGACCGCGAGTAGGGAAGACTCGAGCGGAAAGAGAGAGGAGACCGCAACGCCCGGGACCAACCCGCAGGAGAGGCAGGCCGCAGAAGAGGCAGGTCGCTTGCGAGCTGGAGCAGGCCGCAAGAGAGGTAGTCCGCAGCGAGGAGGAGCAGGCCACGGCGAGCTAGGTCAAGCCGCAACGAGCCGAAGCAGGTCGGGAGAGAGGCAGGCCGCAGCGAGGTATAGGAAGCCGCAGCGAACCAGAGCGAACCAGAGCAGGTCGCGAGAGAGGCAGAACAGCAGGCCGCAGACCGCAGCGAGTTGTACCAGGCCTGAGGAGAGGCAGGCCGCAGAGAGAGAGAGAACAGGCCGCAAGAGACAGCAGTCTGGAGGAGAGAGAGGAAAGGTGGACCCGACGAGAGAGAAAGAAGGGGAAGCTATAAAATGTCGGGGGAGTGTTGGAACCACGGAGAAGAAGCGGAAGCAGAAGGAGAGGAGCGGAGCGGACAGGAAGGCATGCCGCAAGAAGCCGGGAGGGTAGCGGACAGAAGACAGATCGCGCGGTTAAGAAAGGGGAAGCCGCTCAAGGAGAATCGGTGCCTCTGATACCATGTAGAGAGGGAAAAATACCACCTTGTATATATGTTCACTTGTCTCAAATACAAAGAATAAGTACAAATATATAGATGAGAGAAGAAGAGAAGAAGGTCTTATACAAGATGTGTGACTAAAGAGAGGAGAGAAAAACAATAAATGTCAATAAATGTTACATAATGGGCCTGGACTAAATGGGCATTTCCAACAAATGTTATTATAACAGCTGGCCATTTATGTCAAATGCCTGCCAATTAATTCCCTTAATCCTTTTATACTCCACGAGAAAGCAAAAAAGGGGCGGGGGAAAAGAATCGGAACCAGAGAAGTTATCTTTGCTTCCCGGTAATACCCGTTTTAGCCTCACCGGTCTTGTTTCACCCGCCCGTCGTCGATGACTGTCTTCCTCCCTCCATTGACGCCGCTTGGAGCAGCGGAAGAGCTCGACGACCCCAACCGGACCCGTCGCTAGGCTCGCCGGCGAGACTGGAGCCACCCCTCTTCCGGTTTTCGTTCACCTCCGCCGCCGATTTCCGCTCCCTAACTAGCAGGACACCGCCTTCCGAGCCGATCTACTGGCCACATTCCCCCACCAGGCCGACGGCAGGTTTTCCCCTGGCATCTCAGGACTCCGACGGCTACCTTCCTGGCGGTGACCTTTCCGATTTAGAGTTTTTTTCTCTCAATGTTCCAAATTCCGGACCAGGAAACTTTGTTGATTTGTTGCACTTTGGCTAGCTCTCTTCGTTAGCTCAAGATGAAGGTATAACCCACCCCATTTCGCCACTTGATTTCCGTTAGTCCATTTTCATGCAATCACGGTAGAGTTTAAAAATTTCAAAGCATGTTTGCCCATAATTAATCTTGTTCCTATTTGTCGTTAATTTGTTACTCCGACTGTCGCACTCTCTCGACGTGTCGCTTGTGGATGATTTTGAATTTATTGTTGATTACGGGCAAGAGATAGACGCTTATGATAGTTTATGAAATTTTTTAGTAGACTATTGTGTGTCACAGCTCACATAACCGTAATTTCACCACCTACTTTAATTTGAGCACAAAGATTATCATTTATAAAATCAATTATAGATTTTATGATGCACCACTTAACAAGAGCTCTATGCGAAGCTCTGCAAAACAAGTGATGGACTGGGGATAACACTCGTGGAACCATTTTCTAGTCTGGCCATCGAAAGTGATAACCAAAAGTTTGCATTTCATGGCATCTGTCAAGCACCTCAGGGCCACAGCATCTTCAATGGCCTGCAGATGCGTAACCAAATCGGACTCCCCAGTATAGGATGGCAAGAGGGGTTCCCTGAAATTGTTCGGAGTTGACTCCCAACGGATCCTATCCATGAAGGGAGAGGGCTCTCCAATTTCAGCTGGAGTGGAGGTCGTGGCGGGCCGCGAGACCTGACAATCTTCAGCAAAATCGAGACTGTGGGCTGGGCTCCCCTGGTTGCTTCATGAAAGAATTCCATGAGAGAAGTGAATTCCTTCTCCTGAGGCCGCAGGGGAGCTGCGGACTGAATGGGTGGATTGGCTGGCGGAGAAGGCGCCACCCGGACTGCATGGATGAACTGGCGCATGGCGAACTGGCGTTTCCGCGAGAGTTGTTGCAGGCTGAGGCGCTAACCGTTGGGTGAGAGCGGTTAGGGAAGGCTGATCGTGTCGAGGTGTTGGTCAGTCTCCCTACGAGACTGTCCGGCCTCCCTGCGAGATCACTCCAGCGCATCCCATAATGCATCTGAAGAGATTGAGCGGTCTGAGAGAGCTGGGCGATGAGAAGATCGGCGGTATGACATGGTTATCTGTGGTTTCGACAACTACTTGGATCTGAAGGTCGTGTGTTAAATATTGATACGGGCAATGCGCCTCTGGACCCGCAAAGTGGAAAGAGGGTAGAAGGAACTGCAAGTAGTTGTTTATTAGTGGCCAAAGACAGAGAAACAGTCAGAGCCGCAGATCGCGGCAACACCAGACTTCGCTCGCCGCAGCTAAATGTCACTCTTGCGGTGGACTTCTCTTTGATTAATCGAATGTGATTACAAAAAGGCCAGAGTTGTGCGAGCAGCAGTTCGCAAAGCATGAGAATTGAGTTCGCAGCTTTTAATAAGGGGGCTCCTGGGCTCGAGTCAACGTGCTTTGGGTGTGCTACTCCCCCCTATTTATAGGCTCGGGGGCCTGCCCAAACGAGCAGGGCTAAAAAATAACCGCCTCCTCGGGGTACAAGAGAACCAGGCAGTGGTGATGGGATACGAAGGAAAAGAAAAGACAAGGGACCGTGAGTCCGCCAAGGAGGCGAACTGAGCTTCGCGATCTGGCGCCTTTGCCCCAATCTGACGATGGGTAGATACCGGCCTAGGAGGACTAAAGTTCTGTCCGCCGCTGCTGAAGGCGACCTGGGCGAACTGTTGTGCTCGTGGTCGAGCTGCCTTGGCTGGTTGGCCCTGCGCGACCTGAGAAGCGAGGCCGCGGCGACCTGCCGATTGAATTTGGGGTGCCTTGCGGACTCCAGGGTTAACAAATGGATGAGAGAGAAACTACGGAGATCACTCAACACGAGCAAGGAGGACAATGAATTCACTTGCATGTAGAATACATGATGAAACGAGCCATATCAATGGCTTAGAAGGAAAAATGGATAAAAATAAAGGATGTAACATATTGCATCTGCTGGGAGCTGTTCAGTGAGGGAGGTCAAATGAAGGCAGAGAGTGTCTCTGAGACAGGGATGCTTAAAGAAAGACAACTCATGTCAAGCTTCTAGATGACAGATTTATAGGAGAGATGCAAGAATAAACTGAAACACACATCAAAATTTGAGAAACATTTATTGGGCTCAAGTAATAATTCGAACCCTCAAATATCAGAGGTGTCTTTTCAAACAACTGGTAAACTATCGATTATTTTAGGGATTCCATAATTAAGTTTGCTCTTATAGGAGTAATTTTGGGATGGCTGGCCACTTGTATAGTACTTGTAGGTCACCGATGAAAAAGAAAAAATAATGTGGTCCAACTTAATATGGAATGAGTTGAATCAAAAAGTACAACAACTCAAATATTGTGGGTTAGGACGTTACAAATGGGTCCCATCACTTAAACACAAAAAATAGAATGCCAGAATGGACCCGCTAGCCAAGACAGTTCAAAACACAGTCACGGTTCACCATGACATGCGCAGACCGATTGCAAGAACTCCAAGTTGACGACGTTGAACGAGAGGAGGGCACGGGGAGAATTTGCCTTCCACGGTGCATAGAAAAAAAAAGAATTGTAGATCACTACAAAGAGCCCGTTTTGTAAAAAAAAGGAGAGGACCTCGGCCTAATAAAAGGAGAGTAGCAGTTATAGGGATAGAGTTACACTCCTATGAGACGCATCAAGTTAAAAGAAAGTCAAAACAAAGCCCAATTTTACTCAAAACAAGTCATAGATCCTACTCTTCCGAGCTTCAAAGCCACCTGTCATCGACCCTTATGATGAATCTATTGATCCATATAAACATATTAATCACTAGCATACCATCACGAAGATCGAGCGCACCTATGAATCATGTTTATGCTAAATGTTTACAACTATGCTCAAAGATCAAGCCTGGAATTGGTTCTATTCACTTTCTTGTGGCACTATCAACAACTTTGCTGAATTTTTCAAGTTGTTTGATGACCAGATTCATAACCAATCGGCAATCGGAGGATCCTTAAGGACTCTTCTCATAGTATTGGCATTAGGGCATACGCCGGAATGATGGAGAGTCGCGTGAAGGCTATTTTTTGAATTTCTCAAATGAATCTCAACAAAAAATCCATATGTCAACGTCGAGATACTTTGAGGGGTTTCCCTTGGAGGACTTATGAGGACCCTTTTATTTGCCCCTGATGCAAGAAACAGTTAACACCTATCTAAAGTTGTAAATCATATCGAGGGTGGTCAGATCAACAGTAAATGAGGCAATCAAAACTCACCACCAACGTTTCTTCCAAAGTATTACCAAGTGAAAGGTAGAGCCATCTAAGCAAATACACAACGCACTGAAGAATTTGCAACTTTAACTCATTCGAGTGCTTTCACTTATTTCTGTTGCTAAAAAAGTGCAGGGTCACTTTATCTAGCATCATCAGTGGAATCATCCTACAACAAACCCGTTTCATGTATTGTGACTTCCTCAGAGGGGTACGTACGGTAATGCTACTTAATAATATACATACCTCAAGATAGACATAATAGAGTGACTCATTTTAATGGGATGTCTTCAAGAGTACATATACATTGCTAGCAATTTGATATATCTACTCATGAAGAGAGAACAAGACATTTCTCAAAACTTAATTTGCTTAACCAATTCTTGGTTCAGTATCAGAAGAACCTTTATAAGTCTAATTTATAGTTTTCTCTTTTATAAAACCTTTTCATCAACTTTAATAAAAAATTACGGTTACCAAGGGTTATGGCGTAATAAATCCAAGGTGGGATTGACAAAAAAATGAGCCCAAAGAAGGCATCAATTAGACCAGGTGCGCAATAGAAGTCCCCGGGTGGGTTTGTCGATAAATAAGCCCATTGAGGGAATCTCCAATTGGACTAAGAAAGTAATGATAAAAATTCCTTAGAGGAAACACGAATGGGTGAGCCTCACTAGGGCTAGTGTTTGACTGAGCCTAGGGGGGGATAGTGCTTGAAAGGGACCCTACTAAAGTCCCTAGAATGATTAATCAATAAAAGAACCCCAAGAGGGCTACTATTGGGCATGCTCATAACTAAACATTATTAAAAAGACTCATTATTAAAATTTAGTCCTCTTAAGACAGGAAAGTATTGCCCAGCCAATTTAGTATTTACCTACAGGTTGTCAAACAAGCTAGAAATTAAGCAACACTAAATACGTGAAGAAACTACTTTTCTTTTGAAGAAAAATCTTAACTCAAAGAAAAATACAAGGAAAAGTGATGCGGAGCAGATACGAGGACGCGCTTTGGGCCCGTTCGGGGATGATTTCACAACTTTTCATATATGGCGTGCCCAGATAGACGATCGGACTCCGCGATTGCGTCTCAAGCGTCGCCGCGAGTTAAAATCTTCTATTACTTTGTGTTTTTTGAACTTTTATTTCATGTATTTTGAGGCATTTCCCGCCGGCCAATCATAGTCGTCTAATGGGATGCCCTACTGCTTCTTTAATTATAAATAAGAGTGGTAGGAGGCTGAATGGGGCATTGCAGAATTTGGAGAAGAAGTATTCCTAGATTCCAGCGATCCCACCCCGGTGCCGACGTCGTGGAACCCTAGGTGACGACTCCTAGGTCGTCAAACTCCTCTCCAAGGTAACCCCTAACCCCACCGTTGTTTTCCCCCTCCTACTCCCCGCCTCCATCGTCCAAAACCCTCCCGTACAGCCAGCCTTTGGCTGTTTTTTCCCACATACATCATCACTCAGTTTCCCCTCCAGCAAATCCAGCCACTTCCCTTTCATTGCACTATTCACTAATGAAATGAACTATTCATTTATATAGTTTCTAAACAGTACCCTCCTATTTCAGCCTCCTGTTGTCGTCCGCCCTCCCTATTCCCCATCCCAATCGTCGGCCTCCTGCCAACATACCCAGCCCCCACCGCCCAACTCCACCCCAAAACCGGCCACCTCCAAGGCAATATTTTCCCTAGCCGACAACTCCTCCTTCCCCTCCGTGAATCCACTTCCCTCCAATCCGAAAACCCTAGATTTATTTTTGATCTACTGCTACCGTCCTCCAATCCATTATTTCCATCGAGATGCATCACCCTGTAGTCTGGATCCGTCGTCAAACATCAGATCTATCCACCCGCACCCGAATCTATTCCCTAGTGGCCGGATCTTTCCATTTTGGCCTGTTTCTCCTATTTTCCGCCTTGGATAGCCACCTCACCGCCACCGCTCCACCGATTCCATCTCCGATCGCCGATCTACGCATCCGGACCCTCCGAATCTTCAGTGTCTCGGTTCAGCCCTCTATTTTGTGAGCGCTTGTGGTATTGTATGATTTGATTCACATTTGCATTTGGGTAATTTAGCATATTCTTCTGCGATATTTTGTTTGTGGGAATTTGTTTTGTGCACTAATAATGTTGATGCACGAAAACGCAAAGGGGGTCGAGCACCACCAGCTAACGGTTCGAGCACAAGGGAAAAGAAGGGAGAGGAGAGGCTGCGAGTAGTAATCTACTAAGCAGACGAGAGGAAGAAGAACAGCAGGGCCGTGAGCCACAGCAACAACAGATTTCGTTCGTCGCGGCATGAATGTCTCTCTTGCGACGGGCTTTCCTTTTACTGAAGAAGGGTTTGATTACAAGTGAAGGAAAAGAGGAAGGCAAGAGCTGAGCAAGCTGGAGTCCGCAAAGCACGAGATTCGAGTCTGCAGCCTTTAACAAGTAGGCTCATGGGCACGAGTCAGCGTGCCTTGGGTGCACCACCTCCCCCCTATTTATAGGATGGGGGCCTGCCCAAATGGGCAGGGCTAAAATAACCGACTGCCCGGGGTACAGGAGAACCGGGCAGTGGTGACGGGAAGCGAAAAGAAAGAACACGCCAGTCCGCGTAGAAGGGGCGGACTGGGCTCGCGGGCTGGAGCTTCCCTCTGCTACTGCTAGGCGCGATCCTGCTGGAGGACGGCGGCCTGGGTGGACGGGACACTGTGTCCGCCTATGTAGAGAATCCATAAGATCCAAAGGTATGGCGAACTGGGCGATCAGAGCGTTGAGTCCGCCGATGGGTGACCATCCTTGGTGGTCGATCACTGCTGCTTTGCCGAGCTGGGCGGACTGTCGAATCGTGTCCGTGGATAATGAAGCAAGGCCTTAGCATCCTGCGGGTGTTGCGGACTGAGGAGTTAACATAGTCCGCACATTTTTAAGTTTAGAAAAACTTCGAAAATGTTTTCTTAACCGCCGAGTCCCGCAAACCTCATTAATGCCGTCAGCGCTATAAATATTGCTGGAGGGCCTGGAACTGTTAGAAATTCCGATCGACACGGGGCGCTATTCACCACTTGCGGTCTCCACTTTGCAGTCCGGCATGGCAAGGCTCGGTGCTTTTTTTCACTAGTCTCACTGTGAAAGGCGACATGGCACTAACGCCTATGAAGATAAGAAAATAATAAAGAGAACGACGAGAGGGGATCTTGTCCGCTCTACTGGAGAAAGTTCCCACAGCCAGAAGCCTGCTGAGAAAGCAGTCCGCCGCGCTGATATATCTGTGCGCGAGGAGGATGTCGCAGTTCCTCATGCTGAACAGCCACTGAGAAGTGAGAAGTTATTAACTCTGTCGGATACCGCCCCTTCCAAGAAAACCGCGAACTCGGCGGACACAGTTGGCGAACACAATGAGGCTGAAATATCATCCCCCAACGCCCAAGAGCCCATCATCAACCTTGACGAAGATAGGCGGACTGGAGAAGAGGTTGGGAAAGACGCGCCTTCGCAGGCATTGGCCGCTGCGAACCCTGAGACGGTCCGCGAGAGCCAGCCCGATTTAGGAAAGGTTGTCGCGGACTCTGCAGATAAAAGAGCTTCTGGAAAGAAGAGGAAAAGGGACGGGTCGACCGTGGCTGAGCGGGTTGAGAAGAAGTTGCGAGCGATGAAGGAGAAGAATATCTCCAAGCGGACTGGAGACGCAGACTTGCAGCACAGGCCGAGCGAGAAAGAAGTTCCTGAAAGCAAGTTTGCTACTCCAGAGGCCCAAATCCAGGGAGATAATTCTCTCTCTACGGTCAGTCTATCTACGGATGAGATATTAGATTCCATAGATGTTGATCAATTTGACCTTATCAACGAATCCCTGCTGGGCGCACTGCAGGCAGAGGTGGAAATCCTTGGGGTCAAGGGCGGCGAACTCCCCTCCTTATCCGCTACTGAGGAGAAAGAGAGGGAAAAGCTGAAGGTGAAGATAGCGGAGCAGAAGAAGCAGATCGCTACTCATGTTGCTACTGTCGAGGCGGCCTCGAAACAGGCCGCGGCGGACAAGAATGCTGAGGATCTGCGGACTGCCGCAGAGCTGTTGCGGACATGTAATCTTCAACCGGCGCCTAAATATTTTAAGCGTCAGTGGCTTTACAGGTCGCCGCCGCAGAAGTCGAGACCAATTAAGATCATCACCGAAACTGACGACATTGTCGTTTCAAAGAGTTCTGCTGCTGAACAAAGAGTCAAAGTCCATCGTGAGTGGAAGAAGCGGTTAAGCGCATTTGACCCGGAGCGGGCAAGGCGGCCTATTTTTGATAGTCGGCAACTCGTTGTTGCTTTTTCTAAAAGTGATGTTTTATCATGATTCTTTGAGTCCGCTGCGGACTGTATTTGAATGATGAAATTGACTTTCTTTGTTGCATGTAGAAAGTCGCCGTCGGGCTCCATCGAGAGTGGCGAGATCGTGGTTACACCGAATACCGGTGTTGACGCGGGCTCGCATGATGAGTCCGCAAGAGATGAGCAGCCCAGCCTGAACATTATCAAAGAGTTAGAAAAGAAATTTCAAGCTGAAATTCAGAATATTAAAGCGGAGTTAAAGAAGGCGGAAGAGCGCGAGAAAGCGTCCGCGGAGCACGAGAAAGCCCTAAAGTACCAGATCGCCAGCATCTCGAGGGCGCTGGAGAGGTCCGATAGGGAGAAGAAGAGGCTCGCCGACGATGTCCGCTTCTACAAGGGCAAGCACTTGACGTCGGCGCGGGAAGAAAAGGGGAAGCGGGCTGCTGAGGTCGCTGAGGAGAGATTGCGATTACCTGATCGCGTTGCTCCGGAGGTCGCAGCACCGGCAGATGGTGGCCAACAGGTCGCGGATGAGGAGTTGAGGCCGGCAATGGAGCCGATGGTGCCCCTTAGTCGGGTAGACCGGGAGGCTGCTCATATGCACCGGACTATCAACTCTATTCATCACCACAGCTGTCGCTTGTGCAGCGAAGTCCTCCAAATAAGCGACCAAGCTGCTCACTTGTGCAGAGATAGGACCGAAAGGCCAACGCGGACTGAGACCAAAGATCGCTAAGTCCGCGAAAACATGAACTATCTCAATTTGGTTGATGTATAATTATGTGTTTGAAACAATATTCTATGCTGTGGATTGTAATGAACTATGCTGCGATTTATGCGGACTGAATAAGATATCCGCAAATTATGTTGTTAATTTTTGTTGTGATCTCCGGCGAATTGTGCGGACTAATGTTGTGTCCGCTTCTCATAATTTAACTTGTCTGCAGGTGGGAAATATCGCGAGCTGGGCGGACTGAAACTGTGTCTGCCTTATTTTTATGCTTTGAACTTTGCTTGGCCTGTGAATTTAAGTTTGCGTCCGCGTTATTTTCAATTTTTGCTGCGTAAATAATTGGATTATGGCGGACTATGCGGACTGCAAAAGCGAGTTGTGCGGCCTGGCCCAAAAAGCTGTCAGGCCACACTACTATAAATATTCCCCTGTTGCTTCTTCTATGCAGGAAAACAGTTGAAGCTAAAGATCCTGCGGCCTGCCAAGATGGTGTCCGCCAGGACTGATGCTGCAGTTGCTTTCCATGCCGCGAACCACCGAAAATGCACTCTAACAGAGGCCGATCTTGAGGCCTTTGTCGAGAATAAGATGGCGAACTCAAACCTTCTTGTCCGCCTTCCAGCCCATGAAGAAAGACTAAACTTTTCAACGGCGACTCAGATCGTCATACCCATTGATCACTTTGACAGCGGCTTCAAATTTCCGCTACTATGGGATATCGCCGAAATTTTTGAGCATTACGGGATGGTGCCGGGCCAGCTCGCGCCCAACACTCTTGCTGTTATTTGCAGTTTTATCTCTTACTTGCGGTCTGAGAAGATCGCTTTCTCTATGAACATCTTCCGTAAGATGTTCTCAGTCCGCTCCATAACCTCATCCGGAGGCCGCCCTTACAAAGGAGTAATCTACTTTTACTGCAGAGGAATGAAGGTTGTGGGCCTTCCTAACAAGATTCACAACTGGACCTCCAGGTTCTTAATCTTCGAAGGCGACCTAGGGTTCACGCACACCTATCCGCAAGAGCGCGCGGACTCCGACTTCAAGAGTGTCCCGCTGGACGCGATGGAGTCCGCCATCGTTAAATTCTTAGGTGATGCCAGGCTCGACATTGAATACTACGTTCCGCTGTTGGCGAGCTTGGCGGACGTTTCGCGCGAAGAAAGTAAGCTTTTGTGAACTCAAGTTTGTATCCGCAGCGACCTTTGTGCTAACTCTTCTGCTTTTGCAGCGACCTTGGTTGTACCCGCCAACCTGCCACAGACGCCTAGCGGATTTACGCCTACACAAAGAGAAAGGAAACAAGAGGTTGCGAGGAAGAGGAAAGAGGAGGGGGATCCCGCAGCGGACTACTCCTCTTCCGAAAGTTTTACAATGCAAGGCTTCGGCAACCGCCAGAAGGATCTTAGGGGAAACCCGATGATCCACTGGCATAATAAGAACAAGCATGTCCGCTTGTCAACAGCGCTTCCTTCGTGGAAGAGTTCAAGAATAACTCGCCATACTCACGTTGCGATCTCCGCTCTTTATGGGAAGCGCAACTTGAGCGATCTGAAGAAGGTTGCCGCTGCCGATCTCCCTCTGCTGGCCTCCCAGGCTAGTGCGAACAGCGTGGTGACGAACCACTTTGTCTGTTCCCTGACAAGAGACCTGCTCAGGCAAAATGATCAGCTTCAAGAAGAAAAAAGAGGGCTCAAAGAAAGGAATATGCGTTTAGGAAAGAAGGTCGCCCAGCAAAAGGAAGAGCTTGGGGTAAGTTGTATTCGCAGCGGTCTCTATTTGAAGTCCGCCGCGATCTGATATTTGTTTCTTTGCTTTGCGCAGGTCGCCTACGACTTGGAAAACGACAACTTTCAGGCCGCTATGCTCCCCTTTGTGAAGGAGACCGTTGAAATCGCCATCGAGTGGTTTGTCCGCGGCGGCTTCGCAAAGGAAGGAGTGGACGGTGTTCCCTTCTTGGAGCTCTTCCCGGAGTTGAAAGAGCAGGTCGCGGCAATGGAGCGGGCTGCAAAGGGTAAAGACGTCATTGTCGAGGAGGGAGAAGGCGAAGAAGAAGCCGAAGAAGAAGAAGAAGGCGAAGAAGAAGGCGTCAAGGCAACGGTTGACGACACTGGCTCAAGCCAGCAAGGCGGAGAACAATCCGCCGAGTCCGGCACCTCTGCATCTTCCTCTGCAGACAAGAGCTCGCATAGCGAGTCCGCGACGAGCACTGGATCAGATGGCAGCAGTGGAAGCGGCTCGGAGGGCTATTCTCCGGAGATTGACGTCGAAGGCCTAAGCCTTGCACCTCCTGTCGAAAAGAAACAGAAGACCGCTGAAGATGACTAATGTATTTTTGCTTTTTTTTTGTAAATGGAGCGGACTCAAGTTTGTAGTCCGCCGAAAACATGAAAGATGAAACTTATTTTTTGATCAAATAGAAAAGGATATTCTGGCATCAGTGTGTCTCCTGCAATGCTCTTTATTTTCTGCGATTAAGTTCGATCTCCATGTAATCCGCGTGATACAAAGATCATCCATACTGTATGAGTTTTTTGACTTGCTGATTAGGAAATTTCGTTTATCAATCCGACCACCGTCCGCCGTAAGAATGTGAATACTTGGGTGACGAAAATATCTGGCGGACTCTGTCGAGTTCCAATAGCAGTCCGAAATTCTCTTTATTAATCTTTTAAACTTAATGATAATATAAGCATGGTGGCCTTATGTTTACTGGTAAACGGCGGACTGAAAAAGACCAACTGAGAAACAATTCGGTGGACTGGGCGGATGCGATTTCGCAGTTCGCGCATATTTTTAATAGAAATGACCTATAGCTTGCGACCAAGCGGACAGGTGCGGTCGGCATTGCTTTTCTCACCGGGCCACAAGCTATACGATCAACCCAAGGAAAACCGGCGGACTGCGCGGATAAAGAAAATCAGTCCGCGCTAAATATAAGAAATGATCTATAGCCTGCGACCAAGCGGGCAGGTGCGGCCGGAGCGGCATAGCTTTTCTCACCGGGCCACAGGCTATACGGTCAACCCGAGAATTGGCGGACTGAGCGGATAAAGAAAGGCAGTCCGCGCTAAATATAAGAAATGATCTATAGCCTGCGACCAAGCGGGCAGGTGCGGCCGGAGCGGCATAGCTTTTCTCACCGGGCCACAGGCTATACGATCAACCCGAGAACTGGCGGACTGAGCGGATAAAGAAAGGCAGTCCGCGCTAAATATTCCTGTGAAGAGTAAGACGCAGATTTGACGGAACGGTCCTCTGCCCTCTTGCCTGGAGTACAGTCTAAGTTGATCTTTTTGGTAGTTGCGGCCGGAGCGGCATAGTTTTCTTCCAAGATCAACCAGGCTGTGGGTCTCCTGCAGGCACTGCTTGAGGGTACCATGGAGTGTTCGAGGGTTATCAACTAAGATGACCCGTGGGCAGGTGCGGCCGGAGCGGCATGACTTTCCTCACGCGATCATTGAAGTTGTAACGATATCCCTAAAGTGGCATGGTAGCGCTTAACTCCCACCTTGTCCCTCCATAATGCAGAGGCGGGGTCCGGTACTAGCCGGGATCCGAAGTTCAGAATCCCACCGCACTAGAGCCTGCAAGCTCCCACTACACGGTGCGAAATCTCCCCGCAACTCGTGGTCTTTGTGGTGTTACGCTAATGACAACAGCTCTAGGGGAGATTTTGCTGAACTCGGCGATGTCTCCTGGTATCAGGTAACCATTATTGACGTTTGGGAGAGAAAAGAGAAAACATTAAGAAAAGTGTCAGTACGAATCCTTTGATTAATGAGATGCTTTTGCAAAGCTAGCATAAGAAAGAAAAGAGAGTTCAAGGACGGAACCGTTTTTGGAATATTTCTTGTTTAGCATGCCAACTGTTATGCTTGAATACATCAAACACTTGAACAAGCGTTAGCGAGCAGTTTTTACTCATAATGATTCTTGAAGAGGATACATAGAATAGAAAAGAGAAGGTTCAGTAATAGAACCGTTTGAGATCATCCCCGCTCCATGTATGTGGCATATCCTCTCCCTCGTATGTTTGCAAGCGGTAAGCACCGTTCTTTAACGCTTCTTTGACAATGAAGGGGCCGGCCCAGTTCGGATTGAGTTTTCCAACTGAACTAGCTCTTGCAGCAGCGTCAACTTTCTTAAGAACTAGATCTCCCACTTGAAAGTGTTTGACCCTTACATTTTGATCAAAATACCGGGTCATCCTTCTTTTGACCTCCTCCTGCCTTATTGCTGCTTTGTCTCTAATTTCCTCAATGTGTTCCAAGCTAAATTTCATCTCTTCATTGTTCAGTTCAAGCCAGTCCTCAAAGTCTTGTCTTGCAAGCAGAACTCTGGGTGATGGGACTTCAAACTCAACTGGAATGAGGGCCTCTGAGCCATGAGAAAGTTTGAACGGGGTCTCGCCAGTTACGGATGAAGGTGTTGTTCTAAGGGACCAGAGGACTGATGGAAGCTGATCAGCCCAGCTGCCCTTGAGATTCTGCACTTTCTTCTTAAGTAAATTAAGGACCTGCTTGTTGGTTGCATCAACCTGGCCATTGCTCCTGCGATGATGGACTGATGCAAACCGCAGTTCTGTTCCGACCTGCTTGCAAAAATCAATCATCTCTGCATTGTTGAATTGTGGCCCGTTGTCGGTGATTATAGCCATAGGTATTCCATGTCGGCAGACAATCTCTCCCCAAATGAAATTCTTGATGACCTGAGTTGTTGTCTTTGCCAATGTCTTTGCCTCAATCCACTTGTTGAAGTAGTCGATCATTACTATGATGAAACGTCGTTGTCCGCTTGTCATGGGAAAAGGACCAATGAGATCCATTCCTCACACTGCGAAGGGCCAAGGAGTTGCATTCGATCTGAGTGACTGAGCAGCCTGGTGTTGAAGTGGAGCAAACTTCTGACATTGAACACACTTCCTGGCATAAGCCTCAGAGTCTTTCTTCATGGTGGGCCAGAAATATCCCTGCCGCAGGATCCGTCTTTCTAAAGTTCTTGCTCCGAAGTGACTTCCACACTCACCTGAATGAACCTCTTGCAGAATAATAGGAGCTTCTTCTTCTGAAACACACCTGGCCATGGTAGAGAGGAATGTTTTTCTGTAGAGGATTCCTGCCACTAAGTAATAGTGAGCTGCTTTTATTTTGAACCTTTTCTGATCTTTGATTGAATGGTGAAAGTTCTCTGTTGATAAATAAAGAATGAATGGGTCCATCCAGGAAGGACGTCGATCAACCTGCATCAATTCTCCTTCCTCCACTGCCGGGCGGAAGAGTTCGGAAGTTGTTCCTCCTGATGGCAGTTCATACTTGGCAAGAACATCTGCCTCCTCATTTTCTGTTCTAGAGATGTGCTCGATGGTAAAGCTCTTGAATTTGCCGATCTCTATTTTCACAAGAGCAAGGTACTTCTTCAAGATCGCCTCTCTTGTCTCAAAGTTTCCAAGGACTTGCGACGTCATTACTAGAGAATCGATCTTGATATGAACATGGTCAATTTCGAGTTCCCTTGCAAGTTTCAAGCTTGCTAGCAAAGTTTCATACTCGGCTTGGTTATTGGTCACTGGAAAATAGAACTTGAGGGTCTGCTCCAGTTTGACGCCGTTTGGGTAAATCAGAACCACTCCTGCTCCAGAAGAATTCCTACCTGAGGCACCATCAAGGTAGATGGTCCAAGCTAAAGCTGACCTTTCTGCTTGATCAGAACTGGACTCTGCTATGTCAATTAGGAAGTCTGCTAGAACTTGAGCTTTGATGGCTGTCTTGGGCACATAAGAAATTTCAAATTCACTCAACTTTATTGCCCATTTGGCTAGTCTTCCAGAATGCTCTGGTTTCTCCAACACACCTTTCAAAGGTTGATCAGTAACAACTTGAATCGAGTGCGCTTGGAAATACGGACGGAGTCTGCGAGCTGACATGACTAGTGCCAAGGCTAGCTTCTCCAGAATCGGGTACCGTGTCTCGGCACTTTTTAGAATATGGCTAACATAGTAGATCGGGAACTGTTTCCTGCTTTCTTCCCGAAGAAGAACAGAGCTGACAGCCACAGGGCCAACTCCCAAGTATAAGAAAAGCATCTCTCCTGGCCGGGGACTCTGAAGCAGAGGTGTTGAAGTCAGTTGCTTCTTCAACTGCTCAAAGGCCTGGGAACATTCTTCTGTCCACTCGAACTTAGACGCTCCTCGAAGAGTTTTAAAAAAAGGAGCACTCTTATCTCCAACCCGAGAGAGGAACCTCGCAAGACCTGCTAACCTCCCCCCTAACTGTTGAACTTCCTTTGGTGAACGGGGGGGAGGCATATCAAGAATAGCTTTTACTTTATCTGCATTAGGGGCGAGTCCCTCTGGAGTAAGGAGATGACCAAGGAACTTCCCCTTACTCGCCCCAAAGGTACACTTCAACGGGTTGAGCTTCATTTTATATCTACGTAGAGTAGCGAACGTCTCTGCTAGATCTTGCAAGTGCAGCGAAAACGACTTACTCTTGATCAAGAGGTCGTCTACATACACTTCTAAGTTTCTTCCTTTCTGTTGCTTAAACACACGGTCCATCATGCGTTGGTAGGTTGCACCAGCATTTTTAAGCCCAAAGGGCATCACAAGGTAACAGTAGCAACCATCATTGGTAATGAATGACGTATGAGGAACGTCAAGTTTATGCATTCTTATTTGGTGATAACCAGAAAATGCATCTAAAAAACTCATGCAAGAGTACCCTACCGCAGAATCAACTAAAGAATCTATCTGAGACAAGGGATAACAATCTTTGGGGCATGCTTTATTGAGTTTTGTAAAGTCTACACACATGCGTCACTTCCCTCCTAGTTTTTTAACCATTACAACATTAGATATCCAGGTTGGGTATTGGATTTCACTAATGAAATTTGCCTTGAGGAGCTTCGCGACCTCCTCCCTTATTGGCTCAGCAAGCTTTGTCGCCACATCTCTTTTCTTCTGCTGCACAGGCTTGAAGTTGGGATCAACATTAAGGTGGTGGCAAGCAACATCTGGATCCACGCCTGGCATGTCTTCTGCTGACCAGGCGAAGACATCCAAGTTCTTCAACAAGCAGGAGATCAGCTCGGCCTTTTGATCTTCAGGCAACTCTGAGTTGATGGAGAGCTTTCTCTCCTCCCCCTCAGCAATGGGGACTCCTTGCGTCACCTGGGCAGGTTCCAGGTGAGCTCCTCTATCAATAGCAGTTTCTGAGCTTGGAGAGGCTTCTGCAGCTGTTGTTGGAGCAATGGAAGGACTAGCATCAACCATGTTGACAGTGCGAACATAGCACTCCCTTGCTCTCCTTGGGTCACTCCTGACCCGGCACATCTGTCCATCAGCGAAGAACTTGATTGCGAGGTGGTAAGTTGAGACCACCGCTTGATACTTGTTTAACAAAGGCCTGCCGAAGATGGCATGATAGCTACTGGGAGCGTCAACCACTATGAATTGAACTTGCTTAGTTGCCCTTCCAAGCTTTACAGGCAGGATGACGCTTCCCTCAACTTCTTTTCTCTCCCCTGAGAAGCCATAGAGTGGCCCTTCGGTGTAAAGCAGAGGTTTTCCAGTCTTCAGGGCCTCAAAAGTTGATTTAAACAGCAAGTTGACTGAGCTTCCAGTGTCAACAAGAATCCTGTCAACTGTGTAATCCCCAATAACAGCCTTGATTACAACTGCATCATCGAACGGATTCGCTGTTTGGGGTAGATCAGCTGGGCCAAAAGTCACGACCTCGCTTGGTGGAGCAACGGAAGAGGAAGAGGTCGCCTCTGCTCGAGTGACCCTTGAGATTGAGGATTTCCGAGTAGACTCGGTTCCTACTCCACCATGGATAAAGAAGAGGCGTCCCAGAACCCCTTCGTCATCTGCATCAAAGCACTCAACCGGAACGTTGATCGGCCCCATACGGCCTTCGTCCTCGACCTCCACACATTCCTGATAAGTTTCAGCTACTTCTTTGCCTTTGGAGGTGGATGGCTTTGAAGCGGAGTCTTTCTTGCTCAAGTCAATCTTGCCCTCGGCAAGCAACTTCTCTATTAGCATATGAAGGGTCTTGCAATCCTTGGTCAAGTGACCCTTCTCCTTGTGGAACTGGCAGAAATGCGCATTGTTCCTTGGCCTCCACTCCCTCTGAGGCCCTTGCTTCTTTTCTTCCGATTTCTTTTGCAAAATCTGAATGACTTCGTCAAGATCCAGACCTGCAATTTCCTCCATGGGGTCATTATCACATCGGCTCGGAGCAGTCAGGGCTGCTTGCTGGAGGATGGGAAGTGCTTGTAGAGGAATGGCGGGAGTGGCGGCCAACGGCAGTCTCTGATCCTGAAATGTTGATGGCCGAGAAAAGGTTTCTTATGGCAGAAATTCGGCCTCTTTGAGAAGGAGGCTGGAAATCTGGGCGAGGGGGCTTGCTGTGAGAAGAAGAACCAGATGCATCCCTTCCTTCAGCCTTAGCTGTCAGGGATGAAACATATGTGGGATTGGCGTTCTCGCCTTCAATGAAGCGGTTCACCACGGCGATCAGCTCTTGGTATGTCTCTGGTGCCTTTGTTGTCGCTTTAAATTTCAAGGGGCCTTCCCGGAGGCCATGAATTAAGGCAACCTTGTAGTAGTCGGGGTTCACATTCCTTACCCCTTGAATCTCCTTTTGGAAGCGATCAACGAATCGTGCAACTGATTCGTTGTCCCTTTCTTTGATTTCAAAGAGAGCGGCTGGTCCATCCTTCCTCTTTCTTGAGGTAGCAAACCTTAGTAACAATTCGCTGCGAAGCTCAGTGAAGGAAGAGATTGTGCCCGAAGGCAGCTCATAGAACCACTCTCTCGCCTGTCCTTCGAGAGTGGTTACCAAGAGTTTGCACTTGATGGCGTCGGAGAGGCATCTCAATGCAACTGCCCCTTCAAACGCTTGGAGGTGGGAGACTGGATCAGTCTCCCCTGAATAGAATGGAAGGCGAGGTTCCATGAAGTTGTTTGGAGCCGACTCCCATCGGATTCGATCAACGAAGGGAGACGGGGTCTGGAATTCAGCAGGATAAAATGGGCGGACTGAAGCTGGGGAGTCCGCGGGCTCGGCGGACTAGCGATCAGCAAAATGGAGCTGGCGGGCAGGAGTGCCCCTGGCAGCTTCTCTGAAAAAATTCCTGAATGAGGCAAACTGCTCCTCCTGAGGGCGCAGAGGGGCGGCGGACTGGACAGGATTTCGAGGAGTGAATGGCGACTGCCGAAGCGGAGTTCGGCGAGCTCGAATCTGGCGGACTGGAGAATCCGCAGGTTCTACTGCGGCCTGAGGAGCAAGCCGCTGGGTTAGTACAAGCAAGGATTGGTTGATCGTGTCGAGACGTTGGTCAATCTGCCTGCGGGATTGCTCGGCCTCAAAGCGAGCTTGCTCGATTGCATCCCAGAGAGAATCCTCCGAAGAACTGGAGCGGTCTGAGGAGCGAGCTCGGCGGTCTGACATGTCTGTCCGCTGTATTCAAAATACTACTCGAATCTGAAGGTCGCGTGTTAACTGTTGATGCACGAAAACGCAAAGGGGGTCGAGCACCACCAGCTAACGGTTCGAGCACAAGGGAAAAGAAGGGAGAGGAGAGACTGCGAGTAGTAATCTACTAAGCAGACGAGAGGAAGAAGAACAGCTGGGTCGTGAGCCACGGCAACAACAGACTTCGCCCGTCGCGGCCTGAATGCCTCTCTTGCGACGGGCTTTCCTTTTACTGAAGAAGGGTTTGATTACAAGTGAAGGAAAAGAGGAAGGCAAGAGCTGAGCAAGCTAGAGTCCGCAAAGCACGAGATTCGAGTCCGCAGCCTTTAACAAGTAGGCTCCAGGGCACGAGTCAGCGTGCCTTGGGTGCACCACCTCCCCCCTATTTATAGGATGGGGGCCTGCCCAAACGGACAGGGCTAAAATAACCGACTGCCTGGGGTACAGGAGAACCGGGCAGTGGTGACAGGAAGCAAAAAGAAAGAACACGCCAGTCCGCGCAGAAGGGGCGGTCTGGGCTCGCGGGCTGGAGCTTCCCTCTGCTACTGTTAGGCACGTTCCTGCTGGAGGACGGCGGCCTGGGCGGACTGGACACTGCGTCCGCCTATGTAGGGAATCCATGAGATCCAAAGGTATAGCGAACTGGGCGATCAGAGCGTTGAGTCCGCCGATGGGGGACCATCCTTGGTGGTCGATCACTTCTGCTTTGCCGAGCTGGGCGGACTGCCGAATCGTGTCCGCGGATAATGAAGCAAGACCTTGGCATCCTGCGGGTGTTGCGGACTGAGGGGTTAACAAATAACTTGCAGGAGGAGACATTCGTAGCGCGCTTTGCTTTGGCCCTCCGAGCGGAGGAAGCTGTTGCTTAATTGCTAAAATTAATTATTTCTCCTTTTAATTATCTGCGTGGTGTTAATAATCTCAATTCTTATTTTAATTGCCGTCGTCGACCGACGGTTGCATTGCATTTAGAGTTGCATTAGTGTGTCACCCCTGCATCTGTACCAAAAGTCATAGTTTTCGAGCACCACTAGGCTACCCATACATCAAAAAGTCAACTAATTCAACAAATCACCTAAAAATTCTAAGCAATCAGAGATTTTTACAACTCAACATAATTCAATGTTATTACAACCAAATGGATTGATAGTACCACAACTAATGCACAAAACTCAATTTTATTACTCACGGCCTATGAGTCACAAATGCTTACAACATCCTTATGTATCCTAACCGAAAAGTTATGGAGTTAGGAAACTTTCGGAAACTCATCCCTGGAATTCTCATAAATTTTTCCTTTTAATTTTAAATTAAGAATCCCATATAATCTAGGATAAAACTAGATATGGCTTAGTGTGCTTGAAAATGCTCAAAAATTATGTATGTTGCGATGATGATATATATAGAAAGGTATGTGAAAGAAAATGTGTAAAATGATATGTAATAGGAGTCAATTGGTTACATAATTCATTGATCCTATCTACCAGTGATATGATACAATTTTGTAATATTGATAAACTGTCTTCATTTAACATATAATATGTGAGATATAATAATTGATAAACAAAGAAGACATGGATGTCATACATATCTTCATATTAATATATATTTATATTTAATAATTAAAAAGTCAAAAACATTTCATGTATTTTAAGTTTTTTTAAATCGCAAAACTTTTATCTATATCATTTCGTATCTTGTATCTTTTCCCAATCCCCATGCAACAGTTCATAGAAGTAGTGCAAATTTTGATTTGAGGCTCAAAAAAATCAAACAATAATATTTCGAGGAACAAAAAACAATGACATAAGGAGTTGATAGATCAACTTCATCTCCCACATCATCAAGTCACCTCCTTTTTGACAATGGATCACCAATTTCACAAGCTAGATGTCTCCTTTGTTTGCATATGTCAATTTGCTTTCTCAAAAATAGCATATCGCTTTATTCTCTGACCACCAAGTGTCATGTTTCGTGCCAACAATATAATTTCTCTCACTGATCGAGCATCCCAGTCACCACCAGAGAAAAATTTCACAACTCAACCCATCTTCTCATGGGACCAAAGAGACATATCAGAAAGTTGATTCATAGTCATGCTAAGAATAGTCATTCAGGTCTTCCGACTGACTAGATGTATCAATTCACGGAATTTATGAATATATCCTTCCCCGTGACTTTTTAAAGGAGATCCTATTAAAACTTGTGTCAAGCTATTTCTAAAGTACTACAACATCAAAGATATCACTGAATAAAAGAGCTATGTTTAACTACTCGAAAATATATGTGGTTTTCATTTGCTTAAGGTTTAGCAAGAGTTTCATATAGCTCTCCTAAACCTCATTCAGTTGTACTCATGCAAGGTATCGAGTAAAAGAAAATCAGGAAATCACAACTAAGGCATTGGTGGCTTGTGTGAGGTTTCAAAAGGGTGACGATCTTTGTAATAGGATGAGGAAGAAGGAAGGCGCTTGAAGGTTGTTCGAGGAAGATCGCTCAAATAGATTAGTATATACTCATCGACATCTTTCATTAATTATGTACTTTATTTTCTCAATTCTGTTTTGTATTCTTGCAAAGTGAGGTGATTTGTGTTGGATTGGTCGAACTTGCAAAGAGTTGAATATGATTGCTCTATTTCATAAATGAAAGTTTTTATGAATTGGACTATGATCGCACAATAGTTTTTTATCCGATTTGGTTTTTCACGAAAAAAAATTGGGTATGTGATTGTGTGTTTTTCGTTTTTGTGGGGGGTTCTACCACGTTGCGGGTTGTGCACATTTTTCTATCCGCACAGGTTTCACTCAGTCGAAAACAAGTTTTCAATTTCTGCTGCACATAGGCTCTGTTCCCACCACATCCATCTGAAAAGGAGTTGTTTTTGGACTTGCCTGTCAAATCATCCAAAAATAAGGGAGAAAATGTTGGGATCATAAAAATATATCAAATAGAGATTTTGAGATAACCCGCACTATATTGAGTGTAAGTAAACTTAAACTAATGGATAAAAATTTCGTCAAAACGCTGACCTTAGCATTATATTTAGCTAGTTGGCCTCTAAATAGGATGAACCAAACAGCTCGATGTCAAATTGGTCCAGGAAAGACCTAGTTCGCCCAGACTATTTTTTTCCTCACGCGATAAAGGGGGATTCGCCTCACCTCAAATAGTGCATTGACTACCATTGATTGCCCTAAACACATTCATTTCTTGTGTATTTTGTCCAAAAATGTTTTCACTTCTAGGAGCTAGTGGAATTTCTTTTGAACCTTTATTTTTTGAATTCTGTGCTGAGACAAACATTCAATATAAAAAAACTGCATGATATCATTGTTACTTTCTAGTGACTCAAATTTAAAAAATTACAACTACTCAAACTGATATTGCTAATCGATTGACATATTTTAAATGTCACCTCAAATGAACGTGTAACATCAAGATTTTCAAGTTGAATTTTCAACTATATTGAAGATTGAGAACTTTCTAGCAATGGCCCCAGTTGGATCACCATCGGGTGTCAGGGTCATCTCGAATTCAAGCAGGCTACTCGAGTCAATATGATACGAAAAAGAAGAACAACGCTTGCAATAGATAATAATCAGATACAATCGCAAGGTATGCTCGCACCCAACTTCTGGAGGTCGGTTCCTCCTATAAGCCCCTCTCCAAGGAGAGATCTCAAACCCTAGAAGATAAAAGATAATACTAACTATCAATCCACCTCCTTATATAGGGGGGGGTTCACATGTCATAAAATAGAAAGTACTATAATAGTGATAATAATAATATGCGTAACAATCCATCCCGCTAGAAAATTGATCTTGACCCCAAGGTCGAGGTGTCCGCCGTCATCTAGTAGTGTTGTGCCCATGGGTGGTCCGTTGCAGAGGTGTCCAGGAGCCTTTGTCCGGTGGTACATCAGGTGATCATAAGGGCGTCGAAGTCAGCCATGTCGATCTCGTCCAAGTCATCCTCGATGAGCACTCGAAACTCCTTAGCAGGACAATTATGATTAGGGGACAAGTAGGGTTGCTTGCAATGGTAGCACAGACCCTTGCTCCACAAGTCATTGTACTCCTAATTGGACAGGCGGTAAGTAGGAAAATGGTGATTGGTGCGTGCGGGCCCATAATGGTCGGACGAGGTAGAGGAGGTAGTGGTGGTGGAGGTTTAGACGGGGAGGAAAATATGGTTGGTATGGAGGTGTGGAAGGAGGCAACGGGTAAAGAGGGTCCTCGGACGTCGCCAGGAAATTGTCAGCTTCCACCAGTGGGGAGAGGTCCATGACTTGGTGGACAGTTAACGGTTGCAGGGTGCGGAGGAGGGGTCGAATGTGGGATTGTAAGTCATGCATGAAGTAGATCAAGTAATGGTCGGTTGGAAGACCTGGAACATGCGCCGTGAGGGTGATAAACTCATCGATGTACTCATCAAGGGAGTCTGTCTGACAGACGCCGCGGAGTCGCTCCACCGCGGAGTCCGAGCAGCGGGTGACATAATGGCGAAATGAGCTCCTGCTGAAGGTCCGACCAAGACATGGCCAGTTGGGATTGACATAGTCAGCGCACCCAGTAGAGAGCGGAGCCCTCCATGTCGATCAATGTTGTGCTGACCTTTTGTGCCTCGGCGATCTGCTGAATGTCGAAGAACTGTTCGCTCCGGGCAATCCATCACATAGGATCAGTGTCGTTAAATGAAGGAACATCAAAGGAACGAGGCCCCTGTGAGAACCCCCCGGGCGGAGGGGCTTGTGGCTTGGTACAGATCCGAGGGAGCTCCAAGGAAGGGGGGCGAAAGCCACGTTGGACGTCGCGGACGTGGTTGGGCGTCTGGCCAAGAGGGAGTCAATCTTGGCATCCATGCGTAGTATGAGGGCTTGCGGCAATGCGATGGCGCTGTCGTGGTCGTCCAGACGACGAAGGATGGTTGAATCCTGTGGGAGGGGGCGTCGGGACGTCGGAATGGACCATCGAGTGAAGTTGCGGTGGCATGCACTCCGAAATAGGGCGCGGAAGTGACCTGGACAGCAAACGGCCGCGATGGGGGTTTGTGTTGTAGATTGTTTTGATCGACGCACAACGGATCCGGAGGAGCGTTCAATCCCGACAGCAGATCCGGAGGACAACGCAGCGCTAGGGTTGAAGGAGAGGACGGCAGCGCTAGGGTTGGGTGGTAGCGTAGCAGGCTTTGCAATATGGGTTGAGTCGATGCAGGAGAAATCGGCGAGCGCAAACAAGATTGATGCAGGCGAGATCGATGCAGGGCGAGATCGATGCAAGGCGGAAGCAGCGCGGTCGAGCGATGCAGGCGGGATTGATGCAAGGCGGAAGCAACGCAGTCTAGCGATGCAGGCGGGATCGATGGGCCCAGATGGGATCGGAAGTGTGCTCGGAGGCGGAATTGGAACTCGAGTGATGGGGAGGCGGAATTGAAATCACGCAATGCATGCGGAGACGGAAAGGCGCGCAATAGAAGGTCGCAGACCGGATAGAAAGTAGGCACTGAAACAAAGAGCAAAACGGGTACTGGCGGGCGGTGAGGCAAGTTGGACCAAATGTTACGAAGAAGAACACCAACACTTGCAATAGATAATAACCGGATACAATCGCAAGGTATGCTTGTGCCCAACTTTTGGAGGCTGGTTTCTCCTAGAATCCCCTCTCCAAGGAGAGATCTCAAACTCTAAAAGATAACACTAACTCCCAAATCCACCTTCTTATATAGGGAGGGGGGCTCACATGTCATAAAATAGAAAGTACCATAATAATGATAATAATAAAGTGTGTAACACAATACAAGGATATCGTCTTCTTATCATGATTTGGACATAAGAAAACATATTCTATCCCATCCAATTTTTAAAACTATGAAGAATACCTTTGTCAAAGACTATGGTGTCCTTTGGAAAGAGTTTAGCCAAATTCAAAAAGTGTACATATGCCTTGAGAGTCTGGAGTAGTCACCGTTCAAGCACCCAGATGAATGACACACCCTCTATTCATGTTGCCTTTTTTAGATTCTAAGTTTGCTCCACCAACTCTCCACCAAGCCCGCTTTGGAATAGTTAGACAATTGAAGTGATTATTTGAGATATATCGACTATTATACAACACCCGCTCTGATATCGATAGGCATGCAAATAAAACTAGCTGGGCCCAGGCGCTCTGGACTAGGCTATTTACCATCGGAATTAGGTGAAATCAGGCGCAAACTCCCCTTCAAAAAGGGGGCCCTGTCTGAGCCAGCCGGGTTGGGTCTAGCCTGGGTCTAGCTAGCAGACCCCCTCTATTTAGTTCCACAACTATAAATGATAGGTGCCTGCCCAACTGCCCTATAGGGTGAGAACCAAGCAAAGTCTAGTGCCCAAGTCGACCAACTCCTGGCCATGGGCACCAGGCGGGGTCCATGCAAGAAAAGGGGGCCTCGGTGAAGCCCCATAGGTCCAGGACTAACCAGACAAATTTTGGGTAGACCCAACTCGGGCATTCGGGCTTGGAATTTTCTTGCACCCCTAGATATTGATGACCTCAACTATTATTTTTTTTAACATTTTATACTGAGTCTTCTTTAGTTGATAAGAGCAACTATACCATGTACTCTCCTTTGAGCAATGAATGTTGTTTAATTTGGCAAGAGACCATAATTTTTCCCAACTTTCATATTTTTAATATAAAACATTTATGAATTATATTTTATATTATGTCATTGTTTGTGTGAAAACTCAACCACTAAGAAACTCAAAGTAAATATGATGTAGGGTAGGCTACGGGGTGCACAAAACCTAGGCTCTTAGGGGAGAAGTGCAAATGTGACATGCTAGTCCTAAACCACATGCAATGTGACTGTCGGAAGTGACAGACAAATAAATTGAGCAATGAAAATTTTTTAACACCACACAAATAATCAAGAGTGAAAACAATTATTCAACTTATCAATTTTATATGGCGTTCCTCCGCTCGGAGGGTCAAGACCAAGCTCGCGGCGAATAATTTCTCCTGCAAATTAGTAGTGTATCGAAACAAATCTCCACTAGCAAGAATCAAAGCAATATATATTAATTCACCAATGATAAATGTCAAATCACATAAACCAACACTACAAGAAACTCACAAAAGTAGCGGATTGAACCGAAGCATTGAAGATTATGGAACCGAATGTGTAGATCGTCGATCGAGGATGAACCCGGCGTTGTGTGTGGAGATGGTGGCGGTGGCTGTCCTCGACGAAGAGTGGGGAGATCGGGCCGAAAATGGAAAGATTCCCGGCAACTATGAGGGTGATCCGGGCGGGGGAGGCTAGATCCGATATATTGGGATCGGATCCGGGTGGAGGGGTGATGAACGGAAGGTGAAAATAACGGATTGAGGCTAAAATTCCTAGATCTGAATTGATCCAATAAATTAGGGCTAAAGGAGAGTGGATCCAAGGGAGGGAAGGGGGATGGAGGCCAAGCCGGCGGCTTGGGATGAGGGCCGGCTGTAGGGAGGGGAAGAGGAGGGGTCGGCGTGATCAGTACCGTGAACAGTAGGGGTTGACAGGAGTGTGGTTGGAATTTAGGGGTTGTAGGGGCTGCGGATGAGGATTTCGGAGGGGGAAGATGAAGGTTATGGATGAGTATTACCTTGGAGAGGAAGTTTGAGCACCTAGGAGTCGTCATCCTAGGGTTCCACGACGTCGGCGGCCACTAAAATACATAAATAATAAACCCAAAAATATAAACTAATATTATTTTTGACTTGAGGCGACGTGCCGAACACAACTTCGGATTCCGGAATCCGGGAAGTGCAATCTGATGGCTCTCCATCAAAATATACTATTGATCAAGCTTGTAGATTGCCTGTCCTACATGTCAGGCCCCCTACACGGCGGCATGTCTCTTGGCGGCCGGCATTTACATATGTCGGTTTTGAAAACGACAAAGCGTTAGGGCTTCGCCACATGTGACAATTCTGGCATAATTGTATTGCGACCGACATGTCGGACATGTCGACCAATATTGCGGCAAATGCCGGCTACATAATGTCGGCATAATATTGCAAAAAAATATAATTTTTATAGAATGAATTCATAAGAAGGTTCTAGCAAGATATAGTGCTTCTTCCATAGCGGCGACGATCTATGTTGGACGCAACTGCGGAGTCGGATCGGCGACCCAATCAAACACGATTCCTCGTTAGCTCGAATAAATGAACGGGGGGTAAAACCCATCTTTAATATATGCGACGAACCCCTGACATTTTGAAATGTCTGATATATCCCCGCACCGACATCTGATGGCATCAAACATCAAAACATGATACTCTACTACTATTGATCAAATCACTATCGATTATCAATGCACGTGGATTTTTTTCCTTTTGAACGATTGTTACGAGAAAAAATGGGGATTGAAAGTAATATGATCGCGCACTTCCATACCTTGAGATTATCAATAGTTAATATATTAGTATATGTTATGTTAATGAACAGTGCTCTATTATTATTTGTTGTATTTTTCTAATTGTCTAATAACAATAATGAATAAAGGTCGTATTGGATCAAAATTTGGAGCTTAGAATCTCCAGAAGCCAAATACCAACAGATAAAGGATCCTGTCAATGTCCAGACTACTGAGAGATGACAAAAAATCAACAATCTTAAGAAATAACCATTCCAAAATACCCAGTATATTTTAGCAGATCAGAGTAAATCCAAGTACTATTATACATATAAAGATCATAATATCATTTGACCTGAAAACAACAAAATGAGAAAAAGATTTTAGGTTGTACTAGAGGTCGACGACCGGCTAAAGTATTGAAGTTAAAAAGCTACTCATCAGGAAAAGAGCTTCATTATCCTTTATTATGACAAGACCATATATTCAATAAGACGATAAAAGAAACAATAACATAGAAAAACTAATATCGTTGAATCTTATAACCAATTAATTGAGTAAAGAAAAAGGAAACATAAAGTTACCAAACACAAGAAGTTATGTAGTTCACTATGAAGGTTAGGGTGTTATGGACCCATGCCGGGGGCGAACATATCAACATCGAGTTTAGTCCACTGAGATCATATTTTATCTTGCATATTACTGAATTTGTCTGTTTAATTCTTGCACGTTGTCTGTTTAATTCTTGCACGTTGTCTGTTTAATTCTTGCACGTTGTCTGTTTAATTCTTGCACGTTGTCTGTTTAATTCTTGCACGTTGTCTGTTTAATTCTTGCACGTTGTCTGTTTAATTCTTGCATGTCGTCTGTTTAATTCTTGCATGTCGTCTGTTTAATTCTTGCACGTTATATTTTATCTCACTTTTAGTATGGCCCAAGTGAGGGCTCTTGAACCGGGTTAAACCCCAACATGGGAGGGGTTTGGACTCTTTGGGGGTAACAAATTATTATTCCAAAATCTTCTATCTCTCTCCTCTCTTTTCTCTCCCTCTCCTCCCCTTTTTTCAGATTCCTCTCTTTTTTCCTAACTTCTCTTGCAGCTCACGAATGAACCCGCAGCTCCAGCTGCTAGCACCGGACGCCTCTATCCGTTCTCTCATCGATCAAGCTCCTCCGCAACCATAGCTCCATCGGAATCTAAGAAGCAAGACTCAAATCCCTTAAGGGGCTTCTCCTTTGTCTGGCCTAACACCAGATCTCAAGTCGGGGCACACAACATAGGGCTACTGAGATAAGCATGGGAACACGGTTGTGTTTTTCACATCCCAACCATAGAATTATTGAAGATGTATATTACATTGGAATAAATACGATTGACGAGTTTCCAAAATACCTCGCTCAACCCACGGGTATCGAGACGCATATAATATTTGCAAAAGGGACATAAATTAAAGAAAGGTCAATTGAACAAGCATCAAGATAGATTATGATTCAAGACAACTCAACAAATGTACTCCTAATAACGATACATATGATTAAAATGTTTCCATTAGACTAATCTCTCGTCATAAGTTCATGAGTTGTTGATGACACCAAAGAGATTGTTGATTGGCGGGTAACTTTATATGCTAACTATTAGCTTACCCATTTCAAAATGATCAAAGTTGGCATCTAACTATTCTTTATACATTGTATATAACCAAATTAAGAATGATAAATAATTTCTTGTGTTGGTAGTTTAAATATTTGCGTGCTGAAGTTCTTTGTGGCATAGTTGTTAAGTGGTCCACAAAAAAATCAATGATTCGGAATTATGGCATAATAATTCCCATCATTTTAGGATGTGAGAATCCACTCTTATCATAAAGAAAATGAAAATTCAACTAAAGAAACTATTGCTAAAATGATCCTATCAGCACAAAAAATAAACAGTATCTCTATAAATGCCTCCTTAGGAAATACGTAAAATTAATCATGTATTAATATTCAAGTCTGCAGATCAACTCAAATTTGACAAATATGCTATGAACCACACAAAATCAGTGAATTCTCATTGTGAATATTTGGTGTAGCATGTTTAATCAATGCTCAAAGTAAACATATATTCCATATCTTCATGCATACTTGAAGAGAAGCAAGCACATTAATTACTTCTTCTGTTACCTCTTGGGTTTCATATTCAATTTGCATATAATATGCCATTCAATAACAACTAATGGAATCAGAATATGCTGCAGTTAACAATCCGAACTCGAGACAATCCAACTAGGGTGTGAAAAAAGAACCAAAGAACCGACCCGGAAACGAATTGATCAATTTGGGTCGATTTTAGCGGTTCTCGGTTTGGTTCTAGTTTCAAAAAAACTTGGAACCGGTCTTTCGGTCCAGTTCTCGACTCTTGAGGTCAGGTACCCGAGAACCGACCTAGGAACCGAATTGTAAATACTTAGCAATTGATTAGTGATTTAGGTAGCATTTAACAAATATCTATTGCTAATCATTAATTGTTAATATATATTTTTTATTGTTTATCATTTGATTTTCAAATCTATAAGAAATCAACATTAATATTCTTTTTCATGAATGTTTGAATCCTCGAATGATAATATTATGTTATAATTGCTTCAGATTAACTATAGTAAACACTAATTTCTATTATCATGCAAAAAATTATATTGTTATATAATTAACGCAAAGAAAAAATCATATTCACTATGCTAGATGTTATAGTCATGTTTTTTAGTACCATTTACTTGCAACTTGCTCCATAATTTTATGTAATATGTGTAAAGAATAACATAAAGTAAGATGGCGAGTAAAACCGAGAACAAAATCGGAACCAACCCAAAAAAATTGACTCGGGTATGGTAATAGGTTTCTAGTACATTGCTCGATTCAGGTTCCATTATATGTATGGCTTGATCAAATCTTGATTCGAGCCATGCAAAACTCAGAAACTTGATTCTAACTAAAAACAGATACAATTTGATCAAGGTTTGATCTCCTAAGGTAAAATCTAAATCAAAGTGGCATCGATACACTTTAAATTAATCAGGACCTTTGAGTAAAATTTATTTT
This sequence comes from Platanthera guangdongensis, assembly GCA_039583875.1. Taxonomy (NCBI): domain Eukaryota; kingdom Viridiplantae; phylum Streptophyta; class Magnoliopsida; order Asparagales; family Orchidaceae; genus Platanthera; species Platanthera guangdongensis. The sequence goes on along the minus strand of CM077150.1, from coordinate 26,970,045 downwards.
TACCTATATCAGATCCATTACCTAAAAGGTTTGCCATAAAAAACAAGATTAACATAAAACAAAATAAAATAAATATCAAAGAAAAACATCAACATAAAAATTATAAAGCATGAAATAAAATAAATTACAAAATTGAAAAAAAAATGCGATGAGGAAATAAATTACAACAGAGGCACAAATTGTGGCTAGAAGCCTAGAGCTAAAGGTAAGGCCACCAACACATATTTAAAAGACCTACAACGGTCAGAATACTGGCATTGCCTGCCAACCAAAGAAAACTGTGTAGCTACGGCTAATCAGGATCCTCTTCATTTGGACTCAAATGGATAGTATCCTGATGTGTCCTTATTTTATATTAGGGGCATTTATGTAATTTACCCAACTATATCTTCTATAAATAGTGGACTTAAGTTTATGTTATGTTCATGTTGAATGTATTGTGTGTTCTTGTGGTTTTATGCGGCTGAATCGGGAGAGTCTCCCCTCGCCGGAAGATCGAGCTGTTCAGGGCCGGTGCCCTTAGGTGAGATCAGTTATCTTGTAATCCTTCCATCAATATTACGATCCAATTTCGGTGTTTTCTCCTTGAGATTAGTTTGGATCGTATCAAAGGTATCAGAGTCATTCCTTCCTCCCGCCTGCAAGTTATTTCTCGTTCACCCATGTCCACATCCACTGCAACGACCACTCCTCTGTCCTCCAGCCGCACACTCAGTTAACCCGCACAAGCACCCATCTCACTCACTGGTGGTCACCGTTCCTTACCTCCTCAACGCCGAGCCTTCCCTCTTCTCACTCACCGGTCACACCCTCAAACTGTCGCAACCCTTCAACCACCGCCAAAATCCATTTCCGAACATCCCCTGCCTGCTTTGCATCTCCGTCCATCGTTGCATCACATTCCGTCTCTCTCACCGCTCACCGGCGTTTCTCCGCCTCTTGAACGTCAAGCCCGTCGTTTGCAAGTTGTTTCTCATCCGCTCACGTCGACAGCGACTGCAACCTCCGCTTCTTCTCCTCTTTCCTTCGGCCGAACACACCTTCAACAACCGCAAAACACCATTTGCACCAATGCATCTCGTTCAGTCGGTCTCACCCGCAGATCTCCCTCGAAGCGAGCCCCACGAGACGCCTCTACCTGCTTCAGAACTCACAGAAAACTCCCCGCAGATCTCCGCCGCCTGCTTCGACGTTCTCCTGCTTTTTCCTGCAGCTCCTCTGCTCCGCTTCCCTCCTTGAACCAGGCCGACCACGCGCCGCCCCATCCTCCTCGAGCCACTCCCCCGTCTTTTTTTTTTCTTCTCTCCTTGTTCTTCTCTGCAACGGTGTGACTGTTCTCGAGCTCCCCACCTTTCTTAATTATCTTTTATTATGTTTTAATTCTGGTGCATCCAGTCATTGTTATTTATATTTTAACTCTCTGTTTACTTTTTTTAGTATCTCCACTTGTGTGCTGACAACCTGACACTACTGCCCAGTGCCCACAGCCCACGCCTTGTTTTTTTTATTTTCTCATCTTTGTCCAATCAAATCTCACCCACTCCTAACTTTTTCATTTCTTTTCTTTTGCTCACCGTTACAGACTTTTGTTCACAATCAGGAGTCACATGTCACCTTTCTCTATTATATTTGACATCTCTTTTCTTATTCTAAATTAATTAATTCCCCCTTAATTAATTCTTATTCCACCCTTCAACCTGATGGATACTATGGACGAAAGGTGGGCACGAATATTCTCCATGCTCACCAAAATTAAGGTTCAGGTAGCGCGCAATGGCGTCTTGATCGAGGCTCTTGAAGCTCAGCTTCTGCTACGCTCCATCAACGATTCCTCCCGCTCTTCGGGGACACATCCTCAAACTGCGGGTGGCTTCTCCAGTACTCCGCCGCTGCATCCACAACTCGCCGCAACTCCGCCGATTTTACTGCCTCTGCGGGCCATCGCCAATGCCATCCCTGCCGTCGGGCTGCCCACTCAGCAAATTTCACCACCACTGCTGCCCGTCATTACGCCGCTTGCTACGACCACATGCCAACATCAGTGTCGCCGACCTCAGTGTTGTTGGTCCTGCCCTTACCGGTCCATGCTCCGCCACCCTTACCGGTCACCTTGCCGCCGCTCTTGCCGGTCATAGTTCCACCGACTGTGATCTTCCCGGCCGCCGTGCCACGACGCCTCGCCGCCACATCGCCAGACCCGTTCTTGTCGTGGGACATTGTTCCTTTGACTGCCTTACTAATGTTGCCTCCTACCGCTTCACCAACACAGTCGGACCCCGTTCCTTCGGGGCATATTTTTTGGACGGTGTCGCCACCTCTGCTAGCTAAAGCTTCAGCGGTCGCGTCTCGTTATCGGGAGTTGTTTTGGCGCGAAGTCAAGATGTCAGATGACTTGATCTCCCAAGCGACGTTCGAGCTTGAGGACAAGCTCGTTTTGGAGGAGGTAGTAATGATGTGTCCTTATTTTATATTTAGGGGCATTTATGTAATTTACCCAACTATATCTTCTATAAATAGTGGGCTTAAGTTTATGTTATGTTCATGTTGAATATTGTGTGTTCTTGTGGTTTTATGCGGCTGAATCGGGAGTCTCCCCTCGCCGGAAGATCGAGTTGTTCAGGGTCGGTGCCCTTAGGTGAGATCAGTTATCTTGTAATCCTTCCATCAATATTACGATCCAATTTCGGTGTTTTCTCCTTGAGATTAGTTTGGATCGTATCATATCCATTTCACCACAGTCTAGATTTAATCTTAGCTGATCCGACCAGTTCACTAATCTCATCCTATTTTATATTTTCTATAATCAAAAAAATGTGCACATTTAGATAAAGTGAGAATCAATCTTGACCGTGAAATTGACCTCCATTTGGAGTTCCTAGATGGAGAGAATCCTGATCCAGCTACAGCAAAAGATACAGTGATAATGCCAGAGTTTTGAGCTACTTCAAGCCAAATTCCAGCTGTACATCCAAAAAGCAGAAAGAACAGATTTTTCCAAATATAGTACAACAAAAACTGCAGAAGATCTTACCCTGCAAGACAACATCTCAACAGTGCAGTCCTCACTCGTGGGAATGACCCTCAATTCCAGAACTGGAACAACCTCCAGCATCAGAAACTGAATCTTCTGCAAAAAGCACCTGCTCAAAATCCCCCCAAAAAAGAGTGCAAATAAATTATACATCTCCTCCGATTAGTTGTGGAATAAGCTGACCAAAAGCCCATAATCCAACTAGGTCAACCAAACAGAAAACCTGTATGTATTGGAGCCGAGGGATTCGAAACCATCCAATGATCTGGTGTTGAGCAAGGCCTCCACTCCGGACGGATGATGGAGGAATTCGCCGATGGATAACGCCGTGCCATGACCGTCGGCGAACTCCGGCAGCTTCACCCTCTTCTTCTTCCGCGCCACGAGATTGGCCCTCTTCCGACCGGCCGTCGAACTAGCTCCGGGGAATCTCCCTCTCCTCGAATCGAATGGGAGTCTTGGAGGGAAGGGGATGAGAGAGGGGAGAAGGAGAGCTTGAATGCTCATTCTTCTGCATCCGGACTACGTGGCTCGCAAAGCACGAAGACACAGGAAGCAGAACTAGGAGAAGAGGGAGGAATAGGAGACGCGCCGACATGGTTTTGGGTGAAGGTTGAATTTTTGTGGAGATTCGTTGGAAATGGATGATGTGGAAGACATGGAGGAATTGGAAAGATGGATGGGATCCGGATCGAGTTCCTGCGGGAAGTTCCTGCCGGAACTTCAGGGTACAGTTACTCTTTTGCGAATTAATGGAGCTCAATCAGAAAAAAATGGTGAACATGAAAGATGTAGATATTCCCCACACAAATAACTTTCATGTTGAATATTTTTTGATTTGAAGTCGTTTATACTTCTGATTTGGGCTCCGAAAAAACTCGGTCCGAAAATATTAATTTAATATTTTTCGGACAGAGTTTTTTCGGAGCCCAAATCGGAGGTGTAAACGACTTCAAATAAAAAATTGTTCAACATGAAAGTTATTCGTCTCGGGGATATCTACATCTTTCATGTTCACCATTTTTTCTGATTCCGCTCCATTAATTCGCAAAATAGGAACTTCACCCACTGAAGTTCCCGCGGGAACTCCAGGGAATCCGGATTCAGATGGATGTGGAGTTTGCAAATATCTTATTGGATATTTAAGTGGCTTTATGATTAATCCATGAAATCTGCATCTCTTTTTTCCCCTTATTTTTTTGAGAATAGTGGTTTTGTATTGTAACGTGCAGTGCGTCATTTTATGACTGTCAGTGCATTAACACTCGTGTTGAGATGCGTTCGCAAGATAGATGTACTCGCAGTCGTTGGATGTGTTGTGCTGCACGGTGCATTACAGCCCCCCCCCCCCCCCCCCGCTTCGCACACTCCGGGTATTCGAGCACCGAAAATGATCTCGCGCGAGTGCTTCGATGGGTTCGCTCTTCCTTGCAATTTTTAGTTTTTGCTTGCCTTTATCTTCTCCGTCATTTTCTCCACGTGGCAAAACTTCTTCTCACTCGAGTCTAGATTTCGCAACGGAGCCTGGTTGTAATGATTGCTCTCGAGCCACAATTTGTAAACATTGTTTTGAGACAATAGTTATTGTCAAGCAAAAAAATTATTTGCACACATTTTTTAACATCAAAAAATAATAATTAGAATCCTTTTCATTGCAAAAACAAGTGAAATGTTATATTCAGAATATCTATTACAGAAAAACATGGTATTCAAAAGATATATCATAGTTGAAATATCATACATAAGATCATAGAATATGTTTGTTGTTGATTAACTCTCTACTACATTTTCTCTTCAATTGTAGCATTTGCAAAAATGAAAGATAATGTTTTGGGTATGATGGGGTTCCCTCTAAAGATTTTTGAGCCAAAGTGGTAGGACTTTGACCAAAACACTCAAGTATACAACCTGACCGAGCGAGCCATGCGTGCGGGCCCTTGGAGCTGCGCGGTTAGCGGAGCGTGCACTTCTCTGTGTCATTGCACTTGGTTGGGGAGGTTGTTCTGATTAAGCGATGTTCCATGCAGCAGTTGTAGAGTTCAAACAGTCAAAAGAAATTTGAACAGTAACGACACGAAGGCATTTTTACGTGGAAAGCTCGGACAATGTGAAAAACCATGTGGTCGGATTATTGTCGGGGCATAATCCACTATATTCTTTTTGTTACAAGTGTTTGAGATTCTCGGAGGGTTACAGGTCACCTCTCCATTACAAGCTTCAAGTATAGAAAAGTGGGGAAAATGGCTAAGTACATGAAGGCTTGGAGAGAGGGTCTACGGGAGCTTCCATGAGTGTGTTCATCTAAGTTCAATCCTTTACTCGTTGCGTCCGCGAGCGTGTTGAGCGTGAGCGAAGTAGAGAGGGAGCGGAGCAATATACGAGTGATGAAACGATCTAAGTCACACGTCATCACCGGAAAACCTCATTGCTCCCATTAGTCTCCCTAGTAGCTTGTCTTCAACTGAAGGCACGAGAGCCTTTCATAGCTTTTTTGAAAGGATGCGTTGGTAATTGCGCCCGACTAAATCCTGAGTTGGCGAATGACGTCACTCTGTTCCGGTCACCCGGATCACCAATATTCCGAAAATGACAAACACGCCCTTGGGGCGGTCCAGACATGTTGCCCGACAATGGTGGCGGACGGAGATGGCGGAGGTGGAGCCGACACGCACGCACTGGCCTCGGGAACCCGCCTGCGCACACCTACGTGAAGGCGCAGTCGTGAGTGTCGGTCGTGCGCACCTGCGCGAGGGCGCAAGCGCCTGCCGTACATGCGGCGGTCGGCCGCACGGGGGCCGGTCATCCTATCGGTAGGAGGATTTTGCACATGCTCCTCCACATGCGGGATTTTCACCTCAATGCCAGCAAGTATTTCATAACGTTTTCTTCAAATATCGATCTGCTCACAATTCAGGGTGAAGCGCAATCGCATCGGCCGTCCTTTGGCGCCCTGCTTTGGTACCTGAAAATCAAAAGGTTGCAAAATTAATACAAAAATCCACACACCTAGCCGGCCACCCAGCTGGTCTCCTTGGTCGCACGGCTCGTCGCCCGACCGATCTCCTTGGCTACACAACTGGATGCTCTGAGGGCTTGGCTGTACGACCGGCCACATAGCCGGTGCCACTACTGGTCGACCTCCACCAGCCGGTCCCTTGGCCGCCACCCATCCTCCAATACCTCAGTCATGCAACATCCATGCCCCATCATCCGCGTAACCACCCATTATGGGGAGTGCATATAACCGAATCTCCATAATGAGTGTGTTTATAGCCAGTTACGTTAATGTGATTATGCGTAGAGTAAAATATATGATGACGAGGTGCGAATAGTAGAAATCCGCATGAAGAGTGTGCGTATAGCAAAATTTTGCATGATGGTGTGCGTATAGTAAATTATATGGTTATGGTGTGTGCATAATCATATAATCCATCATTAGTGTGCGCATAGCAATAAAAACCATCATGGGTGTCCAGATAACCATAAAACCACACATAATGGGTGTGCACATAATACATTATATGAGTACGGTGTGTGGATAACTAAACACAATAACCACTTAATTACGAAAATGTCACCCTCAAAATCTATGAAAAGGCTATGGGGCCCTCATTTCATCTCATCTTGTCTCCTTCACCAAAGAGAGCTCCAGAAAATTCCCTTAAAGATCTCTCTACGCAGTCAAAGGATTATTTAAAGATCTTCGAAGGCCTTCAAAGATTGCTCAAAGATCTCCCACTAACACCTAAAGATCTCCTCTAGATTACGCCAATTACATTGCTCCCGATTTCGAGAACCAGGTGCAGATTCCATATTCTACTGAGCACTTTTCTCCCGACTCTGTGCACTAGCTGCAAAATCCATATTGCACCGAACACTTTGTTCCTGACTTCGAGCACCAGCTGTAGATTCCATATTGCACCGAGCACATTGTTCCGAACTCCGAGCACAAGCTGCAGATTCTCATTTGCATCGAGCACATTGCTTCTGATTCTGTGTACCCGTTATAGTTCCCAAATTACTCTGAGCACATCCTCCATCATTATACTTTTTGCCGACACCAATTGTCCGGAAAAATATTTAGCTTTTCGAACGGTGGTACACTCGAAGGCTCTTCTTCTCCAACTATTGTAACGAGAGGAGGCATGTCACCCTTGAGTTCTCTACTTCCACTTGTAACACATTAAGATATAATGAAATTTGACCAGCACGGACCCAACCCAGTGGCTTCTCCCCTTTCCAGGGTTATTCCGCCTTAAAAACTCTCTTTCTAGCCGTCAGTTTTTTCTGTGACTGTTTGCAAGTTCGACTCGCTCGCGAGCTATAGGACGGTTCGTTTTTGGCTGGTTTAAGAGCGCCTCAAGCTAGTGACATGCAACAAACATAAAACATAAGAATATTAAGCATAAAAAAACTAAAGAAATAGGAACTCAATGAAACGTTAGATGTTCATGCTTTATTTCAAAATAATATATAGTTTTTGTTTTGAGAAACTATTATAATATCATAGCAAATCTTGAAACAACATAATTAAAAACAAATTTGAAAAGAAGAGATAAAGAAATCATAATAAAATATATAATTTTAGAGTCAAATCTGGATAAGACGTGTGATCACTTTCATAAAGAAGTTGCACTATTTTTCAGCAGGACATTCAACCTATGCTCACTCCTCCAAGGTACGACACCCAGTTAGATCTAGAAAACCATGATGTGTGCAGGCAAAAGAGAAGCACAGAGAACCTGAAACCCAACTTGAAGCAACAAACATCAAGAAAGCATAAAAGTATAAAACAAACGAAAAGATCGTGCGAGAATGTTAAAGCAAGCAAGAATGAATCCGTAAAACAATTCAGGAATTTTCCTATATAGGAGTCTCATAAAAACCGCAATAAATAGTTACGTAATAAATTCCAACGGTTTTTTTTATTAAGTTATATTTCCAAGATAAAGAATTAAAAATGCAAAACACGAACACAAAATTACGCATGCTTGATTTGCAACTAGCTCATAAGTCGACACATAGAAGAAGGAAAGTCGACATACGTCAAATTCTAGTTGAGTCACGAGCGCGAGGGAAGGAGGCGCAAGGAGGGAAAGGTTTATCTCGATGTACGTCGAGATGTGAGAAAGATAGAACTCGGCGTAAGTTGAGTTCTTTATAGGTCATAAAACGTTGAGAATTTGACATGCAAACTCGATTTACGATGAAATGAGCGTGAGTTTTAGGAATTTAATATTTTCAAAATGTCAAAACTATTTTGTACACGAAATACAATTAAATTATTCTCCAAATCTCATTCCACAAACCCCATTTCCCAAACCCCATTTTCAAAATCCCACATCAGGATACAATTCATTGTGGTGCGTGTGTGCGGTTCATAGTTTCTCATTCCACTCCTTCGAGTAAATAAGAACGAGTGATTTTGCTTATATACTCAGTAACACAAGTGGAGATATACAAGACAAGCCTAAAAGTCATCATCTTTCATGAAGTAATTTTCCTCCAAATATTTGAAGTATCCTCCATTTGGAGCTCAAACACCTAAAACCATTCAAGGCTATATTAAAACATTACAAAATAAATATTTTAAATAAAATTTCGAACATAACAACAGCAACACTCAAGCTTTTATCCCACTTTTTAACATGAAATACATAAATTCAACTTTTAAATTAACATGAGTTACAACTAAAGAAGGAATGTTATTAACTATCCAAGGAGGATAATTTGATATTTGTAAGGAATCCAATGAGATTAGTTAATGCTTTTAATGAATCTAAAATATCCACTTTTACCTCTTCCCAGATAAAATAGTTTTCATTGTGGAATATATGTGTACATAAAAAAGAATTTATATTGTCATATTCTTTAAACTATATATAAAATTATATCAAATATATAGACACACATAAGTGAAAGGGCATGAGGGTCCCTGAGCAGAGGCAGCGACATTTGGCAGGGGTAACAATATTAAGTGAGAACATCAACATTCAGCAAGAACAGAAACATTCGAGTATAAAAATATATAACAAAAATATGTACAAATATATTTAAAGAGCAGTATAAAAATGAATATTCAATCATGTACATTTGAGTACAACTATAATAGATCTATAATCAGTTGAGATCTAGAATCAGTTGAAACTACATGAGAATGATTTTCGAGTAATAAGAATCAGATGAATATGTAATTAATTTAAAATCAGTAGTGTTGCGGCCAACCTGAGGCTCTTGGTAGAGCGGTATAAATCGGACCGTCTTAGCTTTTGGAGCAGTCGAGCACGCAAACAGTTAATGAGAATGAGATGACTGGCGAGAGAGTTTTTTAACGTGGAAAACCTCAGAAAGAGGTGAAGATCACATGATCGGAGTTGTGCCGAGCAAGCTTTCACTACTTGTTGTGCATAGCTTTGTAGAGAATGCGAGAGCGACAGACAGCTCCTAATTACAATTGTTGGGGGAGAGAGAATGGCTCAGAGGATGACAGGTCACCGCTCGTTGAGGTAAGTCTTTTTCTTGCTATGGTGGGAAACACCGTGTTCAGGATGCTTCAATTGTCGAGGTATATTTATATTAGTGTTTAATGGGCTACTTAACGGGTTGGTTAGGATCCGATAGGAATCCAAACCCGTAGTCGGGGATTTAGGGTTTCGCCTATAAATACCCCGTTGGGGGCAACGGGTAGGCCATTCCAAAGTAGATGGTCACGCGGATGCTTCGAGCACTCTAACATTCTCGAAGATTCTCTTTCGTTTTGCCCTAGCCGCTCCGCTCCCGTGACCAATCCTTGTCTCCCGCACGAAACGAGCGCCGCTGTTCCCGAATTTTTCAGGATCGCAGCCGCCGCTCCCGTCTATATCTCCCCGCCGCTCTCGTTCTCTGCAAAATCCCGTGGCGTGAAAGGATTCTGTCGACGTTCCCAACCGCGGAAATCGTCGCTCCTTTTTTTTTTCATCGGCAAGGAATCCCGCCGCTGGAGTGGTGTTCACGACACCAACCCCGTTCGCGATTTTTCTGGATCGTCTTCGCCGATCGCAAAGGAGAAGTGAATCCGCTCAGGATTCAAGTGTCGTCGCCTTGATCGCCGCTGTTAATCGATCCAGGGATCGGATCGAAGGAGACGATCATCTTTCCTGGAGATCATCTTCCTCACGCTCGCCTTTGTTGCGATCTAGGGCAGCCGCAAATCTTCCTCGCCGATCCAGCGACTGCCGCACTGCCGGAGAAGGATTTTGGTCGCTGTCCGTTCCCTTCTGAATCTGCACTGCCACCACGATCCTTGTGTTGCTCTCGTGCCCAGGTTCGCCGGGTGTTTCTCGATTCATTCTTCGCAAACTCCGGCTGTCGATCACACGGATTTTGGTCGCTGTTCTCTATCTCCTATCCAGATCTTGCCAGATCCCGGCCACCCCTGTTTTGAACCAATTCCAGATTCTGTGGCTGCAGTATTGTTCAGTTCATGGATAGCAAAAAGGTTAAAGGGACAAAGTTCTCCACTCATGTGTAGATCTGTGCAAAAGCTTCATTCCCTTATTTCTCTTATACTCACAGTGGCATAAGAGAGCAGAGGCCCATTTCACCAAGGTTCACCTTTTTCAGTCATTGGGAGTTCTTCTCTAGTGGAGAAAAGTTTTGTTGTTGGTCACTGGAGGAGCAAGCAATTCTCCTGGATTGGATCTGAAGACTGTCCTCGCCTTGCTCAGGTGATCTCTTTCTAGTATTTTTCTGCTTGTAATTTATATTGCTAGTAGAATACTATCGTTTGGAAAGAAACACAAAATGTCAAAGGCGATCAGTCACTCCTCTCCCGTACCGATGATCAAGCTGGAGAAATTCTCCAACGCCGAGTTCAGTGCCTGGAAGCGCAACACACAGTTCGGCATGAAGTACCTGAACATCTTCTACACAGTGCAGACTGTCTTTGAAGAATTCAAAGGAAGTGATGTTGAAGATCAATGGGTCAACGACGAGGACTTCTGCAGAGACTACATCCTGAATTGCCTCTCCAACAGGCTTGCAGAGACGTATGGCAAGATGCAAAGGGCCAAGGAGATCTGGGAAGCCTTAGAGGAGCAGTTCAAGGAGGAGGAGAACATGTCCAAGACGCACCTGGTGGACAAGTTTATGGCATTCACCTTCACTGAGGAAAGGGAAATCCTGCCACAGGTTGCTGAGTTTGAAAATCTGGTGGACAAACTCAATAGTGAGAATATCCCTCTGCCAGATAGATTTGTTGCAGGGGCGATCATTTTCAAATTGCCCTCGGCCTGATATTCTTTCAAGACTGAGATGTACCGGAAGAAGACGCAGGTGAGTCTTAAAGACCTCAAGCGCTTCATCTGCATTGAGGATGAGAACCGGACTAGGCACGCTATAGAGACGACCAGCAAGCAGTCTTCCACTGCTAACATGATCACGCACCCTAAGCGGAAGCCTAAGCCTGGCAAGACTCGCCCACCGATCAGTGCACTCGCAGTTGCTGCCACCAGCAAACAAATTAAGAAGAAATTCAAAGGCAAGTGCTACAACTGCAATAAGTGGGGTCACTGCGCTTCCGAGTGCCGTCAGCCCAAACGGGGCGAATCCAGCACACCAAGAACCAATAATCAAGCCAACATGGTTCATCAGACTGCGCCTACCGACTTTGTTGCCATGGTCGGTAACGGGACGGCCAGTTCAGAGTGGTGGCTCGATTCAGGCGCTACCTGTCACGTCTGCCACAATCCAAAGCTTCTGGAGGATGCACAAGAGGTGCAAGAGACTGTCATTGTTGCAAATGGAGCTGTAGCTGACGTGCTGAAGGTCGGCAACGCTACCTTGACTCTCTCCTCAGGTAAAACTCTTACTTTGAAAAATGTTAAATTTATACCGACATTAGCTGCTAATTTAATTTCTATTAGCCTGTTGTGTGATGCGGGTATGTCTTTTAACATTAGTGGTGGTCGGGTAACCCTTATGGTTCACTCACATTACTTTGATTGCGCATATGTCGTTAATGGGATGTATAGGCTGAGTCTAGCACACGAGGTAGTTAATCAGGTTAATTCTAATCTGATAGATCCTAAGACTTTACATGCAAGACTAGGACACGTCAATTACAGAAAACTTCTTCTGCTAGCTAGAACTCACAACATACCCCTCGACACAAAAACCAAATTTGAAAAATGTGAAATTTGTGCTCAAACTAAGATAACTAGAACACCTTTTAGTCAGGTTTCTAGGAGCACACAATTGCTAGAGTTAATACATTCCGATATTTGTGACTACAAAAGTTTTGTCACTCGAGGCGGTTGGAAGTATCTGATAACCTTTATCGACGACTACTCTAGATTCAGTCACATTTACCTTCTTAAAACCAAAGATGAAGCACTTGAAAAATTTCGTATTTTCAAAAATAGGGTCGAAAATCAACTTGACATGAAAATAAAAAGACTAAGAAGTGATAGAGGAGGAGAATACGTCTCGGGGGAGTTTAGAGATTTCCTTGCCAGTAATGGCATAATCCCTAAAACCACCGCTCCATATTCCCCACAATCCAACGACATCGCTGAAAGGAAAAATAGGACTTTAACAGAAATGTTGAACTCCATGCTGTTGACTGCTGGCATGCCTGCGGCCTATTGGGGTGAAGCCGTCCTCACGTCAAATCATATTCTTAATAAAGTTCCTTATGCAAAGTTGACTAAGACACCCTACGAGCTTTGATTTAAGAGGCCTCCTAGATTTGACAATCTTAAGACCTGGGGCTGTATCGCTTATGTTAGGATACCAGACTCTAGAAGAGCTAAGATTGGACCCAGGACTAATACCTGCGTCTACCTAGGATGTGCAGATGATAGTGCTGCAGACAGGTTTCTGGATCTCTCCACTAATACTGTAATAGAATCAAGAGACGCTGTCTTCTTTGAGGATAAGTTCCTTAAGGACAAGAACCTGACACTGCCAGGTCTGCCAGCCACTAGTACTGAGCCTTTAGCTGAGCCAGGACAACGTAACTCTGACACTGAGCCTGTAGACACGAGTGGTTTAGATACCAGAAGGCTATCTAGTAGAGAGAAAATGCCTAAAAGCTTCGGTACAGACTTCGTGACTTACCACGTTGAAGCTGATCCATCCACTTATAAGGAAGCGATGCGATCTAGAGACTCTCTATTATGGAAAGAAGCCATAGACGAAGAGATGAACTCTCTCATGCAGAACAACACATGGACTTTGGTTGATCTGCCCAAAGGGGCTAAAACCATTGGCAATAAGTGGGTTCTGAGGAAGAAGCTAAATCCTGATGGGAGTATCGCAAAATACAAAGCACGTCTAGTTGCCAAAGGCTTCACTCAAGTGAGTGGTGTAGACTACTTTGATATATACTCACCTGTATGTCACTATGCGACTATTAGGATTCTTCTCGCACTAGCATCTATTGAACATTTCACTGTTCATCAGATGGATGTCAAGACTGCATTTCTGAATGGAGATCTGACTGAGGAGATCTACATGCACCAGCCTGAAGGGTTCGTCATAGAAGGTCTAGAAAATAAGGTCTGTAAGTTGATTAAGTCACTATACGGATTGAAACAAGCACCCAAAATGTGGCATGGAAAATTTGACACCTGTGTAAAAGGCTTGGGTTTCAAATCCAGCCTATCAGATAAATGTCTGTACGTTAGAACAAGTGCAAATAAAGTAGCCATCATATGCTTGTACGTTGATGACATGCTAATTCTGGGCACTGATCAGTCTGAGGTGAAAGACGTGAAAGTTGCCTTGACGGCACACTTTAGCATGAAAGACCTAGGTGAGGTGAAAACCATCCTAGGAATGGAAGTGAACTTCACAAAAAAGGGTATTACCCTGAGTCAGAGTCACTACATTAGGAATCTACTGGAAAAGTGGGGTTACGATAAGAGCAAAAAGGCTGAGACTCCATACGATTATAACAGTAGACTGAAACCGAATGAAGGTTCAGCTATCAGACAGTTGGATTATTCCAAACTCATAGGAAGTCTCATGTACGCTACTACCTGCACTAGACCTGACATAGCCTTTACGGTCGGCATGTTGAGTAGATTCACCAGTAACCCTGGGAAGGACCACTGGGACGCCTTAGACAGGCTAATGAGATACTTAAAGTTTACTGAGAAGTATGCTTTATGTTACAGTGGGCACCCTCCAGTGCTTGAAGGGTACTCCGACGCATCTTGGTGCTCGGAAATCGCTGATTGTCGATCCACTAGTGGCTTTGTGTTTACACTAGGAGGAGCTGCAGTAGCTTGGAAGTCTAAGAGGCAAACGTGCATTGCACTATCCTCTATGGAATCGGAACTCTATGCTCTCGCTTCAGCTGGAGAAGAAGCAGAGTGGATAAGAGATCTGATATTGGACATTCCAATGACGAGTCTGAAAATGCACTCTATTTCGATTTATTGTGACAATCAGGCCACAAAGACCATTGCTACAAATACGTTGTTCAATGGCAAGCGAAGACAACTTAGGATGAAACAGGCCTGGTTGACCTATCTCACCAGTCAGGGGATAATCTCCCTATTGGACGTGAGATCAAAAGATAATGTAGCAGATGTCCTTACTAAGGGCTTATGTAAGGTTCTCACATCTAAAACATCGGGAGAGATGAGATTAACGTCCATTTAGGAGGACTTAATACCTAGCTTATGTTTTAAATTTAAGAACCGTTGTCTGCTTACATTCAAGCATCTACGTTGAGCACACTAAAGTATTTCAGATGCTATCTGATGAAAGCTAGAGGTGAGATAGTTGCCAGTCATTCCAAACTTGATGACTTACGTAACTATTCTTTGCCAAAGGCTGAATTGGGTATCATTCCAAAAAGGAGTACTGAGGTTGCTGATATGTGTCCTGATATTATGATTATTAGTTATATCATTCCAAACTTGATGATATAATAGTCACAACTTGTTGTATCATTCCAAACTTGATGATATAGCACAATTGTGGAACGTTAAAAAATAATCTTAATAATCGAAGGAACATGGTTTGATTCTATGAAATCAATTAATCTAATTTTTGTGTAAATTAGATAGAGATGCTGTTTTTGGGATTCTTTCCTCCCAGTTAGAGTATTAAGTTCACCCGCTGTTAGAACTAATCACTTTATTTCTGCAAATGTTTGAATTCATAGAGATTTGTCTCATGACATTCTTGTGGTAATTGTTCGCAGGAAAAGTGGAGATTGGAGGAGAGACAGTTGATTTTGACCCAGATGATGATGATCTGCTTTTCGCTTAGATCAATTATCGGTTTGAGATTTCCAGTTTATTGCTCTTTCATGTTTGGAACATTTGGTTTGAGTTTAGTATTTTGTCATCTAAAACTCATATTTATTTTCTGGAAAAACTCTTGTTTGTTTGGTCATTATTAACTTTTGGATAAGTAGCACCTTTCTTATGCTAACACTTATATACAATATATGAGAAGATTGTTGAGGTATATTTATATTAGTGTTTAATGGGCTACTTAACGGGTTGGTTAGGATCCGATAGGAATCCAAACCCGTAGTCGGGGATTTAGGGTTTCGCCTATAAATACCCCGCTGGGGGCAACGGGTAGGCCATTCCAAAGTAGATGGTCACGCGGATGCTTCGAGCACTCTAACATCAATATCCTCAGTTGGTTGTGGTGCTCGAAAGCTGAAGGGGCCCATTTTGCGCATCTTGTTGTTTACGACTTGCCTCCTGTTGCTTGCGGTGGAGCCCGAGGCGAAGGGATTGCTGCCGAGTTGTGAGCGCAATGGGCGCTGAGTGAAGGGCTTGATGTAGAGTGGAGGGCTTGTTGATGAGTTAAGGGCGCAACTGACGCTAAGCGGAGGGATTGTTGTAAAGTACAGGGCTTGCTATAGAGCAAAGGACTTGCTGTTGAGTTGAGGGCGCAACGAGGGTTGAGCTGAGGGATTGTTGTAGAGCGGAGGGCTTGTTGTAGAGCAGAGGCCTTGCCATAGAGCATAGGGCTTGCTTGTGGTGGTGTGCCTGCCAAGTACACAGAAAATACATGCAAGGTGAAACGTGTGCAAGGTGTAACATGGGTTAGGTGGAATATGCGAGGCATAATGGGTGCAAGGCGTGGTGTGTGCAAGGCGCAATGTGCGCTAGGTGTAGTGTGCGCAAGGAGTAATGTGCGCAAGGCAGATGCAAGGAGCAATGTGCGCAAGGTGTGCACAAGGAGCGGTGTCCTCAAGGTATAGTGTGCGCAAGGAACAAAGTGTGCAGGGTATGCCCAAGACACAATGTGCGTGAGATGTGCACCGGGCGCAGTGTGCACAAGGTGTGTGCAAGGCGCACTGTGCGTGAGGCGTGTGTAGGTCGTGCACGGGGCATGTGCGAGGCATGTGCAAGGCACAAGGTGTAGTGTGCTCAAGGCGCGGTGTACGCAAGGCGCAGTGCGCTCAAGGCGCGAGGCGTGCACGGGGCATGCGCGGGGTGTGCGTAAGGCGTAGTGTGTGCAAGGCACAATGTGCTCAAGGCGTTGTGTGCACAAGGCTCAATATGCGCAAGACACACTATGTTCAAGGCGAAATGTGCACAATGAACAATGTGTGCAAGGTGTGCGCAATGCGCACTGCGGGCAAGGTGTGCGCAAGGAGAAATATATGCAAGCTGTGTGCAAAGCGTAATGTGTGCAAGGAGCAATATGCACAAGGTGTGCACAAGGTGAAATGTGTGCAAGGTGTGAACAAGGCGCAATGTGTGCCCAAGGCGTAATGTATGCAAGGCGTATTATGCAAAATATGTGTGCAAGACGCAATGTGCACAGGGCGTAGTCGGAGCAAGCTGTGCGCAAGACGCATGGTGTGCAATGAGTGTGCAAGGCGCAATGTGCTCGAGGTATGCGCAGGGCGCAGTGTGCGCAAGGTGTTTGGAAGACACAATGTTCGCAAGGTGTGTGCAAGGCGCAGTGCGTGCATGGCGCACTGTACGCAAGGTGTGCACAAGGCACAATGTTTGCAAGGTCTGTGCAAGGCGCAGTGTGCGCAAAGCGTAATGTATGTAAGGCGCAATGTGCCCAAGGGGTAGTGTGCACAAGGCGTAGTATGCGCAAGGTGTGCGCAGGGCGCACTGTGTAACAGCCCATAGTCCGCCCAATCAGTAACAATAATATTTCATGATAATTAGGGAGAAATTTGCACATTCATTAAACACAATGAGTGGTACATAACACCACATTTCACACAGTCAAATATATACAAATCTCACAATATTATTTACGTGTCATTGCAAGTTCATAAAACCGTCAAGTATAATAAGTATAGGTACATCAAGATATACACGAGCGCCCGACACGGGCCTCCGGCCCGCATGCCCTGCGCGACAGTATCCGGTCGGCGACACGGGGCTCCGCCCGTATGGCCATGCGCGACAGTACCTGATCCGCGACGACGGGCTGCACCCACAACATATACATATGAGTACTCAAAATGATTATAAAATAATATAAATCACAATTATAAAATTGTTTTTTTAAAAATATAAATCTCTCTCTTCTCTCTTCTTTCTCTCTCTCACTCTCTTTCTCTCTCTCATATATTATATTAATATCTATAATATTATAATATAACATATATTATATCATATCCGTTAAGTGTATATAATATATATTATATAATATATAAGATAACTTTCAGTCTTTCACAGCCTCCTCTCTCCGCCACCCCCCCTCTCTCCCTCCCTCTCCCTCTTTCTCTCTCTTCAGCCCAGCCTTCAATGGCAGTAGGCTTAGGTGATTTACTCGTATTTATTTTTTTAATAATAAACAATCCGACGGCTGATATAATAGCACATCATATTCGATGGCTGTAATCCTTCTAATGAATTTTAAATTCATGTACTTGATACTTCTTTATATATGGTAAAGATATATAAAAAATCAACACCATCATAAGAGCCACAAAAGACATCTATATGAATTCCATCTCATCAAATGCTCCAAATAGTGTACTAGAGCTGCCTAGCTTGCATTTTTCCTGCGCCTAAAAATATTAGAAATAGAAACCATTAGTCTTTTATAAAGACTGAGCGAGAGTTAACCTTCTTAACCTGCTGTATAAAACAATAGTGAGGTTATTTATAGCAATAATATCATGGTAATAATAACAATAGTAGCAGTATGAGAACAACATTATATGAAGCTGTGTACATGTACAAAAGCACTGTAAATTTCATTGCTAACTAAGTATCAACATAATAGAACCATAAGACAGAAAAAACAGTGCGCCATGCATTCAATCATTACGCTAGTGTTAAGGGTATCTGTAACATATCAGTATTTATATCAATATTTCAGTTTTTGGGCCCAACCCCTTAGGGGTTTCTGTAACCAAATCAGTACATTCATCACGCGTCTATGCCTCTCAGCCGACTTGTTGAAACCGAAAACTCGGTTCCTGTGGAGTTCACCCTTGGGGAAGGGGTGATCGCGCACCTACTTCTCTCCTGCAAGCAAAATAACAAGGGAAGCAAAGAAGAACCGACCCAAGGGCTCGACGAGGAGGACCCACCACACACCCGAAATATCTTAGAGTGTTTCCCCTCCTTAGCCAAAGGCCGAGTTAAGGCTACCTCAGAAAGCGCTAAAAGACTAAGGAGTAAGTGAGTATGAAAGTCTGCTTTCTGAGGTGTCACTTGGATCTTATTTATAGATTTCTGGAAATAACCTGCAAATAGTCAACCTCCGTTGTTCTAACAAGCTATGTACAACCCAGCTTGGTCTGCCAACAGCCCAACTCCGTTGTTCTAACAAGTTATTCACACCCATGGGAGGGGTATCCAGGTAATTTTACCCCAGGGCCCCACTACACGGGTCCGCAACCTAACGACCAAGAATCGCCGCCGCTGGATGCTCGTCTTCCCCACTTCCACCCTAACTTCAATTTGGGGCGAGGGGCGGTTGACTCCTATAGTCGCCCGCTGGTGACATGGTTGGCGGAGGAACACCTGATGACGCTGAGTACCAACCTCCCCTCCTGGTCGGCAGATTGGGAGGACAAGGGGGAGGCCTTCACTGTCCTTCATGCGATGTATGGGCGGGGCGACGCCGAGTCGATGTTGCACCTCAGCGAGGAGGAAATCGCCCAGCAGGCCTCTTGCTCGCTCGCGCGAGCCGTCGAGCTGAACCACTTCGCGGCGAGGAAACGGTTGGAGACGACCAAGGCCTTGAAGATTGTCAACAAGAAGACGATTGATCGCGGCATGGAGTCCGTCCGCTCGCAAGATTATGAGGTAAATCGCCTCCTACGCGCGATGCTGGTGTTGCCAGACTTGACTTCTTTTTGCTGATTCTGTTCTTTGTCTCAGGCTGCCGAGATAGAAACTGCCAAGACACTTTCTCAGTATGAGGCGAAACTCGCCAAGTCTCAGGCTGATCTGGAGGCAGCCCAAGTCCGCGCAACCAAGATGGAATCTCGCCTGGCCATTTTAGAAGCCGGCGCGAGTTCTTCTGCTCCTCAGCCATGGCCGGAGGACGACCCTCACTATGCCATCAAGAGATCTCGCGTCCTGTGGGAGGAGAGGTCGTCGGTTCGCTGCGAGATAGCCCGTGCGGCCGGCAATGTCGTGCTCGCGAGGCTGAGGATCAGCGGGAAACTCAACGAGGGGGAGAAGCAGTTCACTGTGGACGAGCTTATCCCCGAGCTGCTCGCCGAGGAGACAACTTCTCCAGATCGCCTTCCTTCATCGTCGTCGGGCTCCAGCAGCAGCGGCAGCGGTAGTAGCATCATCGGTGGCAGTGGCAGCGGCGAGGAGGAGGGCGAGGAGAGCGGCGAGGAAGAGGAGGATGCCGACATTGGAGATGAGGAATATCGGTCTGATACTGGTGACGATGAGTCCTAGTTGCTTGCCGATATTTGTCATGCTCGCACAAGGCAGTTCGCGATATTTTTGCAATAGACACCTTTTGTAACTTGTAACATTTTTGAAAGAAATATATATATACAGGTCTGAGTTACCAAGATGTCGTTTTCTGCTTTCATGTTTGTTTGCTGATGATACTCGCTAGGCTCATAGGCTCGGGGAGAACGAGTGCTCGCGACGCTTTACTCGCACGTCGATACCATCCATAATCGTGTTGTCATTGCTTGCACGATCGTAGTTGATCCATCAACTCGCATCCCGATACTCACCTATTTTTTGCGCATGTACTCGCCATGTCATACTCGCACTTTGCTATGTCATACTCGCATACTCGCCGGTACCTGCACACATACTCGCCCACTTCTGCTCGCACCTGCACAACTTACTTATTCGGTTACCAAAACCGACATCCTCTGAGGAGCTGAGCCTGATTTGTGGTTGAGAGTAGTTGACACCCAGCAGGAACCGAACTCAACTGGGGGTGGTAATCAGTCGACACCCTGCAGGAGCCAAGCTCAACTAGGGGTGGGAACTAGTCGACTCAGGGAGGCAAGTAGTCGGTCTGCAGGAGAGGATCTTGTACAGAGATCTCGGACTACGACATCGCTCAAACGAGGAACTCGATCTCACTCGAGGAGGTCCTTGGCCAATATGCAGGAGAGAAGCTCGTGCAGGGACTTGGACTTATGACGACCTTCCACTCAAGGACTTGATATGTTGGAGTCGACACCTCTCAGGAGCCTTGCTCAACTAGAGTGGTGTAAGTCGACTCGGGGAGGCAAGTAGTCGGTCTGTAGGAGAGGAGCTCGTACAGAGATCTCGGACTACGACATCACTCCAATCAAGGAACTTGATCTCGCTTGAGGAGATCCTTGGACAATAAGCAGGAGAGGAGCTCGTGCAGGGACTTGGACTTACGACGACCTACCACTCGAGGACTTGATATTATTAGAGTCGACAGCTCTCAGGAGCCTTGCTCAACTAGAGTGGTGTAAGTCGACTCGGGGAGGCAAGTAGTCGGTCTGTAGGAGAGGAGCTCGTACAGAGATTTCAGACTACGACATCACTCCAACAAGGAACTTGATCTCACTCGAGGAGGTTCTTGGCCAATATGCAGGAGAGGAGCTCGTGCAGGAACTTGGACTTACGACGACCTGCCACTCGAGGACTTGATATTGTTGGAGTCGACAGCTCTCATGAGCCTTGCTCAACTAGAGTGGTGTAAGTCGACTCAGGGAGGCAAGTAGTCGGACTGTAGGAGAGGAGCTCGTACAGAGATCTCGGACTACGACATCACTAACGAGGAACTTGATCTCACTCGAGGAGGTCCTTGACCAATATGCAAGAGAGGAGCTTGTGCAGGGACTTGGACTTACGACGACCTGCCACTCGAGGACTTGATATTGTCGGGGTCGACAGCTCTCAGGAGCCTTGCTCAACTAGAGTGGTGTAAGTCGACTCGGGGAGGCAAGTAGTCGGTCTGCAGGAGAGGAGCTCGTACAGAGATCTCGGACTACGGCATCACTCTAGCGAGGAACTCGATCTCACTCGAGGAGGTCTTTGGACAATATGCAGGAGAGGAGCTCGTGCAGGGACTTGGACTCATGGCGACCTGTCACTCGAGGACTTGATACGTTGGAGTCGACAGCTCTCAGGAGCCTTGCTCAACTAGAGTGGTGTAAGTCGACTCGGGGAGGCAAGTAGTCGGTCTGCAGGAGAGGAGCTCGTACAGAGATCTCGGACTACGACATCACTCTAACGAGGAACTCGATCTCACTCGAGGAGGTCTTTGGCCAATATGCAGGTGAGGAGCTCGCGCAGGGACTTTGACTTACGGCGACCTGCCACTTGTGGACTTGATACATTATAGGAGTTATTTTTCCCTGCTGCTGTAAGAGGTTGATAATGAATCACGTGCATCAGTATTTTTGACGATGAAGAAATTGAAAAGAAAGCGATGATCTCACTGAGGTCAGGTTGGGAGGTTGGCATCCAACCCTGTTCCTGACAGTTCCTCCAGTCGGAGGAGAGATGCAATCGGGGGTAGCTAGGCCGACATACAAGAGGGGAGCTGATCTCGGCCGTCAATGCAGAGGTCTGGTCTTACAAGGGCGCTTATATCCTGAGGCATCGTCCCATCGTCCGAACCGGGCTATCTAGGAGAAACAGATTGAAGACATGTTTCCCAATCCCACCATGGAAATAATTCTCAGCTCTGCCATCTGGCCACGAGCATAAACGCACGGGCGAGGGGCAATGTTCTTCCGAGGGTTCTCCAGGACGCACTCGCGACTAACATATTCCCTTGGGCCTATCCTGGCTCTCTGGCTAGTTATCCTTCCTTTGAAAAATAATCGAAGGGCCGTTGCCCGAATGGAGAGCTTGACAAGGTTGATTTTTCCTCAAATCCAAGAGGTTGGAGTCCAAACTGTTCCCGCTAGTTCCTCTAGTCGGAGGAGAGATGCAATTGGGGGTAGCTAGGCCGACATACAAGGGGGGAGCTGATCTCGACCGTCAATGCAGGGGTCCAATCTTACAAGGACGCTTATATCCCGAGGCATCGTCCCATCATCCGCACTGGGCTATCCAGGGGGAACAAGTTGGCGGCTGACTTCTCGGATTGATCTTAGCAACACCTTGAGTTCCCAGAAAACTTGAGATGAAAAAAGAATGAACAAAAGCAGAACAGTTGTCATTGTATTTATGTGAAAACATGTATAAGTATAAGTACAACATGAACCGCTAGGGATATAACCTTTTCAGGTCATCCCCGCTCCAAGTACCTCCCAGTTTCTCTCCAACCTGATCCTGGAGATAACAGCCTCCAGTGGCCAAGGCTTCCTGGATAATGAAGGGACCTTTCCAATTTGGATGTAGTTTGCCAACTGTTGCTCATCTTCATGTGACATCCACCTTCTTCATAACCAGATCCCCACGAGGAAATGCTTTAGGCGGACGTTTTTGTCGAAGTGCTTTGTCATGCGCCGCTTGATCTCCTTTTGGCGGATGGAGGTCAAGTCACGAAGCTCTTCTACGAAATCCAGCGAGAGTCTTTGGGCGTCTTCATTCTCCAAGCGCCATTCTTCGCCGCCATCTCCAGCTGCTATGACTCTCGGGCTCTGAACCTCGAACTCCACTGGGATGAGTGCCTCGGACCCGTGGGACAACTTGAAGGGAGTTTTCCCCGTAGCCGAGTTTGGAGTTATTCTCAGGGCCTAGAAGATCGAGGGGAGCTACTCCGCACAATTGACTTTCAAGTTGGTGACTTTCTTCTTCAGGAGGTTGATGATCAACTTGTTGGCGGCTTCCACGCGTCTGTTGCTGCGAGGATGATGTAAAGAGGCGAATCGAAGATCCGTCCCTAGCTGCTTGCAGAAGTCCTCTAATTCCAAGCTGGCGAACTGCAGCCCATTGTCAGTGATGATGGCGAGAGGAATCCTGAACCTGCATGCAATTTCTCCCCAAATGAAGTTCTTCACAATCTGCAACGTGGTCTTGGCTAAAGCTTTTGCCTAGATCTATTTGGAGAAGTAGTCGATCATGACAAGGACAAACTTCCTCTGCCCGCTGGCCTGAGGAAAGGGGCAGATCAAGTCCATCCCCCAGATGGTGAAGGGTCATGGAGTAGTGATCGAGCGAAGGTGTTGAGATGCCTTTAGTTGAAGAGGCGAGAAGAGCTGGCACTGGAGACACTTTTTGGAGAAGGCCTCTGCATCCTTCTGAATGGTGGGCCAAAAGTATCCATGCCTTAGAATCCTTTGTTCAAGAGTGCGGGTCCCTGAGTGACTGTCGCACTCTCCTGAGTGAATCTCTTCCAGGATACGAGGTACTTCAATCTCTGACAGGCACCGAGCCAGAGGACCTGAGATGGTCTTGCGATAGAGCTCTCCGTCTTGAAGCAGATAGTATGCGGCTTTATAATGAAACTTCCTCTGGTCTCCTTCACTGGCAAGAATCTGACCCATTGTCCGGAAAGAAACAAACGGATCCCTCCAGGATGCCGTATGTTTGATCTCCATCATCCCCCTTCCTCGATGTACGGTCGAAAAATTTTAGTCACGGTCCCCCAGCCCGGGGACCATATTTGGCAAGGTAGTCAGCTTCTGAGTTCTCTTCTCGGGGTACGTGCTCGACGAATAAAGATTGAAACCCCCCGATCAGACCTTTCACCTTGATCAAGTACTGCTACAAAATCGGATCGTTCATCTCGAACTCGCCTCTGATCTGGGACGTGACTACCATTGAGTCGGTGAAGGCTCTGATATCTCTAATTGCTAACTCCTTGGCGAGACGCAAGCCAGCTACCATGGCTTCGTACTCCGCCTGATTGTTGGTAACTGGGAAGTGGATCTTGACTGCTTGCTCGAACCTGGTTCCCTGAGGGCTTACGAGCATGACTCCATCTCCCACAGAATATCTGCCTGAAGCCCCATCCACAAACATCTTCCAGGAGATTGTGCTAGAAGAGCCTTCCTCTCCTTCTACCTCGGCCGAGAAGTCGGCAAGGAAATCTGCCACCGCCTGTGCTTTGATTGCCACCCTTGGAGAGTAAGAAATGTCGAATTTGCTAAGCTCCACCGCCCACTTTATCAGCCTGCCAGAATGCTCCACTCCATCCAGGATACTTCACAGAGGATGATCGGAGATGACCCTGATGGAGTGAGCCTGAAAATACGGACGGAGCCTCCGAGACGAAACCACCAAGGCAAACACCAACTTCTCCAAGATAGGGTATCTCGCCTCTGCCTGCCGCAGAACTCTACTAACATAATAGACAGGGAGTTGCCTCTTTCCTTCCTCCCGTACCAACACCGAGCTAACTGATTCCGCCCCGACTCGTAGATAGAGAAAGAGATCCTCGTTTCCCCGCTGGCCTTGGAGGAGAGGAGCTTGGGTTAGCTGTTGCTTAAGCTTTCCGAAAGCCTCCTCACACTCCGCCGTCCACTCGAACTTCTGATTCCCCCGAAGGGTCTTGAAGAACGGAGAGCACTTCTCCCCTGCTTTGGACAAGAAACAGCTGAGGCCTGCCAGCCTTCCAGTCAGCCTTTGAACTTCCTTGGGATCCCTTGGTGACGCCATCTCCAAAATGACCTTCACCTTGTCTGGATTAGGTTCCACCCCCTGGGAGTAAGGAGGTGACCTAGAAAATTCCCTCTTCCTGCACCGAAGACGCACTTGGCCGGGTTGAGTTGCGTCTTGTACTTCCTCAGAGTAGCAAAGGTCTCCACCAGATCCGTTATGCGTTCCGCGACACTTTTACTCTTGACGAGGAGGTCATCCACATAAACCTCCAAGTTCCTCCCCTTCTTCTCCTTGAAGATTTGATCCATCATTCTCTGGTAAGTCGCGCCTGCATTCTTGAGCCCGAAGGGCATCATCTTGTAGTTATAGCAGCCGTCGCTGGTTATAAAAGAGACGTCTCGGCAGTCGAGGGAATGCATCAGGATCTGGTGATACCCTGAAAAAGCATCAAGAAAACTCATTACAGGAAACCCGACGGCGGAATCAACCGGCGCGTCTATTTGTGGCAAGGGGTAGCAATCCTTCGGGCAAGCTTTATTCAACATTGAAAAGTCAATACAAAGGCGCCAACCCCCTTCGAGCTTCTTCATCATTATAACATTGGAGACTCAGCCTGGATACTGGATCTCCGAGACAAAACCTGCCTCCAGCAGCTTCTCTACCTCCTCCCTAATTGGCTCGGCCAGCATGGCGGCGCTCTTCCTCTGCTTCTGACGAATAGGAGCCACCGCGAGATCCAGGTTGTGGCGATGACAGGCAACATCGACGTCGACCCTTGGCATCTCGGGGGAGCTCCATGCAAAGACGCCAACGTTGTCCTGCAGACAAGCAGCCATCTCTATCTTCCCTCCTAGCGGCAGCGATCCTCCAACCTTCAGCAGTCCCGACTCTCCTCCTCGAGAGATCACCTATATCTCCTCCACCTCTTCAGCAGCATATAGTCCCTTCTCCTTCTCCAGCATCTCCTCCAGCTTCACATCGTCACTCATCCAGCTGATGGTGTTGATGGCATTCAGGTAGCATTCCCTGGAGGCCTTGAGATCTACTCTGATCCTGATCTGGACATCTCTGCGGCAGAACTTCAGGAACTGGTGGTAAGAGGACGAAATGGCCCTGAAATAGTTGATGAGGGGTCGCCCGAAGATGGAGTTGTAACCGCTCGACGCGTCGACGATGATGAAGCGGCATCGGATCGACATCCCGCCGAGTGTAACCAGCAGCTCCACTGCTCCCTCCACCTCTTTCTTCTCTCCTGAGAAGACAAAGAGCGGTCCATATGCTGCCTAGACTCGGGACGCTTCCACCTGAAGCCTGACAAAGGTTCTTTTGAAGATGACATTCACCAAGCTACCGTTGTCTGCAAGGATTCGGTCGACGGTGAAGTCCTCGATGGCGGCTTGAATCACCCGGGCATTATGAAAGGGGTTTTCATTCCCTAGCATATCTTCCTCCGAGAAGGTGATCTCCTCCAATGGAAGCGGGGTCTGTGACGTCGAGGCGACGTTCTTCCAATAGATCTGGTAGAGACTCCCCATATGACAAGCACCGAGTCCGGCCCCTCCGTTGATCACGCCTACATGCCCACCTCCTGGGCCATGTATCACTTCCCCGCGACCTCCCAGGTCGACTCAGTCCTCATTCCTCCTCCTCGCTAGAGCTTGGAATGCCACCTGCCCCACCGGGGCCTCCTGCCTCTGCTGCTCTCTTTTTGCCGCTCCCGCCTCCAGCCTCCTCCTTTCTTCCCAGAACTCGGGGCAAGCCAAGGTCTCGTGCCCCCCTACCCGATGAATATCGCAGTAGAGGGGAATCTCTGCCTCCTTGCGCATCGCTCGCTGTTCCCTCCGGCGCCATTTGTTGTCTTGGCGAGCGATGGTCATCGTCTCCCTTCTTCCTCCTCCTCGGCCTCCCTCCTCCCGATTACCATTCCTCCTCTCTTCTTGGTAGTGCTGACTTGCTGGTCTCTATTGGGGGCGATTCTCTGGATACTGGAATCGTTTTTCCCCCTTCCTCCTTCCTGAACTTCCGCTGGCCTTATCTCTTCTTGCCTTCGAGGCGTCTCCTGCCTCCTCTCTTCAACCCTCCTGGGTTCCTCCCTGTTCCTTCTCTCCTCTCTCCTTGGTTTTTCCTTCTTCCTTTCCTCTCTCCTTTCCGGCGTCCTCCTTGTCTTTGACCCCGAAGGTCCTGCTCTACCCCTCTCTATCGCAACCTCCCCATCCAGCCTTGCTAGGAAGTCCTTGTTCTTCTCCTCCCCCCGAACAAAAGTGTTCGCCTTCTCTATCATGTCTTCGAAAGATCTCGGGGGATTGGACCCCATCTCCAGACTGAACAGTCCTTGCTTCAACTCGAACTTCAGGGCCACCATCAAGGTAAAGCTATCCACTTCTTCTACCTCCAAAATCTCCTCCTGAAAGCGGTCGATGTAATGACCCAAACTCTCGTGCTGCCCTTGGATGATTTTGAAGAGGGTCGTCGCTTCCTTCTTCCTCTTCTTCGATGTCGCGAACCTCGCCATAAGGCCCCGACGCAGATCTGAGAAGTAGTACACGGACCATGCCGGTAGTTGATGTAACCAATCCCAAGCGTTCCCCTTGAGGGTGATGAAGAAGAACCCGCACTTGAAGACGTCAGACATGTTGCGGATGGAGACGACGTCTTCAAACCACTGGAGGTGTCTGACATGGTTGTCTCTGCCGGAGTAGTAAGTGAGAACGGGTTCCCTGAACCCTTCTGGAACTGGGGCAGCGAGGATCTCGTCACAGAAGAGGCTCCTCCCTCTCTAGCGGTGGCGAGTTTCATCCTCGCTGGAGACATCATACTCGCTGCAATGCCGAGTATCTCTACATCTCGCCGACGACATTGGATCCTGAAAACGGACCCCCTAGCTACTCGTCGGGTAAAGTCATGACTGCATAGGTCGCTCTTCCCTTGCCCAAGCAGGCTCCTTTCCAGCTCGCCTTGGCGGCGCTTCCTCCTCTATCGGTGTCAGGCGACGGGGAGAAGTCGTCGTGACCTCGGGGCGTTGAGCGAACCCAGCAAGGATGGTTTGCTCGATCTTATTCGCGAACTCTTCAAATGCGGCCATTGTCACAAACTCGCCACCTCGCGCGACGCCTCCTCCTCCCGCCGATTTGCAGACCAACTCTCCTTGCTCGCCACCAATGACCATCTCACTCAACTTTCAAACTTTCCTCCTGGCTGCGATCCACGCTCACCGTACTAAGTGTTGAAGCCAGAAAAAATCCTAACCTCAGAATTCGGACCAAAACCGCCTAACGTTACCAGCTCAAAAGCTAGATCAGACAGCTAGGGTGACTAGGACGAAGAATCTGGTCAAACAGGGCCCCAGATATTGCGGCAGGAAGGTACCACCACGTACCCGGATGCTCGAAAGGAGCAACCCCTTCTCAACCAAAGATGGCCGAACTGGGTACGAGGGAAGCTAGCTGACAAAGTCGCAAGGTCGCGACTTGCTCTCTAAGGAAGAGGAATCCAAAGACTTAGCTAGTATCTCGAAAATGAAGCGCGCGAGTATCCTGCCGAGGATTTCAAGTGCCTCACCTCATACCCTTGAGGTCCTATTTATAGGCAAATCTAAGGGGGGGGGTCATATTTATACCCCACCCCCTGGCGACTAGGCCACTTCCAGGGGATCTCGCATGGACTGGGCGAGTATCTCGCCTAGTCGCCTACCTGGTGAGTATGCGAGAGGAGTTCGCCTATACTCGCCCAGACATTCCGCGATCTTGTATGCTACCTTTGACTCCTGTCTTGACTCATTGAACTTGACTTCTGCTGACCCGGCTGTGGTAGGACTCATCCTCGACGAATACGGGTTGTACATACATAATATTGTATGTAACTAAAAAGTAAAACGTACTAATGGGCAGCCATGTGATGATGGTTATGCATCTCATACTACGTAACGGTCACATGTTACCACCTATGGTCGATCCATATACAAACACATATTATACATCTCATACTACATAATATGCCCCGCATACTTCTTATCAAGCTATGAGTGCAGTGTTAATGCTTCCATCAAGATCTACTTATGACATATCGGTATATGTATGCAATGAAACGATACGATTAGAGTTTTGCTTAAGGGAAAGTTGTTTGACTGGCTTGCCAAACCAACCAACCCTCTTGCAAAACCTCCCTCTGATACCAACTGTCACAACCAGCATTTTCTAAGTATTAAAGTACTATCAGAGTGCAAGAAAATACGCGATCGTGATGCCACGTCGTGTAGGGGACAACTGTAGACGTTTAGGCAACCCAGTCCTCACATTTGCCTTAATGGAAGATACTTATGTTTTAAGTTTAAAAACACATTTAAGTTCTTGAGTTTACTGACCGTATCCCTCGGTCGGGTGTAACAACTAGTCCATATGTGAGAAAATACAAATTTACGCAGCGAAAAATACAAAGCTTGATTAGTTTATTAACCTATATGAGAATGAGCACATAGCACAAAATGCAATGAGATATGACTTCTAAATTTAGTATAAATAAAAGAGATTTTCTATAGCGCTTCAAAGTAGTGTGTTTTATAGTTTAAAAGTTATGACATGCAAAACATTTCAGTATGCAACTTTGTATACTTAAAAGTAACTACATGCATCATAACAAAAAACTTTCCCAAAGAGCAAGTATAAAACTAGCAATTAGTAACAACAGTAAAAGAAATACGTAAACTGTCATAAGAAGTCTAAGACTATGGACATTAACAACTGACACAAATCCATAGTGAAATAGTCAGGTCTAACAAAATAACTATCTCAACACTATGAGGTGGAAACAAATGGCCACAGCAACTCGCAGCACCAGAAGCACAACTTTATCAGCTAAACCTGCTACTGCTCTGGACTTGACGCATTTAAAAGAAGAACACCTCAGAAAGCAAGCTACAAGTGGTGCAAAAGAGTAAAAGGAAGACCAACAAATCTCGAAGCGAATGAGGGACAAAAAATCGACTGCAACAAAAGTCAGTAGCAAAGCAATAGAAACAAAACAAGTAATCTAGCTGAGCAGGAAAAATTAAACTACAATAGCCTGAACAAGACAGAGCATCAAGTATCAGAAGTTCATATAGTTTATCATTCTTTAATATCCATATTACTCAAAATTTTAAATAAGGCTGATCAGCTCAAAAAGATATCAATACACCGGCAAGCCCGGGTGTAAGATCCTGAACAAAAGGAGAGTACTATGCCAGGAAAAAGGTCCACAACGCTCACAAACCCAGCCACAAGGCACTATACCGAGGGAAAAAGCCCAGCGCGCACAGGCCAATAACTAAGGTAATGTGTCAGGGATAAATGTTCACAACGCCCACAGACCCTACCAGAAAGGCGTTGTGCGGAGGGAGGAACCCCAATGCGCACAGACCATCATAAATTTCATTTAGTTACATATAAAATATTCAGAGTTCTTTTATTAAACTTAGTCTATCAGGTAAACAGAAAACAACTCGATTTTTGACGAAATTTACAACTTAAAAGGGCACTTAACAAATTGGACATACCCGACAAAATTTCAAAGGGGTTAACAAATGACTTGGATTAATAGATGATGACTGCAAAGGGTCACACAAGGTAGGGGAAGATCAAAAATAACAGGACGCACAAGATAACACAATGATCAAAATGACACGACAATTAAAATCACGCGACAACATTTTTACCAAATTTACGGAGCAATTTAGGGATACAAGTTTTAGGAAATTTAAACGTATCAAATCCAAGAAAAAGTGAGTATAAATTGAAAGAAATGAGTTAAAAGAGCAAGACGTACACCACTTGCTTCGGTTTCTACTCCAATCGGTCCTCCAAATTACTCCACGTCATGGATTTAGCCAAAAGAAGGCGTGGGGAAGCGGAATCTACAAGGATTTGGCCAAAAGAGATGTTAGGGCCGAAAATCCTAACAAAAATCTTTCACGAAACGAGAAATACTTACCACGATCGTAAAGATCTCGGCGAGAGCTTTCCGGATCTATGCTCGGTTTGCGATTCCGAGCACCGTAGCTCCGTCGGTGGCAATCCGAAGCTTCACGAACTACGAACTCTCACAGTCACTCTCGCTCTCTGATTCGGTCTAGAGTTAAGGAAGAAGATGTAGTTGAATAGGGTTTTCTCTAACCTAATGCCTTTATATACTTAATAGTTATAATAAGATTAATAGTATTAATAATAGTAATCATAGTAATAAAAATAATGATTTTATGCGCAGACGCGCGGTAAACGAAAATAGCGGTTTAAGATGACCTCGAATTGAAAAATGATCAACATAGAAGTTATAGATCTCGTCGAGATGAAAAAATTTCATGTTAGCTATTTTTAATTTGATGCCGTTTTGACCCTCAAAATAGCGCCGAACATTCGGGAAAATGTAGGAACGACTTTCTCCAGAAACAATGTTGTTTCTCGAGAAACAATGTTGTTTCTCGAGAAACAATGCCGTTTCTCGAGAAATAATGCTGTTTCTTGAGAAATGACCTTTTTTCTCGAGAAATGACATTATTTCTCGAGAAATGACATTATTTCTCGAGAAATCATTGTTTTTTTTCGAGAAATCAATGTTATTTCTCGAGAAATCAGTTTTGTCTCATACTTCTGGATAGAATGACGATACGTGGGTTAAACGTACCCTGATTTGAACGAAATTCACACCATAAGCGAATGTCAATGCTACGAATCTAATGGCGAAGACAAAACAAAAATCCGACCAGCCGTTCTAGAGATAAATTTTCAAAGTGTACGACGAACATAAATTTTACAAAACTTCGGAAATTCGCCGAGTCTCGAATATCGCTCGGATCGCGACGAAACTTGACGAGCATGTCAAAAATTAGTTAATTTAATTTTCTAACGTGAAATTTTCCATTTTCGACAAGAATTCACGAATTTGGACGACTCGACCAAACAGACGCGAAAACGCACTAACGACGACGCACCGTCAACTCCACGTTAACATAACGCCCCTTACGTCATTATGACGTCACCAAGTAGATTAAATAATTGTCGGAAAATCAGGGGCGTTACAGCCGCGCCCCCGCACAGCTGCAACCGGTACGTGCGTGACCTGTGTGCGCGCATCCCGCGTGCGCGCCGCCAGCCCCAACCTCCTCCGGCCGCCACCATCACCTTTAGCCTCCGCCAGTCACCACCGCCACCGGGCAACCTACCAAGGCTGTCTGAACCGCCCGAGGGGCACTTTCGTCATTTTGCTGAAATTGGTGATCTAGGTGACCAAAATGGAGCGACGTCATTTGCCAGCACAAATTCCGCCCGGTGCAATTACCGACATAACCCTCCAAAAAAATATAAATAGGCCTTCATGCCTTCATTTGAAGGCAAGCAACTGCAGAGGTAAGAGAGAGCTCTGAGATTTTTTCGCGAGATCATGGACTTAGGCCAATTCTCCACTTAGGAATTTGCTCTGCTTATCTCCTTGCGCCAATGCTCCAACAAGTTTGAAGTCACATCATCCGCCTCCGCGAGAGCGCTCCCATTAAGGCTTCGCTTCAATGAGAGCGCTCCATCCAAAGATCCATGGACGCAGTTCTAACATAATCTTGTTGAGTTATATCAAGATCTGTGTCCATGAGTATTTGCACCATCCCTAAACAGTGATGATTACAAAGTAGATTCAAAATAGCACTTTGACAAACAGATATTCAATACTAGGGAATAAAAATCAAGTATTTCATACTAACCCAAAACACCATGCATCGGGATTCTGATGTCATGAGAAACGGTAGCCAGGAACTAAAACATAAGGATCAAAAATAGTTACACTTTAGATAAAAATTATTAGCCTTAAGGATCCATTCGTTTGGACAAAATTGAGGCACTGAAGTTAGAATTAGATGTAATTTTCACTGAAATTAGACATCCAATTCAAATTCCTTCCAACTGAAGGGACCATAACACACACAATATGGTTGTGGAAATACTTTTGATTTGGCAACATCTGCATCCTCCGCCCTCTTCTTAAGCTCCATCATCTTTCGCTAGTCATCCTCCACTTTGACTCTGCGGTTGACAGTGGCATGAAAAATGTAGCCGATTAACAATGCAATCACAAGGGTTCCGATCGAAGTCGTTAGTGCAAGCCATGGAAGAGGTGGATTTTGCGTGAACCTGATTGCAAAGTCATGGTAGATTTATGACAGGCTCCGGTCCAAATAACACATTTAAAAATTTCATATAAAATTACCAACTTAATTACGTGCAATGCATCTCATGTTTTCTCACTGGGTCTCCAAAGTTAAGTGTACAGTTATGGTAGATGTCTTTACCCGTAATGTTTGCACCATACATACTTATAGGTTCAACAGAATTAGTGGTGTTATATATATTGACCATAATAGACTGTTTGCATGCGAGCTGATGAAGCAACTTATCAACCAAAGCTTCAACATCAAAAATTCCACCCAAGTACCTTCAAATATTTCCTAAAATGAGTTTATGAAAATAGAAAATCATCCTAAAATATATGTTTAGTAGGTGATTAATCAAAGGCCTAACCCGATGTCAGCTATTATTCGCTCAGATGAGGGTGCATCTGGAGGAAGTTCTACCCTGTAGGCTGCATATGTGAGGATGATACTGAGACGATTTGATTTTACTAGCCTAAAAGGAGGTGTTAGAAGTTTAAAGTACGTTTTCACTCAAAGGGAGTTGAATCTGCGCCAGCGAAGATGGTTAGAGTATGTTGTTGATTATGATGTTGAGATCCAGTACCATCCGGGCAAAGCTAATGTAGTGGCTGACGCTATGAGTAGAAAGACGGGGAAAGTTTTTAATCTTTCTGTGGATTGACTGGTAGAAGAATTTCTCTTGATGGGTATTTCTGTTGAGAGTTGTAACTCGTCAAGTAGCTTGGAGGTAGCTGAGCATTCATGGATTGCACCCACAAGATTCCATCAGATGGAAGACCCTGAGTTGTTACACCTTTATAAGAGGACTGAGAGGGGAGAGTTGCCAGATTTTTCGATCGATGATGCGGGTACCTTGAAGTACCGCGGTAGATTTTGCATCCCCAATGTTAAAGATATTCGAGTTAAGTTGTGCAGTGAGGCTCATGGTTCCAGTGTTTCCTACCACCCTAGTTAAACTAAGATGTACCAAGATTTGAAGCAGATCGCCCTGTGGTTCAGAATGAAAGGTGATATAGCGAAGTTCGTTTCAGAATGTTTTACGTGCAAGCAAGTAAAGGCCGATCATGACAGATCTGGTGGCAAGCTAATACCCTTGGAAATTCCGAGTTGGAAGTGGGAGAGTATCTCAATGAATTTCATTACTGGATTACCAAGATCTCCCTGAGGACATGATTCAGTCTGGGTTATTATTAGTAGACTAGCGAAGTGTGCTCACTTCGTGCCTTTTAAGATTGATTACCCCATGAAGAAGATAGCTAAGCTATATTTAAATGAAGTCATTAGATTACATGGAGTGCCACTTAGTATTGTATCCGATCGAGACTACAGGTTTACGTCTCACTTTTGGAAGAGTTTACAGGAGGGTTTGGGTACCGGTCTGCAATATTCCACAGCCTATCATCCGCAGACAAACGGTTAAACGGAAAGAGTGAACCAGATCATAGAGGATATGATCAAATGTTACATTTTGGACCACAGAGGAGCGTGGGATGAGCGACTCAGATTGATGGAGTTTGCATACAATAATAGCTATCAAGAAAGTTTGCAGATGGCCCCGTTTGAGGCCTTGTATAGGAGGCGATGCAGAACTCCCTTGTTTTGGGCCGAGGTCGGTGAGAAACCGTTGTTGGGTCCTGAAGTGTTAGAAGAAATGGATATTTCTGTGAAGATTATTCGGGAAAATCTTCGGATAGCGCAGGAATGATATGAGAAGAACGCCAATCGGCGTAGGTCTGATTTGGAGTTTGCTGTATGAGACTTGGTGTTTCTCAAAGTTTCCCCGATGTCTGGAGTTAAAAGGTTTGGTAAGAATCATAAGTTGGACCCAAGGTATGTGGGACCTTTTAAGGTTATTGAAGGTATTGGTGTATCAACTTATAGGCTGGATTTATCCGCAAATTTCCCTGGTGTGCACGACGTGTTTCATGTGAGCCAGTTGCGGAAATGTGTGCTCAGCGACCGACAAATTCTTGATGATGTGCCCCAGTTGGAGCCCAATCTTTCCTATGTTGAGATGCCTATCCACATTCTGGATACTCAAGATCGAGTGTTGCGGAGGAAAACCATATCAATGGTTAAAGTTTTATGGCGAAACCAGAATGTGAAAAGCGCCACTTGGGAGTTGAAGTCAACGAAGAGGGAGGCTCATCCTCATCTGTTCTCCTAGTTTCTTGCGGTATGTATTTCCCCTTCTATAATCTTTGATTATATTCTCTTTGTGAAATCTTTTGGTGCGTAAAGTTTCGGGACGAAACTTCTTTTTAGGGGGAGTGACTGTAATGCCCCCGATTTCTCGATATTTGGTTTACTTCATTATCTGGCGTGTTTATGACGTCAGGGCGTTACGTTGACGCATTTTCAGCATTTGTCATTGTTAGAACGTGATTTTAGCTCTTAGGTTTTCTGTGTGTGTGGCTGAGTTTAGCCTGTTTGCAAGATTTACTAGCGAGTCGGGTTTGTTTTGGTGACTCGGTGGAGTGTCTTTGAGAATGCTTGTGTTTTGGCTTCGGGAGGTGTTTACCTGAGTTTGGTTCATCGAATCTTAAATTTGACTATGCTGTTGGGTTCGTAGCATCGGTATTTAGCTACGGTGCGATTTTTAGATCGAAACGCTTCCATCGAGGTTCCGAGGACTTAACATTTTCCCAAGGACTGAGCGCTTCCATAGAGGCTCTAAGGACTTAGTTTCATTCCCTCGGTTTTGTACTTTGCAATTGTAACGAACAAGCGGTCTGTCACCCTCTGAGATCAAATCTCAACCCCTGCCTTGCAAACTCAAACTAGTGGATTTGGCTCAACACAGATCCAGCCACATTATTTTTCACCCTTTTCGGGTTTTCCACGTCAAAAATGTTTATTGTCATTTGCTGATGTTTACTTTGACTATTTACGTGCCTGGTCCAATTCCGAGCTAAGGTGGTCCGATTTATCTGGACCGGGGAAAGACCGGGTGACCTACAACAATAATTAAATGATAAAATGCGAAACTTAGATTGGTGCAAACCAAATTCCTTCCCCTTCATCAACTCCACCACCGACAGTCCTCGCTCCTTCTCCAGCTCCTTCGTCGTCTTCTCTTCTTTTCGTTGATGAGTGGCAAAGATGTGTCCTATATCAATCTCGTGTAGGTACAACAGAGCACACTGTTGATTTTGAACCTCAGTTTCCACTGCAGAGAAGGAGGGCGAGGAAAGGGTGAGAACTATTTTCCACTGGTGACAGAATCAAGGAAGGAGCGGTCAATCTCCGACAAACTGTACACTGACTATGCAATAGCCGACGTGAGTTCGTGAAACTGGGCCTCCACGTGGCCTCTGCCCAGGCAAAAATCGCCGATGACCATTTTTTTGGCAAGCCACACGACGACGCAACCTCATCTTTGACTGCAATCGAACTGTCCATTCAGAAACCCATCATCCTGCGGCAAAAATAGAGGAGAAGGTGCGGTGAAGATAGTTTTAAGATTTGTGGAATCCAGACCTTCACGCTCCGCTAGACAAGAAAGCTCGTGGCCAACCGACCAAAGCTCGTAGTAGTCAAGCCCTAAAACGGGTGACCGTAGAGGCACTTGCGGAGTAGTTCTCCGACGAGGTTGTCGTTTTCTGGAGAGGCCGAGGGAATTTGGTTTGCCCCGATCAAAGTTTGTCATTTTATTATTTAATTCTATAATATTTGTTTATTATTAAAACGGTTTGCACTATTCAAAAATGATATGCATATAATAATACCATTTTTTTATAGTATAATAAGGTTGGTGTGATATTTTTAATATTATCATTGTCAATCTCATCTTAATATTCTTAAGAAGCAAACAAAAATTATGGATTATTGCAATCATAATGATGTTGTTCTAACTGTATTACATACAATTACATTCATGTTTATATACTAGATAATATATATATATATAAGTGGCAGTACATGCGGGGGCTCCCGTGTCCGGCACGATAGTACTCAGGCTGTGTAGGCGGCGGGCTTCGCCCTCCCTCGACGGTTCTTAATATTTAGAATGAAATAAAGACAATTAAAAAATTTAAATAATAATTGAATATTAGTATAAAAAATAATATTCACTATTATTTATAATATATCATATATTATAATATATCATTTTTAATATTATATATATTTATTTACGTTTTAACATGTGACTATTAGTATATGAAAAATAAGAAGGAACTCTTAATAATTCTAAGAGTAGTTGACCATCC